>VWZF01000411.1:0-10991 GCA_013396755.1 Sclerurus mexicanus
TGAGGGAGATGGGCCTGTTCAGCTGGGAGAAGAGAGGACTGAGAGGGGCCGTCACCAATGTCCCTAAGTATCTGAAGGGAGGGTGCCAAGAGCACAGAGCCAGGTCCTGATCGGTGGAGCCACACAATAGGTCAGGAGGAACACACAGAAACTGATGCACAGAAGTTCCATCTGAACATGAAGAACTTGTTCACTGTGTGGGTGACTGAGCACTGGAACAGATTGCCCAGAGAGGTTGTGGAGTCTCCCTCACTGGAGGTATTCCAGAACCATCTGGACACAATCCTGTGCCGTGTGGTCTGGGATGGCTCTGCTTGAGCAGGGAGGTTGGACGAGATGACACACTGTGGTTCCTTCCAACTTGACCCATTTTGCACATCTGTGAAAATTAGTGCCCACTGGATATAGTTTCTGGAAAACTCCATTTGGTCCAAGTAATTTTAATGTAAATTTTATAGCAACATAACTTTAAAAAAATGTGAATTAATTTATCCAAATTACTCATTCTTCTTACTGGGATTTTAGAGTTGACAATAAACCCATTAATGGAAACTTAGACAAATTTAAGCCATGAGAAGAACTTTCTCTCCTCAGAAATAGTCAGGAGAACAAATACAGGTCAAAAAACACTGGAATAATAAAAAAAAATCCTTGTCTTTTAAATTGTGGTTCCGTTGATTTTCTCTGGAAACATGGAAGACCTCTGCAAAGGCCAGATGTTATCATTACTTAAATATTAAACACTAAAAAGAGACATAAAAAAATGTATATAACCTTAAGACACATGACTACAAAACTTAGCATGTCTTTTCCTATGTGATTGCATTCTGTAACAGTCTTGTGGTTTTTTTTTCCAGGAGGAAAAAAAATAAAAAGGCAAATCAAAAGTTGATAAAACTATGATTTAACTCCATACTTCAGCATTACATAGCTGTCTACTAATTTCTTTGGATAATAAACTTTTAGAAATGTCTATGTTGCAAATTCTCAGAAATACCAAATGATATAATGCAGGATCAACTATAAACTGAAGTCTAGAAGACTCAGGCTGGCCATCTGAAGGTATACTTTCATCAGAAAACATACAATACTTGTTATCTAGAAAAAGAGGCTGACCCCCACCTGGCCACAACCTCCTTTCAGGTAGTTGTAGAGAGCAAGAATGTCTCCCCTGAGCCTCCTCTTCCTCAGGCTAAACAATCCCAGCTCCCTCAGCTGCTCTTCACAGGATTTATGTTCCAGACTCTTCACTAGTTCCATTGCCCTTCTCTGGACTCACTCCAGCACCTCAATGTCTTTCTTGTAGTGAGGGACCCAGAACCAAACACAGAATTCCTGGTGCCTTGATTCTTACCAGTGGCGAGTACAGGGGGAAAATCACTTCCCTAGTCCTGCTGGCCCCACTATTGCTGACACAAGCCAGGATGCCATTGGCCGCCTTGGCCACCTGGGCACACTGCTGGCTTATGTTCACCCACTGTTGACCAGAATCCTCAGGTCCTTTTTGTGCTGGGACACTTTCAGCTACTCCTTCCCCAGCCTATGGCACTGCCTGGGGTTGTTGTGAACCAAGTGCAGGACCTGGCATTTGGTCTTGTTGAAACTCACATTGGTCTTGCCCCATCGATTCAGTGTGTCCAGATCCCTCTGCAGAGCCTTCCTTACCCTCCAGCAGATCAACACTTCAGCCCAGAATGGTGTTGTCCATGAAATGACTGAGGGTGCCCTTGATATCCTTGTCCAGATCATTGAGAATTATATTAAACAGAATTTAGTTACCATCTTGTTCCAGCTGGCAGACAAGTAAAATGCTACCTTTTTTTCTGGAAACACAATATAGGGTATTAACAACAGAAAAAAGAAGGCCTAGACAGAGAACAAATACAAAAAGTGACTTTAAGCTTTGTCAAGTTACAGGTAAATTTTAAAAACACAAATGTAATAAAAATACATTTTAGAAATGCGCTGAATATGTCTATATAAATGCAAAGAGACATTCAACACAGTCTCAACTGAAAACTTACCTTTTAAAACAAGGTTTCTGACATCCAGAGCAGCCAGGAAATGCTGACTCCACTCTCTGTGATTGATGCTTCAACATACACTATTCTGGCATGCTCATCATAGAATCCCAAAGCAGACTGGAGCCAGGATATTGATATAGGGTAAGGACTGAACTTTATATACGAGTTTTTGTTTTGCTTTTAAATAAACACACACACACAACACCACAATATTTTGCACTTTTATAAGATTTTCTGTCATCTTTACTTTATATTCTAGGGACATAAAGTAAAGAAAATTAGTAACCTTATAAAACCATGCAATATTGTCAAAAAGGGGTGGTGGTGGAGGGAGAAAACTTACCCTTAATAGGCCTGCTCCATTCTGCAGCAGGGTTCTGTGGTATGTGTGACATTACCAGTCTAGCATTTTCTAGTGATGTCACACAGAGAGGGAGTTGGTGATCTCCAGCTACTTTGGACATCAGATACCTAAAGAATAGATATCAATATTTTTTTCAATTCAGACATGGATAAACACTGAATGTTCTTAATAAGTAATTTATGGGCCAAATACTACAATTTCAGACACTTACTTCCAATTTTAACTGCATAAGAATGCATGATTAGATTCTGTATTCATACTATGAAAACTCATGTACTATTGAAAGTGTTTTAATTTTGAAAATGCTTATTTCTATTCTACAGTAAAAGTTCTGAAAGTCAGTTATCTTGTATTTTACATTCAGTGACATTATTCTGCGTATTATAAATATATATCCACAACTAACCTGTGATGTTATTTGAAGACTGGGACTAAATACAGTCAGGAAGAATGACTTGTAGTAAATTAAAAAACAAATTCACTCGTGACATCTCTTAATCAATTTTATTTTTGAGCATTTAGGATCAACTAGTCAAAAGTCCTCAGAATTCAGCTTGAACATCCACGACCTAGATATCTGATTACACCAAACTATATCCTAAAATGGTATCTCATAGTCTCTTCTTATGCACTGCAAACAAATAAAGTAAAACAAACAACAAAAAAACTACAACAAATTTCTTGCTACCAAGACTGCCTTTGTCTCCTGATTTAGTTCACTACTACGAAATGGCTTTTCATTAAGACATTTAGCCACATGTTCTAATTTTATTTAGGCCAAATTGTTATACAATCATCATTGTGTTGATCAATCTACCACATTTTTTTAAAGATATAAATCACAAAAATATAGGAGAAAGTTTATTATCAGCATGATCTTACTAGTGTTTTGAACATGATTCAGAACAGCGAAATTATCCAGCACTGAATTGTCACATTTTACTACCCAACAGAATAACTTCAAGTTATTAACTTACACTTGTGCAACTTATGAAGAAATGGGATGTATGTAGTATCTTAAACTATTTACAAAAACACTATGTCTTTTAAGTTGTTATGATGTTACTTAACTCCCTTCCACACAGCTGAATATTTTAATCTTAACTCTGGATATACAAGCACTTCTCTATTCTTCACCTGAGCATTTTAAAATCAGCTGTTTAGTCAGAACTGTGTGCTGACAGAAATGCATTGAGTTATTTCTTCAAAACAACATAATAACTGACCAAAATCTGGAGCACTGTGAAATGTTCTGAATATACGTTAGTTTCTCTCTGACAAAAATGTTCCAGATTAAATGTATGAGTACACATTCACCTCTGGTGCAGAACCCACACGTTCACATTTGGAACTTTAGAAACTTGTGATAAAAGTGGCTTAAAGAAAGCTTGTTAGCACACATTTGTTGGATGTTTAGTCAGCCACAAGGAAAGGCATGAAAGATCAAGAGAAAACAGTTGTGAAAAAAGTAGCCAATAAAGACCAAAAACTGGAAGAGCTGAGATAAACAGAAGACTGGGACAAAAATATTGAAAGCTAGAGAGATAAGCCAAAGTCAGAAATATCAGAGAAGACAAATTAAATATTGTGGAGAAGATTTCAAAGACTGAAGCCTCAAATTGGCTATATTCATTCATGTTATACAACTAAATATTACACAAGCTCCATATCTTCAATCTGTCCTCAGAAGTACAGGAAGCTGTGGATGGATGTAAATGTGTACATTTCAGTCTCAAAATTCAACATTTTGGGATCATATTAAGATGCAGTCAATCCACAGAGAAGCTATAATAGACTATTTAGAAGTGACTAAAGTATAAATCAAATTTTTCAGATAAAGAATGGAAAAAGAGAATGTGTTAGATACATTACAGATGAAGATGCACAGTAACACAGAACCCAAGCTTAAACAGAACATGTTTCAGTTGCAAGACTTGAAGCATGTCTATTAAAATTCTGTTATCCTAAGTATTTATTGGAGATCTCTTCACCTGCAGTTCAAACGTGCAAATGTGTGTGCATACCCAGATTTCTCAGACTATAGTATTTTTCGTTTGTATGTACTTTCATGTAAATATAGTAATGTTGAAGAAAACAAGTATAACTAAAACATCTTTACATGCAAAAGTCTCAAGTGTGGTACACATTTTACTGGGGAGGGAGGAAGAGGTCAGGAGAAGAGGAGGGAGGAACGAGGAGAAGGAAGTCAACCTCCTCATAAAAATGAAGGAAGATTTAACCCAATAATGCAAAAGTTTCCACAGGGCCCAAATGAGAACACACAGTAAGTTTTTCCACTTTATTGTTTGTAAAGTTGAAGTCTGATTCACTAAAATATTAACAAGAGCCCTAACCTATTTCTGATGGTTACATGAATTTCTGCTGAAGGGAAGTTCTTCTTGGGAAGTCCCTGTATGGTCTTGTCTGAACACGGTTTCCTTAGCAAACATTTTCAAACATATGACAGTAATTCTCATTTCTTCACTGAACAGAGAGAAGTATTTTATAAACTCCTATTTAGGAAATGAACCATTTTGCATTATTTTTGCCATATATTAACATTTTTTAAAAGTAGTAAATAAATTTAAAAAATCCAGAAAACAGTTGCTTAGTTTAGATACTTACACCTCCTACAAACAAATTTTAGAGCAACCTGTTTAGAATATTTAAAAAAAGCAGACAAAAGAAATATTATGTTCTATCCTGGATCAATGTATCCCTTTGAACAGACTCACAAATCAATTTATGCCCAAGGTTCTAAATATTTATGAACTGAACTGGTGGGTTTTTCACTCTAAATTTTGAGATGTACTCTGAAATACACATTTTTGCAGGAGATAGGGACTTGAAGCTGCAAAAAACCTTCACCATGCTTTCAGCCCTTCTGACTCACCTGCCTAAAACATATATTGGCTCCCAAAGATAGACATTTATCTGTTCTGGGGCTGTCTGATTCAACTCTCTAACCTCCAGGAATAACAGTAGAACTCGAAACCTTTGTAAGGGAGGTTTTTACTCTTTTTGTGACAAAGTCAAGCACATAGAGGTCTTACAGACCTCTGTAAACAAAATCTTCAATGCATTTGCTCCAAAACCTAATTAGCTGTTAACTTGGATTGTGTCCTTTGAATATTTAGTTCTCCTTCCCTTAACCTTTGTCTGACTTTTCCCTCTCTCCAGGGAGAGAATGGTCTACTTCTCAGGAGGGTACTGCCCTCAATCCATTTTAACCTTTGCAGTTTAACTGTGGGAATCCTGGGCTCCAGCCTCACTTCTTACTCCCTAGACAGCTATTCATTTACTGATCAGACTTGCAGGGAAGGATTCAAATCCAATAGTCCTACCAAAATAAAGTCATTTCAGTAAACACGAAATCTTTCAATGTTTCTCATGTTCAAAACCCTGTTCATTTTACAAAAAAACATGCTTACTACAAACTCAGCTTGCAAAATGATACCTGCAGGAAAGCCCAGAGTTCAATACTTCATACAAGTACCTGCTGTCCTGTCACTTTCATACTACCCAGTGCTGGGAAGGGTTTGGATAAAAAAAAATTCTGCTACGATATGCAAAATTAAGTACATACAAGTGATCTACATAATAGCTTAATTAACAGTTTCACACACACAAAAGAAAATTACTTCAGATCACAAGAGAAGCTGATTATCTGTAAGGCAGTAAGAAGATTTCCATTCATGCTGCAACTCCCACTGATTTGACCAGACACAGAAGACCTATGGAAAAATGGGATCCAAAATGTCAGAAACTGATAGTTGTTATCTTGCATACTGATCAGGACAGAAGGTGCTACTTTACCATCTTTTCTCATAGAAGAAATTTCATATATTAGATAGAAGTGTCTATGTTATCCTATATATATTAGTAAAATGCTTCACTATCATGTGTTTGTCAAAATTTTCAGCAATACAACTCCAAGTGTGGAATTAGGTTACTTTGCATGTCTTGATCAATTTGATAGTTACAGCAAATTTCTAAGAGCTCACATTCAACTAAACATCCATGCATATTATATATTATATACATTTTCAGCAAACAAGAAGTAAAAATGCAATAAGATCTCAAAAGAATTTTTAGCTAGTATGTCCTACTTCAGGTTTATAACTGTCTACTGACCGCTTGTAATACCACCCATGTAATTTCAAACTTCTTTTGGTATTAATTCAATTTTTACTCCTGTTTTTAGTCACACTATTTTAAAATTAAAGGATTCTGGCTTAGACATTCCTTAGGCAACCTTCCTCCATCCTTTCACTAGACAGGGCACAGAAAATTAAGCTCAAGTCTTTTAAGGCCCCTTTCTGCACCTTTCACTTTCTGATTTACCATTAGGCACTCACAAAAAATTTTAAATCTCATTGCCCTATGTAATATATACTAAGGAGAGAAACTGTTTAATAGCTGAAGGGACAGACTTCTAAGGGGACTCCTGATAGTAATATCACATACAACTTCACTTGCCACAAAAAGGAACTTTTCCTGTCAAAATCAGTCCCACTTTCTTTTCTCCACAGACACTCATTCCTGTTCTTACAACTACTGCTCAGACTGTGTCAGAATACAAGCACAGGTATTTGTGCAACTGCATGATAAATTGCTCTAGAAATACGATCTGGCTTACAAACAACTCAGCAGCTGAAAAAGAGTAGTTAGGTTTATCACAGACTAACTCTCTCACAATGCAGAAGAACAAAGAATTTTGCTAGCCTCTCCCATGGAGTGGCACAGAAAATAGAAGCTTCCAGAGACACAGAGAGTAGGAACTATTTATTTGGCAGCAGTTTTGGCTTATGTCAGTTGAAAGCACATGTGAAATTGCAGCGTTGCTTCAGAATTGTGGCTAGAGTTCAAGAGCAAAGTTGAACTCTGTTCAAAATTAAAGAACTGAGATCAAATTTAATTTTCCTCTCTAAACAGTTACAGTGAACTAGCAAAAAGTAAATCTCATAATTGGTACAAACTCACCCGTAAACAAGCAAAAGTGCAAGACTTTTTAAAAGGAAAAATACTACTAACAGCTAATTCAAGACAATACAAGTGTACAAGAGTACAGAAACAAAATGTTTTAATCAACCAAACAGATTTATTGCTTCATTGTTGTAGAAGAAACTTGTTGAAATGACTGCACTTAAAATTATCCATGGCTTTCCATTACATAAGCCTGTTCTAATTTGCCAAACAAAAATCTGTCATGTCATTTGTTGTCTCAAATGCTCTGATGTTTTGAAAAGTGGCAGATACAACCAGTTCAACTACCTACCAAAACTGAGGGAAAACAGTAAGTTTATTCATACTAAAAAAGTCTTACAGCTCAGCTCTTTCATTATAGTCTCCACTACTTCCAAGTTCTCGAGAAGGAATTCCTTTTACGTACGCTAGAATGGTCTTCTAGGAAACAAAAGGGAGGTTAAGACTAAGAAAAGGTTGTATTTAAAAGCCTTACTATCAGTTAGACAAGCTGTATTTCTAATACGTGCTAATATTTAAGATCACAGTAAAGCTTGCCTTGAGGATTTTTCTCAGTCGCATGTGCTAGTAACTACTAAAACTGGAATTACGAAGGAGGTTGGCCATGAGGGAGATTCCTATGGCTTTACCCAGATCACTGTTGCAAACAAAAAATCGATAGTTACCATGAAGTTGTAAGAACTCACCATCTTTGGGTCAAAACATGAAAGAAGTCCACGAACATAAGCATATATGAATATCATCATATTAAAATAAGCTTTTGTATTAAGTCCGATTTCCATTATCAAATCAAATCAAAACAATGTTTTATTTAATATTCTACGCATTTCAAGTTTGTTCAGTTTTTTCTGATTCTGGATGCTTCTCAAACGACCACTGTCATTCACTCAGAGCTGAAGAACAAAAATCTGTGTTTTCTCCGGTTTTTCAGCTACTTATCTTAATTACACATGGTGTGAGACATCAGAAATGACATCCTAATGACTTTTGTTACAAAGTGAAATCTAATTTTAGCAAGACAAATTTATGATTCATCTAATTTAACATCTATTTGTAAGTTTGAAAGGTAAACATGAAACTTCCCTGATAATTATGTTTTTAAAAAATCAATATTTCACTTTACTGTTTCCTCATAGCCACTTCTTCAGCAATAAATCCTAACCCTTTTTCTTTACATAAGATTTCTAACAACACAAGTGTTCAGAGAGCCAGAAGCATGATCTGATAGGTCTGCACAAGCACGAAGAAAGATTGTCCTTACCTCACAACTTCTGAATGCTGAATGAGTTGTATCTTAACTTCCCTGTATTTAAGTGTTTGGTTTTTTCAAGACGGTGCAATTAGAACTAAACATAGTATTCCTGCTGAAGTCATGCAACTTACTTACATAATGACATTATCAGATTTCAGTTCAAAGAGCAATTATGACATATTTAGCATTTGTCCACCCTTGAAGAAGTCTTGTTCCTACAGTTTTAGCAGCAGACTAAACGTCTCACCTATACAAAGATTATTGATATGCTGTAGCATACTCTCATTTTTTGCTTTTTCTTCTATTGTTGACGTAGCCGCTCTGATAACCTCTTGACATTCTTATAAAACCAATTCACAATTTAGCAAAACAGTTTCAAGATAACACTCTTTTTATTCCTTTGGATATTTTAACAATTATTATGCTAAGTGTCTACACTGAAATTTGTCTTTCAGAGTCCTAATTTATATTGCCTCTGTCCCAACACACCTCTCTCCTTTATTTAAATAATTTAAGAGTAAATTGTTTCTGCATGAGACTGTAGACATTCACTCGAATTAAAGGGAGCCTAATTTCTAAGGTTTAGAAAAAACAACATTTTTATCTTCTACCTTTCATAGAAATATGACAGAAATGCCTACTTCAATAAACAGACCCACAATGAAGAAAGTAAGAAGAATTTACTGTAGAGGTCCATTTAAATGAGTACTATCCATGTATTTAAACCTATCTACCATCTTAATTAAAATCATTGCCTCCTACAAAAGCCAAAACATATTGAATTTTCTTGTCTAACTGTTACTTGTTTCAGGTTTTCAGTTGCACAGACTGAGTGAGGCAGTGTACCTTGGTAAAATTTGTATCTCAATATGATATCCACAGTCAGGTAGCATGCTTTCTGATACAAACTACTTCAACAAAAATTAAACAAAGCCAATTTTAATAACTTACTTGCAAACAAAAGCAGTTATGAATCCTAATAAACAATACATGAGTCAGCTCACTAGAAGTTCTGATCACAGGCAGATATGAGGATTCTACCCTGTAATGGCTTGTTGCTAAGAATTTGTCCTCAGTACAGAATGGCCACATGTTTAATAGAAATGAACTACTCCTTCTAAGGTATTACCACTATCCAGTTATTTTGGCAGTGAAAAGTGTTAACACAACTACTGAATTCACTTATCATAAAAACATTGAGAACAGAGCACTACATATAGGAAAGATTGAGATTACAGTTTCCAGGTATCATATGAGGTTTTATGCAGTTACTGAACAGCATAAAAATCTTCAGTTGAGAGGACTCAGCAAATCACTGTTTTATATCCATATAAGAGAAAGCTTTTAATGTCACATACCGATTTCTTTTTAATGTCCTCCAGATCTTTGAGTTCATTCTCAATCTTTGTGATTAATTCCCTGAGTTCATCAAGATTAGTGCAAATAAGCTAAAAAACAAATGAATACAAACACTCGGTGATGTGGGACTTGGAAAATGTACAATGTAGTTAAACGTAAAAGCATACTATTTTTATTTTCTTATAGCATTTTTAGAGGTAGAAAAAACCAAAAAGCAGGACTTGAAAGCAAGAAAATCTAATAAAATGCTATTTCCTTCAGACATATATCATATCTCTACCTGTAAGCTTCCATTTCAAAATGTAGATATTTTCTTAAAACTTCTGTGAATGACAACTACCAAATTTGTCTCAAATACAGTAATGAGTTGGAACATCTTTGAATACCAAACTACTCCCTGGTGAATTAAAGTATTCTAGCGTTGGAGTATGCTGTGGTTATAAAAGATTACACTTGTTACAACTTTTTCCTGAACATAACTTTCTATGCTTGCACAGAGTATTTCATCCCTGGAGGGGTTGAAGAGGCACCCGGATCTGGTGATATGGTTTAGTGGTAGTGCTGGGTGCACAGCTGGACTGGATGATTTTGAAGGACTCTTCCAACCTTGATGATTCTGTGTTTCTAAGGCAACCTACCTGTCTATTGAATCTACCTACTTATGTATGTTTTGAGAAAGTATTATTTTCTTCTTATTCCTGTCCAAAGAAATCAGCTTTTTCCTTTCAGAAAATGGATGCTACCTTCTTGAAAAAAAATCAAACAAAGGTAATCTGTATATTTTGTCTTATCATCATTAAGGGCAATTTAGGACTTAATAAAATGGAAATTATTAAGCTGTTAGGTTCTTTCAGGTTAGTGTATGTTAAGACTTGTTTTTCCTGAACACCCTTCGGTGGAAATATTTTCATTATTACTGAAAACATGTTAAAATAATTTAATAAAAAATTAAGAAAATATTAAAAGAAACAATTGTACAAAACCTAACCCAGAAAAACTGTTTTTA
>VWZF01000432.1:0-16612 GCA_013396755.1 Sclerurus mexicanus
GGCACAGGGCCGCGCCCCGGCCCCGCGCGGGGCAGCACCAGCCCCCGCTGGCCCGGCAGAGCCGGAGCGGGCCCGGCCCGGTCACAGCGCTGGTATTTATAACAGAACAGCTGGTTAAATAAATATCCCGTTCTCCTGCTGTTTTGCCACCGTGAGCGCTCCTTCTCCCCGTCAAACGCATCGCGTTGTCTTAGAAACAAACACAAAAGCGCCTCCACTTTCAAGTCTACCAGTGCCACCTGTTTGTTCGGCCTGGAGAAGTATTTATCTAAAATACATCTTTTCAGAACAGCAAAACGTTCCTGCAAGGACTAGTGTGGTGCTGTAACTGAAATTCAGACTAGTTTTAACTCCGAGACATAAATCCTCCAACAAGAGCCAAAGCCAACGTTCTTGCTGTTTTCATTTTAGTAAAATACACAGGTATATCGGTGTAAGAACATTAATTTCTGCATCAAATTCCTGTAGGTGATTAATATCTGGGAGTTCAGTGTTAGGTAAGGGCAAAAGAGCTGAGCACAAAGAGAAGAGGACTCAGAACAAAACTCTCTTTGCAATCTCCAAGTCAAACAGATCTAAATTAAAATGTTGAGGAAGATTCATGGTCTTTTTTAATTATCAAATCCCGGCAGTTCTTGTTCAGGGAACCAAGGAAGACCAAAGCTAGAAAGAATTCCCGATACCAGCAAACACTTTTCAAGTGTACACCAACAAAAAGCAGAGCCAGGAAAATAATTACAACTCCCTCTCTGTAGGTCCCTTCAACAGGAAACCTCTATTTTTCTTGCAGCTAAGCTACCACGGTCTCAATAACACCCATACCCCCCAAACCAAAAATACAACAGACATAACTAACACAGAGGCATTTTTAAGGCATATTTATGACAACCTGGAAGGCAGAACTGGTGTTAAAGGTGCCTCTTCCTCAAACACAGGCCTGTGCCCACATGGCTCTTCTTGATTTCACACATCCATTAGCTCAGATCTTTAATATCACATTCTCCATTCCCATTCCTAGTTAAATTTATCTTTCACCAGGCTCAAGTTATGAGGTGTGAGGGGTTTCCATCTACCATCTCCTTTCATGGAAAAAAAGGTTATAATGGATTCAAAGCAGTAACACAACACCAAGTTTTACTGGCAAAAGACACTGGTTAAATAAACTTTATGAGGATCTTCAGCAATGGGTATGGTGTGGGTATGATTCCCTTGGGAAGCTTTGGGAGGGATATTAAGGAAAACACACGTTTAAAATGAGTTATTACAGTGATCAGACATTGCAGTCGTTTACTCTCAACAGTACTTTATGAGACATTTATATATTCAATAATTAAATATAAAATCAAGGATGAGTGTCACAAAACAAGGAAATAGTAAGGCTTGAAGCCTGGCCAGCCCCCAGATTGCTCTTCTAGTCACTGTACCTTTCATTTTACCTTTCATTTTACATGCTGCTATTCTTACACATAATAAAGCAGTAAGAGAAGTTAGTTGCAGATTCCTTGCTGGAAACTCAAACCTACTTCAACTTAGTACAAAAATATGGGGAAAAAAAGAGAAAACATTTGCTTATTAAAAAGCAGAAATTGTAAGAGATATTCATAGACATTTTGGACAGACAGAACCAAGAAATAGGGACAATGCAAACAAATTTTCAGACTGTGAAAACGTAGCAGACAATGTTTGTGCTACCTGTTGTTTACCTGAATGTGATGCGCTGCATTATTCCTCACTTAGAATTACTGGCAACCAAAATAAATGAAACGGGCAACAAGAAAAAAATGGCAGTTGCACACTGATCAAACCCTTCTCCTACCCAGGGAGGGAAAATGTGCAGGTAAAAGGCTGAATGTAACAAGTCAACCATGTCCACACCCACATGTACTATACAGGAAGAACATTCAGAAATATTGACAGGAGACAGTGATCCTATAGTTTTCCTTTTCTCTTTCAGTTATATATATATAGATAAACAGCACATAGGAGAACACCACTAAGAGCTTTCACCATGGCCAACAGGAAGGTTCTCACAAATATAAAAATGTATGTTAGATTGCTCCAGAACATAATCCAGGTGAAATGAAACAACAAGAAAAAAAAATAAACCCTTCGGGATTTACTCAATTCTCAAACATCCAACTTTGCAGTCCTGAACATCTCACTCCCTACTACAGCAGAACGTGGAACCACCAAAATGAATGAGCAGAATTCCTTGAGAGTGGTGATACCACCGGGATACTCCAGGAAATGTAGCTGCACACTAAAATGTTTACCTTGGATTTACATTCAGTATTTTGGAGGAAGGGAATGTGATAATCCCTTCATGCTTTATCCTTGCTGGCTGCCCACCCAGGGAGCAATTTTGTTATTACTTCAAGAGGAAAGGAAAGGTGCTGGTAAGAGCCAGAAGGGCAAGGCAACGATCTCGATAATGAGATGCCCTGTTCTTTGGATGAAGTGTGTAAAACATTTTGTTAGAAGCCTCCATGATGAAAATATTAAGAACAAATCCTTAAAAATACAGAGCATTTCTGCCTCTTCTTTGAAGTTCAAAGCTCGGGGTAAAGTGTTTTGCTAGAATCAACTACAGGTTTGCTGGAATAAACATATATGACAACGCCCTACATAACACAGGGCCAACCACAGACTCCAGACAAATGTGATTGCTTTAAGTTTCAAGTGGTTTATGCATGTCGTTTTGTATAAAAGGAAGAGAGACACTTCTGGAACCTTCACTGCAGAGTCTCTGCCAGCGTCCAGCTTTGGGGCAAAGGAAATCTTGCCACACTGCAGAGTCCCAGTCTTGAGGCTTGGGATGTAAACCCCATCATGATTCAGAGTCTGAGCCGGAACTGCTCTCTCGGCTGATTTCAATTTGTAGAGATGGTAAATTATCCAACCGACTCTTTTTTTGCCGAGACTGTTCTTTTTCCTTAATGAGAGCGCCCCAAACCCGCTGGAGCTCTGAATCCTCTTCCTCTGGAGAAGCCACAGAGTTTTCAGGTTTATCTGAAGTCTTTTCTTGTGTCTTCGGAGCAGACCCTAATCGGGTCCATAAATTACCTGATCAGGTGAAAAATACACGTTTGTTAAAATCAAACAGGACTAAGGAATTCTGGACAAAGTCAAGGAATCAAGTCTTACATTCACTGCATCTCTTCAAACCCCTTGCACTCCTCCCACCTTAATGTTTGGCATGGAACTTATTATGCTTTGAAGCAGGAGTTGAAATTAAACTACAGAAGGCTCAGGGCAGTCGTGTTCACTGTTGCCCATTTGCAGAGAATTCTACACACAGCACTGAAGTGCTACTGCATTCATTACTCTTGTTTTAACCACAATTTTAAAGTAGTCCTCAACTTTTCAGCACACCTATATAAAAATACTGCTCATAATAATTCCCAGCTCCTACCTACATGTATTTAGATTTCAAAGCTCTGAATAAACACCTGCTAACTTATCTTGAATTTCATTCAGCTGAGCCTCCTTCGTGACTTTCTGCTGGGATTTATACTCCAGAATGAAAGGAATTGCATTATTTTCTCCCCAGAACTAACCTGATTTCTTCTCTCTGGTGTCAGAGTAGAGACCTTTCACATCCGGCTTGGGGATTCCTAACCGGCTGTGGACGTCTGAGACGGGTTCCCGACGAGGAGCAGAGGCGCTGCTTGGAGGTTTCATTTCTGGAGAATGGGGCCTTTTTCCCAGTCTTTGCCGCACATCTAGGGATGATTTCAGTGATTAAAATGACAAAAATCATGTTGCGTTTACTTCAGCTCTGCCAGCTGATTTTACGCTTGTTCACAATTTAAATAAGCTCAGAAATGAACCCTGCCAACTGAAAAAAAAACATAGTCATGTAATGCATGTTCTGTCACATAAGTGTAGTTAGTGCTTCACATTTGATTTTGTGCATGACCTTCCCTGTGTGCTGTGTTTGAGACAGTTGTACACAATCTGTCCCTCCAGGACTGAGCAAATCAAAATGGACAAAGTGGGGGGAAACAGAGCCAAAGAAAATGGATAAAAATAAGCACCACTAAATAAGCTTTCACTAAAATGTACTCCATTTTTCCCCAAAGCAATCCCCAACTCGATCTCTTAGTGTGGAAAAACAGTATGAATGCAGAGGTTGTTATTTCCAGTGGAGCAGAGGTGTGGAATGAATACATAAAGGAGTTTAAAATTACCTGATTTTACAGTGCTGTTTGGCTGACGTGGCCCAGTGTTGTTCTGACGTTTCTCTTCTAACAGTAGTCTCACATCTGCAACTTTCTCTAGTGATCCTTTGCTGCCAATCCTGTTTTTGATGTTACTGCTGGCTATGCTATCTGCTCGCATAGAATTCCTAGAAAAATAATAGATTTAATGTCCCTTAATTGAAATGAAATCTAGTACAGTTCTTAAGTCTCCTTATATGTAGAAGTACATCACAGGAAACAATAATATCAGGATTTTTCTACTGAGAAATGGAGATAAAAACATTGTTTAGAAGAATACAGGTTCCAGTCAGAATCCTGATTTAGCAATAATCCCATGAATACCTCAGTATCCATTGCAAGGCAGGTACTGAATTTGTCTCCTTAACGCCGTGCCTTTGGGTCAAAATTCAGAACAGATGAGGAGCCTCAAAATTGTTCAAGGCCTTGACATTATAATGAAGTATAACCATACCACCATAGCATTATTTTAATGATCTACAATATATGCAGTTTGGGTTAATAAGCCCATAATGAATGTAAATTCCTTCTTGTCATCAACACTTAAGGGTTATTCTTTCTGAGAAAAGAGGAAGGGGAGAAGGGAGAAGAGGAAGAAGAGTTATTTCTCCCTGGCTTAGCTATGAAATATATGAAGTTAATTGTGGTTGTTTGCATAGATTTCTACTGATTCTACTTCAAGCTTCATTATTATCAATAAGCAGAGTTCAGAGACCTGCAAAAGAAGCTGTATCTAAAAACATGCTAGTTTTATTAAAAGCCTGCTTCTGTATTACTTTTTAAAATACCTACTACAAAATTACATTAAGAATTGAAAAAGTATCTTCAACAGTTTGTCTTCGAGCTTCGACAGCTCTGTCACTAATTAAAATCTGCAATGCCCTTAAAGAACATGGAACTTTTTTTTACCTAATATTTCTCAGTTGTGATTCCACCTCATCTGCATACATTGTCATTTTCATGCTTTTTTTGGGAGAGGGTGTCGATATCATTTTCAGCTCAAGGTCATAGTCCATCTCATCCGAGTCAGACCCGCTGGCACTCGACCGTCGGGCCACGCTGCGCTCCCGGGCCTGTCTGAAAGCCTGCAGCTCATCACGGTACTCCACCACCACTCTGTCATCTTCATCCATATCCTGATCTTCCTCCTCCTCTTCTTCCTCCTCAATAGGCTCCTCAGGAACATTTACTAAGCCTGTAGGGAAGCAAACTCGTTCTGATAAACTGAATTTTATCATCCATATAAAGTACTTTAAAAGCAAGACAAAAGAACCCCCCACCTCGTTGTAATTAATGATCCCTTACAAATGAATCTTTGTAGTTCTCTAAGGCTGAAGAGAGTGAATATTTTGCAAAATATTCTAAGTGGAATTGATTACAGAATAGTCTTAAGT
Organism: Sclerurus mexicanus; assembly: GCA_013396755.1. Taxonomy (NCBI): domain Eukaryota; kingdom Metazoa; phylum Chordata; class Aves; order Passeriformes; family Furnariidae; genus Sclerurus; species Sclerurus mexicanus. Next base: position 5,615 of record VWZF01000432.1, read on the forward strand.
GGAAGAAAAGCGTCACAGAGGCATAAAGCTGGACAGAGTAACTACAGTACAAGTGCCTGCTGTAGAAGGTGCAGTCCTTTCTTTCTGAACACAGCAATTACTGGGATCTTGCAGGGCTTAATGTGCCAGCTGCTGGCTCTGCAATAAACCTTTCAAGCCCTGTAAGCAGTAACGCCAAAAGGAATGCATGTATCTTTATTATGAATTCACCACAGATACTGATTTAAATATAAACGACTTAAATTTAGCCATCAGCAGTGTGCAGGCATCTTTTCAGAAAGCAACACAGGAAATCTTCCATGAGATCTGATACATCCACGGCTGTATTTTAGCAGGTCAATCATATCAAAATGTGACATTGTACTTGTCTCATGTCAGATTTTTAGATTATTTTTCTACCTTAGGGAGCAGATGAAGATATTCAAGCCTAACTGGTAGAATTTTCTAATCTTTATTTTTCTACGTCTAGAGCTTGCTTTTTCATAAAGCAAGAGAATTGACTTAGCAAGTACAACAAACTGCCCAGAAGTTTGAAGAAGTCATCCCTTTTTTTTCTCCCTTAATGCTGTAAATCCCCATATCCTGAATTTGTAAAGCAAAAATACCACACAAAGAGCAGCAGCTGTTTTGGTAAGCACAGAGTCCCTGCTCCAGTGATTCCCTGCAAACTCTTAAATGTGATTCAGGTGTATTTTTTTTGAAGAAAACTTCCACACCCCCCAGCTGTGTCCTTAGAGGGTGGTCCCACTGGGACAGTTACCTGAGTGACGGTGTTTATAGGGAGGAGTCAAGCCAACATCATCCCCAATCAGTGTCCTTTTCTTTATCACATCCCGATGGATCCGACGGGAATGGTACCTTCGTTTCCTGAAAAAAACCCACAAAAAGAATGACATTCCTGTCACTGAAAGCTACACCGAGTCCTGGAGTAGGGATATGCAATCATCACCTAGTTTAACAGCAGACAGATGTGTGTCAGAGATCTGTTCTGAAGGTTTTCAATATAAACCTTCCTTATTTTCAAGGGAAAATACTCCCCTTGCAAATTGAAAGTCACATTTATTTACACATAAGTAGCATCTACATAAACTGAACAGAAAGAAAACCCACGAATTAAAACCATTTTAGAGTATCTTGTCCAATTACCCGCAATTCCAATTCCTCTGCCCAACACTCACCAGGAATTGCTAAGAATTCCTTTCATGCCTCCATAATTAGGATTGCCATATTTCATGTAGTACTGGCTCCGCCTTGCAGCTCCCAGCTCTTTTTTGTCATCTGAAAAAACATATTACAGGAATTTTTCCCCTCTCAGAGCATCTCTTGCAACACAGCATAAAAATAAAGAACCACCCATACACAGAGGGTGAAAGCAAGACTGAGTATGTCTTACAAATCAGCATTACTTCACCCTCCTCCGTGAAGGATTTAATTTTGCTGACACGTCTGAAATTTCTCCTACTACCAGTTTTACTTGTGTCTAGAAACCTAATTCCAGGGAGACTGAGTTTCTACATGTCAGCTTAACAGAGCATTGCATCCCACTGTCACTGCTGGAAGCTCTGCTTACCTTAACTCATCACCTTTGGATGTGTCACTTCCCTGCATGGGCCAGAAATTTCATGGATTTTCATTTCACTCATCATTTAATATCTCAACTGTATTTCACAATAATTGCCACTAATACTTTATTGGCATCTCAAATGATATCTGTATTTATAAAATGTGAAATTTACCTCTGTGGAAAAGGGCATCACGGAACCTATTCCATGGTATTGGGAAGAATGCCCTGAGCCCAAGATAAACCTTTCAGTACAATAATTTTCATATTTAATTCACACATTAAATGTGGCTCTATTGCAAAATCTTAATACCTAATGATTAGCAAAAAACCCTAACACTTTTGCAAATAAAAAGTAGGTACTTTGAGTCATTAATTAGTCAACAAATAAAACTACAACAAGCAATTAATTCATTGTGCTTGTTAAGCTGGTCATTTACCTTTAGTAGCAAATCTCATGAATAGCTTGTTTCCTTTAGCCAGTTTATTGGCAGGGCGAAGATCATTACGCAGGAGAGAATCCTCTTCTACTTGGGAGAGGGCATCCAACTTGGGGGGCAAAAAAGGTATTTTGGACTCAAAAATAAAATTACTGTTGAACAAAAATGGATTGCTTGCAGAGAAGCAATCAACTGATTATGCACTAAGCTACTTTTCAAATTCTGTTCAATGTGAATTTTTAACGTAAAGGGCCCTGAAAATTTAAAACATTTCCTTCTTTTACTTTGTTACATTATCTCAGATTATTAAATCCAGTAATTGTCAAGTGACACTATATTACTGACTGAAATGCAGAAAATAAATAGCACAACTTCAACACTGAAAAAAATTGATGTTTTTTGTGCTTGTTTCATCCCTAAATGGGTTTACTACGAGGCCTCATGCCTGCACACTGTGATGAAAAGCTTTCTTTTTCATTTATAGCTGCTTTAGAGAAACTGAAATTCAAACTTCCACAATGGGTAAGTGTTCACCGAGGCATTCCTAAAGAAAATACTAATGTCACCTATTATATACTCAGCCAGTGAAGATTAAGTGACTTACAGGACATCAGTGTGTATGCTGATTCCCCCAGATCCATGGACAGCCTGAGTCCCATTTGTCTCTTTAAGCACTGCCTGCACTGCTGAAAGGTCATTGCCTTCCATCACTGTTCTTCCACTGCCTCCCCACAGCAGAGAAGAGCAGCCAGACTTGCTCTTACACACTGGGAGCCCCACCACTCTCCAACATCTACTCTCGTAAAACACTCTTACATTGGTATTATCACCAAGAGCACACCCAACCCTTGCTCTCATTCCCCACCTAATTCACTTTGCTAATTGTGAATTGCAAATATCAGTGGTTAAGCCTACAATGCTGTGAAAACTCTGCAGCAGTGAGAGCAAAACTTCCATGACAGCCTCTTCCGTACTGACCTCCACGTCACTTGGATTGTCATCCTCCACCTCGCCTTCTTCTGTCTCATCATCAGAGCTTTCCTCCTGTTTTTCTAAGAAAAATTATGGGAGAAAACCAAACAAATTCCATTTTAGTGGGTCAGTCCCATTGGATTATGATTGCCTACGTTCTCTGCAATCAACCTGAAGGTGTTTTGCTTTCTCCTCTGCAGCCCAGAGAATAATCAAACCAGTCTCCAGAAATGAGAGGCATAAATGAGCACAGAAACAGTTAACTAGGGAGTCCCTGTGCAGGTAACTGCCTGTAGCACACGTGGGTTATTCATTTAATTCTTTGAACGCAGATGAAATTGCACTGCATTTCCAGGGTATGGCAGAGATCAGCATGGCCAATATGCTAAAAGGCACAGAAAAGCCCATTTCCTTCAGTCCCCCTTTAAAATGCCACAAGTACCTACAAGTATCCGATACTAACACTGTAAAACAGGTTATTAATCAAAAGCTTAGAGGTTTTAGAGAGAGAGAGTAGTAGAAAGGGGGTAAAAAAAGAACCTTAGTGACTTAATTTTGAAGTGAAAAAACTAAAAGAAGAGTGCATGCTTCTAAGAAGTACTAAAATTGTGAGATGGCTGCACAGATTTTTGTTTGGTTCTTTTCAGCTCAGAGCAAGAATATTCATACTGTGGGGGTTTTTCCCCCCAAACAGTCCCCAGGAAAAAAATATGGAAAAAAAAAAAAGAAAAGTTGTGATTATGGACTATCAGCACATACCAACATCATTTGCAAAGATCTCATGGTACTTCAGACATCAGACTAAAAAAAAATAAATCCTTCTTTTATATTTTAGAGTTCCTTATCTTAAATCTCATTCAACAATGGACTTGAAAACTTAAAACAGAGAGCAGCAGCTGTTCCAAAGATCCTGAAAATATTCCCAAGTGAAACGAATCAAACTGAAACCAAAGAGAGAATTTAGGTAAACAAATTACCCAAGTTCAGACCCAAATAGTTAAGTTTCAGCACAGGCAGTATTCATGTACTTTTTTCCCCACAAATTAGAAGCTTCTCATGCTTGTCACAGTCAAGAGTAGTCTCTTGTCTCCCTAATTGTTGACACAGCCCTCAAATTCCGACCTAAAAAAGGAATGTAACCAAGCCAGGTTACTCCAGTGTATCTGCATGCATCTCACACCTGAAGATGTAATTGAACAGTCTGTACTTTATCTAATATCCCACTTCTCCAGATGATGAGCAGGAGTAATTTAGATGACAGTTTTTATTTTCAGATGTGATGTGATGATAATGTAATATGAAACACATATCAAACAAGATTATATATATACATATATATATTTATATATCCATGCCCCATGGAAGCAAGACAGTGCCTCGTCTCCAAAAACTTCGTAACAAGTCTTACTTGAAGCATTACCAAATTTACCCAAAAATTAAAGTCACATGGATGGTTGAGGAGCCACTGCATTGTGGAGAAAACAAGAGAAGAGCGTGAGTTATAAGGATCCTCCAAGCCCTAAAACTCCAAACTTTCCATGCAAGGCTTCTGGTAGCACTGGAGATACCTAACAGAGATATTGGCAACTTGCCTTTAGGTCATATATAACATATATAAGCAAAATCTATGGAAGAGTTAATAAATTCATCTCTCTTTGCTTTGTACCATGTGTACAGCACTTGGAACCACAGCAGTTTGCCACGCCAGCCTAAGAGCAGAACACTCCTCAGGTAGCAAAAGGCTGATTTTAACTCAGCCACACAAAAATAAAAATAAATGTACAGTTAAGGCTTTCAGGTACCAGATTTGTCACAACGTTGAGATGTACTTTTGCTGCTTTGCTATTTTATAACCAACCTTTCAGTGCTTCTTTCTTAAAAGTATAATGGCCAAATTTAGAGATGATCCACAGGATGGGGAAGTGATACACTGTCACGTTGGTGTGAAGGATGGTGGTGCATCAAAAAAGGAATCAACTGTGGCATTTCAAAAATAGGGCGTTCTTTCACACCTGTTTTTTCCACACTTAGAATCCATCCTTTTACTGCCCTTGTGTGCACATCACACAGATTTATTTCTGTGCAACACATACCACTATAAATACCAGCTCTGAGTATGACCCTGCATCTAACATGTTCAGTATCGACTGAATTACTGCTTTTGGTCCAGCTCCAACCCACCTTTTAAGAAGCAGCTTCTTCAAAAGGTTTCCAAGATGAAAGCCTTTTTTAAAGTGGCAGAATACATTTACCTGAAACTATATGATAGAAGCTCCTTCAGTAATTTAGATTATGCAGTGCCCCAGCACAAGTTTAAAGTTTCATTGATTTAACGAGATGACGTCTCCATTTGCATATCTCAATCTACCTTTCTTGGTTTTTTCAGCTGTCTTCTCCTCATTGTTTTCTCTGATCTTTGTTTTCTCCTGATCAGGCAAGGAACTCATATTTATCAGAGCCCGTGTTGCTGTTACTTCATCAAGCCAGACCACGTTACCTGCGACAGATATAAACACACACAAAACCACAATGCAGTTTGTGTAATCGAGCAGCCACATTCCCAGCCTGGCTGCAGGGAAATTGCCGACAGGAGTTCAGAAATGCTTTCCTGTGGTGACATGACAGACAAGGCATCACATACACCTCTTGCATGCAAAGTCATATTGTTTTAACACGCTTGAGAAACTGGACAACACACAATTTTCAGCATATTACAAAACAGAACAACTGAGGAAAACTAAAATCACTGAAATGCACAACCATAGGTATCAGAGGCTTCCTGAGCACAGAAATCAGGGTCAGTGCACTCATGAGTGTGTTACCACACAAAGGTGATTAAGGGAGCAGCAGGGGGAAGGACTGAAGGCTTGATTTTTTTTTTTTCCCTTTGGCAACTTAACAGAACCTTGGACTTTACTGTGGAATTCTGTAAATCTTTTCCAAAAAGCAGGAAAATACAAGACAGCTCAAGGCCTCTGCACAGATTATCACGTAAACAGGTTAACAATGATTCAGTATGTGCCTTGTACGTGTCTTAAGTATCAGCAGATGGTACTAAAATATAGCTTATTAGGCCAATTAAAAGCATTTCATAGATGTTGAAGTTGAAAGAGCTAAAACTGCTTAGAAACAGGATTTGAACAAAAGTTTTCTGCACAGATGCACTTGGTGCAAATACAGCAACAAACGTCACTCACTGCTCTGCTGTTAAGCAGTGTTCAGATATCCAGAAAACTACAGTGACCCAAAATATAAGATTCTCTCTTCAATTACTCAGACAAGCTTTACAAGATGAACACCCAGATATTAACTTCAGTGACTGATGGATAACTTTTCATTTTTTTAATAAGTCTTCCTCCTCTTCCCATCTCCAGCTTTTCAAACCCTTTATCATTTCACATTCATCAGCCTGAAACACAGAACACTGTAAAATCACCTCTGCACTGAGTCACCTGGGGATGTAATTCAGTTGGGAACATTACGGTTTTTGCCATGCTGTGATGCAAGCCTATGCTGAAGAGACAAAGCTTCTGCTTTACCTTTTCACCAAGTGTAGCTGACATGCTAACTCAGATGCAGCATGAAAATTAATCACTAAAAAAGGTGTGTTAGAACTATAACTGGGTTAAGTACTGTTATGACTCTGAGGCCTTAACTTTTGCACTGCAAGTTCACTCTGGTTTCACATGAAATTTACTCATGTAGCATTTAAAAAAAGAGGAAACAGACAATCTTGGAAATGCACCCTTGGATACAGAGTTAAGCTGTGCCCTTACAAGCTTACGCATCCCCACAGGTCCATCCAGCAGCTCTTCACTGCAACTGTCCACCTAGGGTTTATGTGGTTTCAAATATTCTATCAGCTTGTGCCAGTACATCAAGCTGTCACGTACAGTGACTTCAAAGGTATCAGGGTTTGTAGAATACCATATATTTTTTCTTGCACTGGAACATAACTCCTTCGGGGTCACTGCAGAGAACCCTGCTACTAATTCTCAGGTCTTAGCCACACTTGTCAATAAAAGTTTCCAACAATCCAACTGGAAAACCTGCAGTGGCTCCTATTTCTTTTTACATAATTTCAGTTTCAGGGTTTCTAGCCACCTGATAGTCTCAGAGCCTTCCAGTTCCATGATCCAGCACCCACCTGTAGCAACCAGCTCCCGCACAGCCTGCAGTGCCACTGATGAAAGCACAGCTGTTTAGCACCTTTTATCTTGCTGACATTCTCACTGCAGGCTGACTCCCCAGAACAGCCCCTGCCATGTGCATTTACATTCCTTTTCCAATCTATGTAAATCACATTCAGTTGCCACCTCCTGCCACCCACCAACTTCTCCTCGAGCCTGCACCAACAAATATGGCAACAAGTCTCCTCCTTCAGAGCACAAAACCATCCCAACCTGCCCAACTGCACATCAGTCACCTTCTCTCACATATGCTATTTATGTCAAAATGGAAGGAGAAGATGATTTTAGACCTTTGCCCACTAAGCTGCATGTTATTCTAATCTGTCTCTTCCCAATAATAAATACTCAAATGGGCTTGATTTTTACCATGTTAATAATTCTTTCCTTCTGTGTATCTTCTGACTCAGACAGGGAAACTGAGACAAGCAAAGATCTGTGGCTCTGAAAGCCACTAAGACATCTGAGGTACAGCCATGACCAATATTAAAGAAACCCAAAACCAGTAAGAATCACAGACAAATACTGTTTACTTACATGATGTGTCATCCAACCACTCGATATGAGCAGGAGGATACTCCTTGAAATAGGCAAAGATGTCCTGTGTACTCATCTCATCCACACCACAAATGTAAATTGTGTCCAGTCTCACTTTAGGGATTGCTGTAAAGAGGAAGAGACACAAAACTGGTACTTATTCCAAGCTTTTATATTAGTGACACATGGGTTTACAAAGCAGAACATTTTAAATAAGTTAAAGGGAAGCAAATTGATGTATGATGTACCATTCTAAATATGATAACTTGATTTATTCTTCCACAATGCAAAACTTTGATAAACTGAGAATTAGAAGAGGTTCCATTACAAGCATTGGTAGATGCAGGGACTGCACAGCAATCAAACCGCCTTAAAAAGGTATTTTCTCTCTTTGAATATTGCCAAAGTGCTATCATTAAGTAGTAGAGAGCCAGAACACTAATGAAGCAGTGCACAAAGCACTTCCACATTTATCACCTGATGGAGAGCAGTGAGAAGCCACAGCTTAGCAGGTCCAAGCTACCAGCTGGAAAAAAAGCCTTGAGAACTAACTGGGTGCCAAGAGCACCAATCTGTTGGGCACACATCTCCTGGCTGATCTGACTATATTCCAACATGCCCAGCTTGCCATCAGTGCACTGTGAGAACAACTCAGAGTCTGATGTCCCTGTGCACAGGACATGGAGTCCTCCACATGTGCACACACAGTGCTCCAGGGCTGGTCTAACCAAGAATTTAAAGGTTCTTAAAGCAGCACTGATCCAGAAGATGAATCCTGGACATGTAGCACTAGGTGCTGTTGCCAAGTGGCAGATAAGGCATACAAGAAAATGTCATCTTCTTCCTGGGGTTGGTAAAACAAGGAGTGAACTGAAAACTGTCAATAACTTAAAAAAAATAATGACATTAAAATGAAAAGGTGGGAAAAAAAACCCCAAAATTATTTCTTTTGGCAAAACCTCTGGGAATGCAGGAAATAGAGGATAATCAAGTAAAGAAACTGTGAGGAAGTAAACAAAGGGATCTTTTCTCCTTGACTGCTGGATGAACTCGTACCTTTCTTCATCATGTCCCGATCCAGCGCCACGTTCCTTTGGGCAAGATTCACTTCAGCTCGAAAATGAAAGCGTTTTGCTCTTTGTTCCTTCTTCTCAATTGCTTCCTGCAAAACACAAAACAATGCAGTCAAAACAGGAATCACAGAAGCACTCTCAAGAAATTGCACTGAAGGACCAGATACTTAAAATCTATCACCCAGCAACAACCTGTATTGAAAATGTCATTAATTCTAAACAGACCTTTAAGTTTCAGAAAGCAGAAGTAATTCATCAAAACATTTCTGTGCCACAGAATAGGTTTAATGTATATCCAGCAACACAGTGGGAATCAAGATGCATACAAAACAAGGTAACAAAGGTAAAAAGATTGTGCTAAAAAAAAAAAAAAAGCTCTTTTAGAGGAAGCATTCCCACCACAGGGAAAATTCATCTTTTAAGACTACAGAGTTTCGTCCCTTTCTGGTTTTTAAATAAATACAAAAATGTAAACTTGTCTCTCTGAGCATGAGTTTAACATGACTTTAACAGCTGGCTACAGAGATCTTATTCAGACTGCCAACTCAGGCTCTTTTCATGTAGCTCATGAGCAACAGCCTGTGTGGATCTTGTGCAGTCTTGGAAACTGGCTGAGAAGCTCCTTGTTCCACAGATTTTATTAGGGAGCATTCTAGGTTTTGGATCTCAGTAACCAAAGTCAGATTTGCAACACAAACTGTGATTCATGCCAGTTATCTGAGCATGAGCCTAAGCCTTTGTGCATGTTGGGAAAGAAAGAAATGAAACGGTTCCTCCCACTAGCAATAATGAGAATATGTTCAAGAACCATAGCACAAAAATTACCTTGGAGGTTACATCTATTCCAGTAATGAAACTTCCAGCTTTGTTTTCATATCTCCTACTAGTGTCCTGTAACAAAGCAAAACGGTGATGAAATCTCAATGAACACTGAAAGCAACACACTCTCTATGCTGAAAAAACCCTGGCCATTTCTGCAAGAAACACATCCTCTTTTCCTTGATCCAAGCTACACTCCCAGACAGACAGGCACATAAGCAAGAACCTTCTCTGATGTCAGTGAGAGTAAAAGCACCCCAACTGAACTAAACTTCTACTGTAAGGACTCTTTCCTTTGACAAAATTTAGTTTCTATGTCAGCCACTGTCAAGGTTTTTACTTACTCTCTCTCAGCAACATAGCAGAAGTCATCAAGTACCTTCCCTAAATAAGACTTCCACAGTTTTGGTTTTGGGTATAATTTCCTTGTAAAACATGAACAGATTTAGCAATGATACCAGACTCCTAAAGTGTCAATTTGCAGCTTTACGCCTCAAAGTCAGAACACCAAGCCACATCCACAATGAAACAAGTAACTTTTCATTCCTGCCATTATTTCAAACCCAATTTCTGAATAAGATAAAACATTACTGGATAAAAATGGAGAAGGATGGGGCAAAAAAAAAATACAGGTTTCCAATCCATCAGGCTCTGAATTCAGAGGTGCATTAAACCCCACAGCCCCTGCACCAACAACCCAATTCTGCTCCCTTCCCTAGCCTGCGTTTGTAAAAATAGCACCTCTTCATCCTGGCACCCTCAGGACCATCACCTGGCAAAAGCTTGTGGAGCTTGTTCAGGAGTAAACGTCTTCTTTACACTTGTGCTGCAATAATTATTTTGGCTAAAGGATCTTTGTTAGAAGTTAGTTTCAGTTTAGAACACCAAGGAACACACAACCGAACTGCTTTTCTTAGTAAGAGCATCAAAGTCTGCCAAATGTTTAGAGTTACTGGAGAAAGTAAAGGAAAATAAACACTATTTTTAAAGTTAAAGAGCCCACTGTCTGAGCTTGGAGGAAGTGCAGCAGGGTGCTGTCCCTGGCCACATGTTTGGGAGAAGCACAACCACCCTGGCAGCCCAGCTAATTAAAGATTAGCTTCTAAATCAACTTCCAACAAGTTCCGAGAGCAAAAGACTACTCAGGATTTCGGAACGGCGACCCATTTTTAGTCGTTAAACCTAATCCTGCTAAAACTCGTACGGAAACAACTCGCGAGGATGAAAAAGGGAACAAAACGCCCCCAAAACCCTCGAAGGGAAAGCTTTCTCTGGGCAGAGCCCCCACTGCCGCGGCGCCTCCAGCTCTGCTCTCCCTGCTCCCCGCTCCAGGTGTTCCCTCTACACCCTCCCACCCACAGACTCCCCCCGCACCCCAAATCCTGCTCTCCGCCGCCTCCTTTATTCCC
>VWZF01000440.1:0-172467 GCA_013396755.1 Sclerurus mexicanus
CGCCGCCCCCAGGTATGGCCCGCGCCCCTCCCCGCGCCGCCGCCTGCGCGCTCGGGGCCGCGCCGCGTCTGCGGGGCCGCGCCGCGGAGGGAGGAAGGGAGGGAGGGAGAGCGGCTGCGGGGCTGGCACTGCCCGGTGAGAGTGGCACTGCCCGCCCGGCTCTGCCCGGTGAGAGTGGCACTGCCCGCCCGCGGGTCCCCTCCCGGAGAGCAGCCGCCCCGGCCCCCCGGGTGCGGGCAGGAGCATCCCCCCGCCCCGGGTGCGGTGGCGGAGGAGCCGCGCTGCGCTCCGCGGTGCCCGCAGCAGACCGGCCGAGCGGAGCCGCTGCCGGGAGCGGAGAAGGGAATTCGCGTTGGGCTGCGGAGGGGCGGGGGACGCGCCGCACCTGCCCGGAGGCGGCCACTCTACGCGGAGAGCAGGAATTAGAAGGGCTTTTCTTGCAAGAGAGAGGAAAAAAATAGACTTTGTCATCTAATTTTGCTCTGACAGCTGGTTTTCCTACCGTAGCATCTTAAGAGAGACGGTAAGTTAATTAGCGCTTAATAGTACCTTTAGGATATCGTGCTTAAATCACAGCGACGCGTGTCCGCAACCTACTAACTCAGATTCTTTCGCGATGAAAGAAAAATCTAAAAATCACTGTTCTTTTATCGTTCGGGCTCCAGCAAGCGTGTATTTATAGTGGTTACGAACAACCGATTAGAGCAAAACTTCCTTCGGGGCGGAAATGGATGCACAGATAGCAGTAGCCTACCGGAGATGCAAGATGTGATTAAGCATAATTTTTGACAATCACAAGTAAATTGCGTTTTGATGGTAGCAGGCAGACAGGAGTATTATAGAAATTGTACCATTTAAGTATGATGCAGACTTATCAGAGATAAAAAGCATATTTTGCAAATTATTACAATTCGTTTTGGTTTAGTTGCTTCCAATGCAGTGTCTTAACGAGCGGTAAAACCCTGATAGAAATAAAGTTTGGAGAAAGCACAGCCTTAAGAGGAAGATAGTGAAATGATATATGACTACCTGAACATGCAAGAAAGTGCTGGGGAGGGAGGGACGAGAACACCTAAGTGGGCGATAATTACTTGCAGTAGAAATTGCTTTTATTTACTTAAAGGAAACAAAAAGCTTTAGAGAGTCGATTAAGTAGTGTTTTGTATCAATAAACATTTACTGACCAAAGGTTACTAATGTTTTTCCACTTTGATCTGAATTGCCTGATCTAGAAATAATCCTTTTTAATTTCTCTCCTGGCATTTCAGGGTGAAATGAGAAGGATTTAGCTTTTTTTTTTTTTAAATTGTTTTTAATCATGGCTAGTAATTTTATATGCAATTTTTGCCCATTGAATAACAAAAATTATACTTTTACTTTTATTTTATGGGAAGTGACAGAGAGGGACGCAGAGTTTAAGGCCAGAGAGACTTTTAGGTTATCTGATATGACATCCCATATTTCACACCCCACAAGAAAAACTGGATAGAATGCAGTCTTCACTCCAGGATAAACAGATATTCCAAACACACAGTCTTAAAGATAGTAAGAATTAGATAAGCTGCTGCTTTCTTTGCTTATGGTCTTGTTCTCATTGTTACAAATTTACCTTCTCATAGGCATACAACCATCTTCCAACTCCACACTATTGTTGCTAGGCTTTTCATCACTGCATGAAGGAACTGAGGAAACCAGTCCTACTCCATTCCAGAGCTCTGCCATCTGGTCATCTCTTCACCCCAGCTATAGGCCTATTACCCAGATAATAATGCCTATTTCTGTAGCAAGGCCAAGGCTAATCTTGCTCATGTGAGCAACATACCTCTTTCTTCATCCTGAAGAGCAAGTCTCTTCCCGTGGCTTAAGCAAGTCAGACTTCCTTACACCGGGAACCACAGGTCTCTCTTTCATCTCTTTTATCTCCTGAGGCTGGTATGTTGACAGCTGCTTGTTATTTGTTAATCAAGGTAACCCTTTCTTTGCTGAACATTGTAAGCTTCATACTTTCTGTCTATGAATAAGGATCAAAGGACTCCAGGAAAGAAGGTGACCAGAACAGCAAGTAATTTATTCCTGTCCTTCTTGTCTTCACCAGGAAATCTTGTGAAAAAAGCACACCTGGGAAGCCATGGGACAGATAACTTCCATCATACACCTTCAGCTCATTGTCCCCACCATAGTTTAGGCAAGTTTTAATGGAAATTTAGCTACAGCAGCTGTTGAGAAATGCAAACTATGAATGTTAGCTTTAAGACCTTAGCAAAGAAAATATTCACTGTCAAACTGTTATACATCAAATGTATTTTGCATCTTCCCTACAGAATCATTTCATTCATGGACCTGTTTCTGTGGCTGTTCATGCCTGATCTTACCCAGCTACACACATCTTCCTAAAACAAGGTTACAGCTCTGCTCATTTGCTGACTTGCCTGTCACACACTATGGTCACTCCCTGAGTTCAGCACAAACTCAGGGTGCACATTAATTCCTGCTCAGTACCTTCCCTTCCTTTGGCTCCCATATCTGAAGGCAAAAGCAAGCCCCGGCTCAGGATGCCAGCAGTCACTGCAGGGCACAGCAGAGCAAGAGAGTGGCCTTTGGGCATCCACCGATAATTTAGCATTTCTAGCAGTAGCTTCTTGCAGGGAACACTCAGCCTATGGGTCAGATGAGCAGCTGCAGAGAACTGCACAAAACTGGTAGCTGTCAGTTTTATTTCAAGCAGCTAAAAGACATTTTTGGTGCATGTTGCAGTTGGGAAGCTGGAAATGTGGTGTATAGTGATTTAATGTTTCAGGCTTTTTGTTTGTTTGTGGTGGGTGGTTTTGGTTTGGTTTGGTGTTTTTTAATGGCGGAGGAAAACCCCCCTCTATTAAGACCTTAAGTATATCAGCTTGCACTTTGCCTCCTCAGGTGAGAGACAGGAATAAAAATGCTAGAACTTTTTTACCTATGAGGCAGAGACTTCTGTGTTTGTTACTCAGTGACTATCTGTGCGCAGCTGCCTAAGGACATACAACCACTCCTTTTGGGTAAAACTGCAGTTTCTCTGCTCAGTCTTATGAAACTGAACCTATACACCTATGCAATTCTTGGCCAACACTGTACATCTGAAATTAATCTTAACTGACAAATAAAAGTCTTTAGACATGTCTTTTGGACTGGCACCTGCTTTCAACACACCTTTTGTGTGAATTCTAGAAAGAAACAGGAATTAAGTGCTGGTCAGTTCATAATTGGAAGGAGCACTAGGGCCTAGAAGCAACATTAGACTGAACAGTAATTCAGAAGAATTAAAATGCATATCCACTCAACAGAGATGAGAAGAAGGAGTTTTTGTATTCTAAAAAGTGAAAAAGACAAGCTCAAAGAAAGTCTGGCTATTTCTGAGAAACTTGCTCTTCATGTAGTGCAAGTATTCTATCATCAACACAAAATGATCTTTGCTACACCTCAGTAATACCTGGTGTGTGGCACGTAGTGCATGAAGAACTGCTCAGAAAAGCCTTTCTAATTTTACAGGATTCTGTTGGAAACCAAGCATTGTTTATATTTGATGAATATGCTAGTGGTGACCACAAATGTAAAGAGGTAAGTTTGGATATTCAAAGATGAGAAGAGATTCAAAAGCCGTGGCTGTATCAGAGCTTCCTTGCAGGCAGCAGGCAAGTGGCACACACTCAGTGCCATCAGGAACTTACACAGCAACACTATGTCCCAGGCACAGCTGACAGCAGCCCAGATCTTGTATAACAGAGAAATCAGATTTGGTGGCTTTGTACTAAGATGCTTTTAGGAATGAATCAAATAAAAGTTTGATCCTTTAAGGAGACAAGATTGCAGGCAAAGACTCCACAAGAGCCATGGGACTAAGCTACAGATAACAATTAATTTGAATGAATCATTAAAGAAAACATAATGCCAACAAAAATAAAATAAACAAACAGAACAGCAGCACATAAACAAGAATCAATACTAAAAATTTGTTTTGAAAAATTGTCAGTGATGAATTAAATTAAATAAGTGAAGACAACTACTCAGAGGGTGATGGGTGGTGTTTGTGAGACTGAGCACAAAGGCCACATAGCTTACAGGTCTGTTCTCCAGATTTTTCCACACCTGTGAGTAAAAGATAACCAAGTGTATGACAAATCTTATTTAAATAAAAGAGGGCAAATAAAGAAATCCTCTGAACAAGACTGTAATGTCAGAACTCTCATTATCAAGACAACTACATGCACTAGAACAGCAGCTGGTGTCACATATGAGGATGAAATTTGTTTTTCTGCGCTCATGCAGAACCAGTGCTGCAGCCCAATCAGAGGAATCAGTTTAATATGTGCTGGTATGCTTTTCATTTGCAAATTAGTGGATGAATTTACCAGATGTTATGAGTGGAGCGGCCAGAAAATTTACCTAATGCTCTCTGATAGTTTTCAATATTCACTTACTTCTTACAATGCTAGTTAGGTTGTCAGTGATGGAAGTTCTTGAAATGACATGATATGCCCTGCTTTCATGAGGAGTTAAACAATTCATTTACCTGGCTAACCTGTGTTGTTAAGTGTAGCCAGCAATTCTCAGAGATGCTTTCCTTCAGTGAGGTCAGGGGAGAAAAAAATCAGCTAAAACCAGAAAGAAATTAAATTGTCAAAGGTCATAAGTCTGTGGATGAGGATTCTTATGCCTTGAGGATCAGAACTGTGGGTAACAGGAGCAGGGAGACTTGCAGAAGTCATAAAGAAATTAACTATGTAAGTTTCATGCTTTGTTTCACTAACCCAGCATGCACTGTAGTGACAAAACCCTACTGCTTATTTCCAGACTCGCATCTCCACTTCTTCCTTTATTTTACCAACCTCATCTGTTTTGAATTCTTTAATCCACCCTATCCTAACCTCCCACATGAACTTTACATTTGTTTTCCTGAAAACATCCACTAACCTCCTCTTTCAGTTCCTGCTCCAATTCCGTGCATCACTTCTCCCCTTTTTGACTGCAATGCTTGTAATAGTGTCAGTCACTCCGTTCACTCTGCCAGTATGTATCGACCCTTCTCCTTCTTACTTCAATCCTCTCCTTATTCAAACATCCTCCCTCTAGGACAGACTTGAGAAACACTAACAACTATAGGTGACAGTTTGAAACAGCCATAATTTGTTGCTGTGCTGTTCATTTTGTATATGATTTAGGCTATGACCTCCTGCCATTGTTGTAGGCACACTCATTAGCTGATGAGGGTTTTGCCATCTCCTTCCTCAGCCCTATATTAATCACTTTACTCCTTCTTGTTACATCTTATTTCTTCAGCTGCTCCCTGAGTAGGAGGGAGGGAGGCATAGACTGGGGGAAGCCTTTATCTGCACTGTGGATTATGAACCCTAGCCCTAAATCTGTTTCAGGTGCCTTCTCAGGCAGCTGTCATTCCCTAAACTTGGGTCTAAGAACACCTTCTAAAGAACAGTATTCTAAGCCATGTTTGGTTCCTGAACAGCCAGAAGTCCCATATTCAGACAGAACAGTGTCTTTTGTGCTAGAGATGCTGAGGAGGAGAGGAGGCTGAGAGAGCTCACTCCGATGGGGATGCCAGCCTGGGATCACAGGGATCCCAACAGGGTCCCTCCAGTTACACTGCTCTGTATTGGATTTGCTCAAGCCCAACTGGAATGCTGCAGCTACCTCTAAGAGACAGAATTTCTGACAGCGGAGAAACAGCTTCAACATGAAGGACCACAAACACAAGCACTAAGAGCCATGCAGTTTTGAGCAGTCATTCAGAAGTGGAACAGGCAGTTTCAGTTTTTTCTCGGGAGAAGAAAAATTAATTAAACTTCTACATCGAAACAATAGGTTTAATTACCAGGTTACTGAATGGAATGCAGCAGTAGCTCCCCCTCTCCTGGTGTGTTGTGCAGGCTCCTGGCTGTGCTCTCTGGGAAGAGGCAGGAAGGCAAAGCCTGCCTGGCTCAGAAACTTGAGGGGGTTGTTTCCCAGTTTTTTGACAACCTCTTTGCTTATCAGTGGATTCAAATACTTCAAACTGCATGTACAGTACACCTTCCCTTCCTCGTGCTTCACTGAAAACTGAGAGAAAAAAACCCCTATATTGCATATTTCTAGTTTTCTTTTAATAAGAACTACAAATCTAATATGTGCAAACTAATACTACAATTGCTGGCTTTTATTTGGTGCCCAGCATGAGTTTTAAAATTTCCTTACTTTTTAGTCTTGTCAAATTTTGGATTGTTTTAATTATTCTCTTTAGTTTTTTCTCACTAGTTTTCTTCACTTCAAGACTTGCCTCATTATTATCTGACTACTGCCAATGCCCATGACATGTAATAGGTAGTATTTTTTATCAAAGCTATGTTCCCGCTTGGTTGTGGCATCACAATTTATTATATATCTAGTTCTTCTTGAGTGCTGTGTAAGAAAATTTTCTTTCTAAGTCTTAATTAAATTTAATTTATGGCTGAAAAAGAAAGGATTTTTCCAAAGCTTCTAACACAGAACTTGATGCTGCAGTGTAGCAACACACTAGTATTTTCCCAGATAGCGAAATTCAGAACTGGTCAACAAGTCCTGTATAATCCTAAGTGGTCACTGTTAACACTGGGACCTACCCCCTACACTCCCTCCTAAGCTGACTCCATACACTTGCAATAAACAGCTTCCAAGTGTTAGGGGAGCTTTTTGTCCTCTGGAAAATTTTGATCTATTATCTGAATTGCTGAAAAACTGGAATTCATTGAATGAATTGTTGTGGTATAGCTAAAACTTTTTACACAGGAAGATGCACAGACTTTCATAGGACTTATATTTTCCTTTCAGCAGTGAAAAACTTCTGTGTTCCTCATGTAGTCCCTGTGAGATTGCATAGTTATCAGAATTTCCTCTGCAGGCACTCCCTCAGCAGTGGAGCTGTTCATTAAATGCAGTGGCTCTTCAGAATATTAAAGGGAGAAAGAAATGGTGTCTCTTAGTTTTCAGAATTGTGTTTAAATTAGGTCCGAATCCTTTTCCTCCAAGATTAATTTATAACTGTCTATGCTATTTCAATTTGAAAAGGGAAGAGATCAAATCAGCAGGGTAATGGTTCAACAACGTGCTTATAGATTGTTCCTCTTCTATGTTGTCAGGGCAATGTCTTCCTTCTCAGTGAGAAATGTGTTTTACCATTGTAGACGTCGAATAAAAATGAACAGGTCATTTATTTTTAAAAGGAAAAGATTTGTGCACTGTGATGTTGAAATGAAAACCCATTATCCTTACATAAATTCTGGAATAAGACACCCCTCCCTCCCCAATTGGAATTAAAAATAATTTCTCCTTGAATATGTAAAAATACAGAAGTAATAGTGTGGCTATTAAGGAGCTTAGTTAAATGGTCATACTGTATTTGTCAATAAATTCAATCCTATCCATAATATACGCCATAAATCCAATGAAATCCCATGGCCACATTATCCACATTCCTAAAAGTAGCATATGTGAACTCTATCAGTGTTTACATGATGCAATTTAAATGTTAGTATAGTTACCAAACACAGAGTTTTGGTCCTTTTACAAGTGTAGCCATACTTCTAAGATCATGAAAATCTATACTGTACCTTATGGAACAGCTCATCTGACTATAAGAAAGAGGTGTCTTTTGGCACAACCATAGTAGCAGATTTTTATTTCACACAAGTAAAACTAATTCATAGTTAAGCACGTATTTGCTGAGTGCAACAGGTGAGTTTCTGATTAGGAAGGCAAGCCTTTAAGGCCTTTAAGGCTTTTAAGGTATCATGTATTAGAAAAATAATTGAGTAACTACTGAAAAAAGGGTGACAGACCATAAGCAAATAATATAAATACTAATGCTAATCCAAGTCCAGTAATGAAAACAAACAAAGAGGCCACAGGGCCAGATTTACTTTGCATGGATTGCTTTTGCATACACAGAACTAGACCTCTGTATTATACTGTGTCTTTCTCTAGCTGAAGTTGTTACAGAGATCCCCCACTAATGAAACAATAATAATTATGCAAACCCTGGATTTAAGTGCATACCTCTTTTTTGTGTTTATCTGAATTGAAACAACTTAGACTTTGCAGTGATCAGAGTAAAACTTAAACACACCCAAAGACAAAGAACAAGAAACAACATCTACTCTTCATGAGTTTAATGGGGAGAGCATGGCTGCTGCTGGGCTCTGCTGAAGCAGGCTAACATCCCTGCTCTGGAGACACTGAGCACCTTCAACTTCCTTTGTCTTTTTTTGGCACCTTTTGATGCATTAAAAAGCACCAAAAAAAAAAAAATCCATGCTGCCATAGTGGGGGTTTTTTAAATAGAAGCTTGGATCAGCTAATGGTTGTGATACATCTGTTCCATTTTGACACCCTTTTTGTTTATCCAGTAGGATACAATCTCCTGGTTCACTGAAGTTACTGTAGGAGCTTTCCCAGTCTGTGGTGCAAGTGAACTTGTCTGTGTCTGAGCTAACATCTGATAAAACCCTTCTATCTGCAAGGACCAAGCAAGAAAAAGGGCGAAGTGGCATCAAGGAGCAATTCAATCTCTTCCAGATCCTCTCCAACTAAATCTCCTCTTGCTGAGTGGATAACTAAAAATCTGTGTCTGCACATAGTCTGGTGTGCATTTTTTCATTAGGTGTAAATGCAGGAATGCTTATTTAGCAAGTACTCATGGAATTGCACTGCAGGTAATGGGAAGGTTGTCTGAGAGCTTAACCTGAGCCCAGTCGGTGGTGCACATAGTCCTGTTGGACCTTGTGCACCCCAGAGAGAACAAGGTAACCATTTCAAGCCCAGGTATCACAACAGTTTCATGGTTAATCTGAAGTTCATTGCAAACCAGTGACATCATACCACCAAGGGAAAAAACCCAGATTAATTTAATTAACAACTCATTGACCTGATTCCCTGTTAGACACTCAGAGATAATCTCCTACGTTCCTTATACAGAGTTAGAAAGGAAGTAGGTTTTAGGGGTAGAAAGAAGAAGGATTCATCTTGCCGAAAAAGCTCAATTGTAATTTCTTGGACTGAAATCTCATGCTTTCCTTGAGCTGGTGTATGGGAGGAAAAAACTGAGAATGTTGCCTTTATACCTACCACTCAATCCTGTTAATCACGTTACAGTCCATGGAAAAGAAAGTTTCACAAACTGAAACAAACTAAACCAAAGACAGTGTTTGCAGTATCTTGACAGAATTACACAAAAGCATGTTTTAGCATATTAGAAGCCAAGTTAATTAGAAGCAGCATCATTTCGTTCACGTCTCTGACAATGCTGTTATGCCTTTCTAAAAAACCAAACAAACGTACTTTAAGCAAGTGGGTTTCTAGATCTTGTTTTCTGTTTTCACAGATTGTATTCATTGACATATTAACAAGCATCAAAAATGGATAAGATTTGTGTTCCTTTGGGATGTTAGTAGCAAATCAGAATTGTTAGGGAATACTTCAGGCATGTAAAATATGTTAAAATGAGATTTGTTGTGAATAAGCAATAACAGAATGTATTCTTTGGCATTAAAATAACTAGAATGCACTCTGACATTTTAACTAGATAGTTTATGAATGTAACTGCAGGTGGTCATAGAAACAATACTGGATTAAAGAGAATAGGAGATTTCTCTGAATATTTCAGATGAAAACACTTATTTTTAGACTATTGTTTTACTTCTCTGGTATCATTAGTAAAGGTAAAAACATATTGCTTTCTGAACTCTATTGCAATCATAAACAATGTTTTGAAAGATTTAGCATGAATCAAAACCAACTTGACTTACTTTCAAATAAAAAGGGTTGGAAAACTAAATGAAGTCAAAGAAATAAATCATTTACTAGATAAATACTTTTGAAAGTACTTTAGATACTCTTAACGTGAAATATTTACCATAATCAGATTGAGTTTGGTGGGGACCAACATCACAACTAGAGAGTATCATTTGACCAATTATTTCAATATATAGATATGTTGGCGAAGCTGCCTGACCAAAGAAATCAATGACAACAGACTATGATTTGCCTTCATTTTTAGAGCTGTAGAAATTATATTATAATTGGGAGATGCTACTTCTGAGAGAAGAGGAGGAAGAGTAGACTTCTATGGAAGAATATCAACCAAATCCTCAGGCACTGGCAGAAATGCACCCCCAACAGCCCCTCTCCACCAAAAAAATGAAAAAGAAAAAGGGAAAAGAAGGAAGAGGATGTCATACTTTACTGATAAGTTCTGTGGCTTGCCAGTGACTGGCTGGGGAGTCTTCAGGCATTTGGAATAAATATTTTTTTATGATTTCCTATAGTATTTAGTGTCATTAACCTCTGTCATATGGAATGGCACATCTTCAGCTATGCTATGTTGAAGTCAGTTCTCACGATTTGTAATGGCACTGCACAGCATGATATTGTGGCCACTTGGCTTGTCATACACGTACTTTGCCTTTTTCAAGACCTCAAGCTGTTCCATGATTCAGATTCTGCATTGAAAAATTTGGTTTTCCAGTATCAGCAGTCCCTTTTCACTAACAGCTTTGCCCTTTCCCTCTTTTAAAGTAGCTGAAAGTGATGCTGCGACAGTGGGAAGTTACCAAGCTTCTCCCTTAAATGTCTGTTGACAACGCAGTCCTTTCTTAATCTCTTAATTCCAAAGCCAGATTTATTATTTCTGAGGAGAGTGGGTGCAAAGAATTTCAGACAGTCTGCCAAACACTAGAAACATTCCATTCAGGAGGTGAAAGTGATGTTCACCTTCTGATCACGCACATAATCCTGACTACCTACCACATTTCAATTACACTTGTGCAGTCTATTTGATTTGTAATCAATCTAAAAAGGAAAACATGACTACAGCTAGCAAGTTTTGATTAGCCACATGCATTTTCTATTCAAATAAAATCATGACATACGCATTTACTTTTAAGTTACACACATCTTTGTCACATTTCTCTTCCTTTCAGAGCTACTC
The DNA here is from genome assembly GCA_013396755.1 of Sclerurus mexicanus. NCBI lineage: Eukaryota > Metazoa > Chordata > Aves > Passeriformes > Furnariidae > Sclerurus > Sclerurus mexicanus. The sequence goes on from VWZF01000440.1 coordinate 10,985, forward strand.
AGTATCTGTCTTGAATATAATTAGTGAAAAGCTTTTATAAAGATTTGAGATCTTTAAAAGATAAACTCTTAAAAAAAGTTGTCAGATAGTGAAATACTTGATTGCGTGTGCTGTGCTTTGAGGCCTCTTTTGTCAGTATTTGTTGTTGCTCCAATACTCCAAATGAGAATCACACTGCCTGTGTTTGGATATATAATATAAACAAGATGACAAAAATTACTTAACAAACTAGTTAAGCCAAGATTTACATCCTCCACATAAAAACACTGGTGTCTTCCTATGTCATGTTCCACTGCTTCTGAAATGCTCAGCTGCCAGTTTGTGCATAGCAAAAGGAGGAGAGGAGCAGTCGGTGAACACAAGGTGTTTGTTAAATACAAGACACGTATGAAACAGAATTTGAAAAGTTACCCAGTGGTTTATGGCATGAAAGTTTAATTTGCAACATCTTTGATTTCATCTTGAAAAATGCTGAGAATTTCCATTTCTAGTTGAAATCTGCGGGAGCTGCTTGCACATTTGTTATGTATTTAACTTGGACCAAATTTCACCAGTTTCCAGCTGTGTCACAATGTTCTTTCCATTATTGTTAAAGGAGGAAGATAGATAACATCACACACTTGGACTATTACATTGTGCTGCACTAACAACATAATCTATATTAAGAATAGGCATTGCCACTGAAAATACAGTAATAATACAAGTTGCTTAATAAATACACAGTCATGAACATTCTTGCTAGAGAGGAAAAACAAGTGTTTCCTCCTTTACCTCCTTTCTACAGCACAAAGGAATGCTATTGCACAGTACACCTACCTATGCTACGTGAATAATGAACTTCTGTGGGTCATCTTTCTAAGAGTATTGCAGATTTTACGTTATTTCTTGCTGACTTAGTAGGCTTAAATAATAGCAAGTCTATTGCCTTGCTGTAGAGGAAATGAAACTGCCTTCTTCTGATGTTTCTGTAATATTGTGCCTATTTGTCTTGAATTCAGTTTGCATCTCTCTAACATCACCTTCCTAATCAGCACTACTCACTGAAGTTATATAGTACAGGCTAACTGGTTTGAAGAATCCTTCCTTTAAGGATTTCTCATCTTTCCTGCAGTCAAACCCTCAGCAGTGCCTTTGTTTCCCACCTGGCTGGCAGTCCAGACCTGAGTATAAACTCCATGCTTTTGGGGCAGAAAAGCAGTCTGGGTTGTCTTTCAGTCCCTCTCCATGAGGTGCAGTCCTTTAGCCCTCCCTGAATTTAAAGGTCTCTTCCTTAATCTTTCTCAGGTTCAGTCATTCTTCTTTGTCTGACCTTGTTTGGTCCTTAGTTGTTGATCCAGGGCATCTTTTCATACCGTGAATAAAATCCTGCAAGTCAGGAACTCTGCAAAAGTTGTTACCTACGACTCATTCCAGGCATTTTCTGTCACTGCCTTACACACCCCACCAGGAGGAGACTTCACAGTGCCTCGTGTGCTTTGTAGTCTCTTCTGACTAAGGTCCAAGCCTGTCCTTTCTGGAAGGTTTCCTTAGCAAGTAGCCATTCTACCAGCATAACAAAGGTCCATCAGGAATTGTCCTAAAGTCACATCAAATCCATGGGGAAAGGCAGGATCTACCAGCTGTGTGCAAAAGCCAGTTTATATCGGGTTGACTCTCTGTCAGTAAACTACTGAAATAGTTAACCATCAAAAGCACCAACCCCATCATGTGTCATTCAGCTTCTGAGTGCCAGCTCTTTGGCTTGATTGGCAGCTCTCTCAGCTGAATATATCCTGCCATAACTACTGAATGTGGAGGAGTTTGTCAGACTTATACATAAAGCCTTGTTATTTTTCCTTCAGTAATTCAATCAGTAAACACAGGAAGGAAGGAATATTTCTAAGTAGATCATATAAAATTCAGTTAGTTTTGTTTACATTGATTCTTCAGTAAAACTTCTCTATACTTTTATAACACTTTAAAAACATTATTTGAAAGAAGGCTGGTGATTGCCACTGCTTACAGAGGCTTCTAGATTTGTTTAGGTTTTTTTTTAATTTGGAGCAGAACAAAGGTCATTCAGGGCTCTTTGAGCATTGTGAAGTGTACCTTAGCATGGGCTCTTTTCTCTGCTTCTGGTTTTCATCAGCATGTAGCTAAAGACCTGGCCTTTTTGCAGCTGTATCACTGATAAAAATGAAATGTAAATCAAGAGTACCCAACAGACACTATGAAATGAGCAATATGAATATAAAGTCCTTAAACTTTTAGTCTTTTTAATGCACTGATCTGTAAAACCCAGTCTTGTCCCTGTTTAGACTGTACAGACAATGAAGAGAAGAATTCAGTATTTTCAGTTCCAAGTGAAGTCAATAGCAGTCATGGGAGACTGCAACAAGTCTATGAATGCCTTACAAGATGAGATCCTGATATTGCCAGTGATTATATTCTGCACATGGGTTCCAAATCCATAACAAAATCAGAAAGACATTTGTTTGAGGTATTTATAGAGCATCTGTTTGACTAACCATCTGTGCTCTGATTGAAGTATACACATGGTCCAGACTGAATAAAACCCATTTATATGGATTGGAATAGTAACTCTGACACTGTTACATCTAAAGATTCTGCTCCTAGTGACTTTGCTGACCTGTTTACATGTAAATTTTAAAACTGTAAAATCTGAAAGGTAGCCTATGGAAAAAATATGACTGGTCTGTCCACTTCGAAAAGGCTTTGAAGTTAAGAGATGCTGTTTGAACACTGCATGCCTTTCAGAACTGCTTCTTGCTTAGGGTCTGGATTAAGCAGACTGCCCTCCACAGTTTCTGAGTAGCTTTGGGGTTTATTTGTGAGGGTAAAGGTAAGACTATGATAAGGTATTTTGCTGTGCTTTCACTTCTATTTCAAAATTAGATTTCTTCACTTCTATTTCAAAGTGAGATTCATCCCTTTTTTGTTGTTTATGGTGTTCAGTACAAATATTAGCTAAACATTTAGAAATATAGCTCACTATAGGTTGGAGCTCATTGCACTGAGAAGCCTCATTGTGCTCATTTAGTTCACTTCCTTCAAGATTATCCTTTTCATGGATCAGTATGTTTTGTATGTTCAAAATGCCGAGATTAGGAATCATAATGTAAAGATGAAAAACAGTAGGCTGTAATATGATTGATTCAAAAAATATATATAACGGCCACTTATTATTTACTGGGATTGCTCCATAGGAATGATTATTGAAAAGCAAGTTTTTGGAAGCTGGTTATGCTCATTCAAGATAGTAGAAAATTGAAGTTTCTGATATTGTTTCACAAGATTAATTTTATTTAGTGATAACCTAGGGAATTCTTCAAATTACCTCATCTTAGTTGATGTAGCACCATCTGCCACATCTGCAAAGAAGATAATTATTTTTAGGAGCAGCTGTGGGTTTTTTGATTAAGTCTTGAGTCATCGAGGTCAGTGTTTTTGAATTATTCAGCATAGGAAATAAGAAGCAATTGGTTTGCATTTTGGTCAGTAATAAAGGATGTATTGTTGGTACAGTTAGTGACATAAACCTTGAAGATATTTCCTACAGTCCTCTAATTTCCAAGAAATTTGTTCGTATTTTTTGTGGCTGCATTTATCTTTGTAGGAAAGAAGTTATCAGTCATAATTCATGAATCGGTAAGACAGCACCTGGGGGCAAATAACTGACAGTGGAGACTCTTCTGTTAATAGAAATACTAAAGTGAAAATGGTGCACTTCTTCACACTGAGTCATAGGTCCAGATTCCCAACTTCAGTTTCAAAAGCTGAATTATGGATTAGGACCTTTCACCAAAAGAAAACTCCCCAAATGAGCTATCCCTTAACAGAGATTCCTTGTTATCCCCATGGTTTTTCGTGATAGCTCCAAGTCAGATGAGCACATTGAAGTCAGAGGAGCATTCTCCATCACAGTACTAAACAAGGGAGTCAAGCAAACTTGAGAACTGGGACCTGAAAACTTCAACAGCTTTCTTTATCTTGTGGTGAAAAGGCTCCAATCCGTGCCGGATGCCTTGAAAGACCAGCGCTTTGTGTAAACTCTTACTGTGAAGTAAAGAGCGGAGTATGTGAATGCGGATGATGGGCTGGCTACATCTCTGCAAGAGTTCCTTTCAGCTTCCTGCTGTTGAGGAACTAATGAGGGCAGGCAGCTTCTCAAAGACAGAATGCTTTTTCTGTGGGGAGTTAATGAAAAGCAGGTTTGTCTTACCGACTTTGCTGCAGAGCAAAGGTGGCAGAGCTGTATGGCCTGAGGAGGGTTTCTCGAGAAATCACATACCTGTTGAAAATGAAAGCTGAGAAAGGGTACCCACAAGATAAAGAAAGAGAAGAGGAAACTTTGCCCTTACTGAGCACTGAGATAATTGAAAAAGAGATGTTTCCTCCATATTGGAAGAAAGACACGTGAACCTGAAGATATCTCGACAAAACCTCATACACTGCCCCTCCCTGAGTTAGGGAAGACTCTGATTTGTGACACTGGATGCCCAGCCTGAAGAAGCACAGCAAGGTGTTCACTGTTCCATTAGTTAGCATGCACTGCTACGTGTCTGCTTTGTCTGATACCTGGAGGTGCTCACGGAGCTGACTGACCATCAGTAGTGGCCAAGCTGTGGGGATGTGTGTTTCTTTGTACTGCTTTTAGAAATTGCGTACCCATAAACTCACTGAGGAAAAGGCTTTGAGTCTAAAACTGTTTCTGAATGCAGCTCTCCTATTTTAACACTTCTTTTTTAAAATGGCTCTGCTTTCCAGTGACTGTGAACCCTGACTGCTTGAACCTGTTTGCAAACAGTGGGAGCCTGGAGTTCAAATCACTGGCAAAGTGCTAGAGTTGAACTGCAATGCAGCGTGAGAATGGGGATTCTGCTCTACGGTTCCAGCACAGGAAACATGAATCTAACACAGAAAAGAAGCTCTGTGTTACAGATACTTGTAAATGCATTGCCCCTTGTCCTGCGAAACACTGTTGCTGATTTTTCCTGTGCTCCAAGTAATCAGCTGGATGTGAAATATTGCTCTGGAGACTGGGATAGCTGACAAGAGAATTTAGGTTTACCAGATTTCAGGAACACCAAAGCCAGTTGTGTTTCCTATCTGAAATTCAGTCTGAGATGGAGTCTTGTCTCTCTCAAAACATTTATTGGCAGTCTACATTTGTTTCACTCATCACATACTTTTAACAAGATTTTCTATATTTACAACTGGGAAACAGAGCTTGATCATGTAGGGTACTCTTTCCCTAGCACCTTTCTGGAGAAATAGCGCTGTGGGGCTCTGTCCAGAGGGAGAAACTTCACTAGTCTTGCAACAAAATGTTTACTATATGAAGGAAGATCTTCCAAGACTGGCCTGGACTATTCCAAAAGAAAAGGATGAGGGGTGCAAATAGCTTGGCTGGGGTAACTTGTTTATGTGGGTTCATACTTCACATCTGCATGTTGCCAAAGTAAATGTATTTGCTGTGTATAAATGACTCACAAAACAGAGCAGGAGCACGACTCACCTTTGCTCTAAACCCACAATGTATCAAGCTATTCCGTCTGGATTACAGAATTCTAGCTCTCCCGTTGTGTTTCTTACTTTTTAATCATTACCCCTTTACTTCTATCCTGGCAGGTAAAAATGCGACAAATATTTGTGTTGTTTACCAAGCTGAATTAATGCAGCAAGTGTTTCATTTGCTGCTCCAAGCTGCCTGCTTATGAAAACAAGCCAGTGTCACTTTTTACAGTGGCATTCAAGACAGATAGATATGATTACAGGCAGTCTGTGCTATCCTCTAGTCATCAAAAGACATCAGTCTGCTATTTTATCTCCAAAGTATATCCAAAAAGGGAAAATTAGCAATAAATAGAATAGTAATATCAGCAAGGAGACTATGGACAACTTCTTGTATTCTAAGTTAGGTTGCAGCTCTTTACTGAACTGTGTTTTGGTATTATTTGAGCTATTTATGTAGCTGAGTCACTGGAAAGGTTTTTGGGGGCTTGTTTCTTTTTTGTTCTTCAGCGACTTTGAATCTCCACTGATGCATGAAGTCCCAGAGCACCAAGGCAGAAGCACAGACAGTTCTGCAAGCAGTTTGGGAAGCTCTGTCACAGCATGTAAGAAGGTAACTTCTAAGTTTATGTTATATTCAAAGTCAAATATATACATAGCTTTGATTTTTTTTTCTTTTTAGCTTTTGTCTTTAGTGAGAAATACAACATTTAAGTGATACTTAAAAAAGAAAAGGTCTTGAAACAGAAAAACAAATTATTGGTGCTGTTATGGTATCTTGCAGTTTTTCTCTGCCTGGTCTATACTTGTCTGGACCCAAAATATATTATAGATATAAGGGAGATAAATTCTCCATGAACATTTCTATTTTTCTTCATTATCTGACAATACAAATTAAAAGCAGTGCCTGGCATGAATACTTTCAGGACTGCTCTTCAACAGATGGCAAATTTCTGGGACCCAGCCGGAGCTTTGCTTAGGTCAATGAAAGGGGGGAGGGTCCTTCATGAAATAGGTTTTCTGTCCTCCCTAGTGTCTGACTGGAAGGGTTTCTACAACAGGAGGTGATAAAAACTGCTGTTATTGTTTCCTAAAAGCAAGTTTATATGTACTTACGTAATTTAGAGCATGTAGGGGGGGAAAAAGTGGCACCTGTGTGTGTATGTACGTCATGAGGAGGGCTCAGATGTTATTTTATGCATGTAGCTAATTTCAGTACAACTGAGAATACAAAGGTGGAGATCATGGATGCTTCCTTTTATTCCTCCTCCCTAGAGCCATATTATGGCAGAGGGAAGGGGGCACTACCAAAGACTGTTGAGGAGGACAGGCTATCTTTCACCTCTCACTTAGTAATAACCCTCCGAGCTCTACTGTCTCCCACAGGTGTAATTGTAGAGCAGAAAAGATACCATTTGTTACAAACCTTCACAGTTCACTCAGTCTTCCTATAATTCTTACTTCTTTTTTTCCTCTTCCTATAACTTGTAAGAATAATGTTTTCCTTTTGGGTTTGGAAGTTTTTGTTTGTTTTCAAAATAACAACAATATATATTTATATATGTAAGCAAAGAGGATAAAACATTGTAGATGCTAAAGATTTGTTTTGCTTATCCTGAAAACCGTATACAGGAATTTTGTTAGATATATCATTGATATAAAAAAGGAACTCAATAACATGGATATGCATGCTGGGACTGGGTTTCTCCATCTCGCCTCAACATGGATAAAAGATAAAGTGTCAATATTTCATTTGATCAAAGGGTTCATTTGCAAAATAATACCCGATTTTTAAAAATGCTGCTGACTTTAATGAGAATCTTCACAAAGGCAGAAAATCTACTGTGTGGGAAAACATCTTAAATTTTCACCTAATCTCAGAGTTGTCTACTTTATGTACGAGTGAAGGACAGTGACAGAGCACTGAGAAGTGCCATCACTGGCTTTACAAATGCTTCTGCTTGGTCACCTTCAGAAACATCACTCTCTTTTAAAGGCTGGGCTTTACCACATGGTTGAGAGCTGCTTCACCTGTCTGATCCCATACATTTGAACTGTACGTTGTGACACGAGTCAATGTTGTGATTGTCAGCACACGAAAATAAGCAATCCCTTCTGACAAACAGCAAGATAATTTGGGCTGGTTTACAGTGTTGTTACAGAAACTATTACTGTTCTTTTTTTGTGTGTGGAAAAAGATAGAGAGTACTCTTTTAGCCTCTCTTAGGTACAGTGATTTTTAAGTTAGATGTGTAATTGGTGGTGGAGTGAAATGCCATGGGTTCCTGCTGCAAGGGAACAGTTTAAGCAGTTGACTTGCAGATTTGAGTAATTGTATTTGGCATGAATGGCTCCTGTCAGGAACCATATGACACGTAGCCTGTTACTACACAGACCAACCTGTATGAATGCAGAAGATGTGCCCCTTGATATCTCATCCTATTCTCTATGTCCCACTTTCCTATCTTTTTTGATGAGTAGTAATTAACCAAAGCAATTAAGATGATCAGTCATGGAGACGCAGATGTTTCATTTGTGGAGCAGAGCTTTTTTAATGCTGTCTCGGTTATAGATATTTACTGTATTTTAATGTCTCATGATCTAAATCAGGGAGCAGGAAGCTGTTACACTAAACTCATACACAGTATTTTCCTCTGGGAAAAAGTGACTTTTCTAATCTACACTCTGCTAGAGGCAGATTCAGTTCATTGATTCACAACACACTGAGTAATTCTGACGGCTGAGTCTCTAGATGAGAGAGGAAAACTTTTTTTTTAGAACCATGAATTACTGCTGATTTCACATTTAGTGCATGATGCAAATTCATCCTGAGTTATTTTCTGAGTGTGATGATCCTGCTCTGAACCAGATATACAGCCGTATAGTGTGTGCAGCTGTCACGCGAGTATGGTCAATGAATCAAGTTCTGCTTTCAGTTCTTCCATTGCAAATCAGAAGCAACCTCGCTGAATTCAGCAAAAAATGCAAACAAAATGTCACTGGGATTGGCCCTGAACTTGTCTTAATTAGATAAGAGTGAAGAGAAGTCCAAGACAAGAAAGAAATTTTGGCAAGCGATGCTATTTGCCTGAAGTGCAGAAGTGCAGACTGTGACAGCTGTAGTAGTACAGGCTTGTTTCTTATCGTTTGGTGCAGACCACCTCAGTGTATTTTGAAAATAAGCTGAAATGCAAAAATAGCAATGGGAATGTACTGGCAGAGATACAGATCTGAGTTCTCACATTGCTTTTGATTAATTATTTAGCTCTGTTAATTTAGGTCAACTCTTTCAAGCTTATACACTTTTGATCATTGCAGTCATACGTTATTTTACTATCAGGATTTTGGTATGTTCCTTAAAAAGCATGAATATCCCAGCAAGTACTAATATGTATGCAGACTCACACTTCATATAAACACATGAACCTATTTAACAAGGAGAATTGCCTTACGATAGCGAGGGGCTGTAAGAAATATTACATTCACTCTTTCCGTATATTTGTCTTTCACCACAATAACGTGCTGTCTGTTACCAAAGAAATGTGCCCAAAAGTTCACAAGGCTTCTGTAGATGCATTTTTGCAGAGCAGGTTTGTGTAACCCAAACTGTGATCAGCACTTCAGGGGCCACCAAATTATCCTTCCTCCACAGAAGTACTAATGGGAAGGCTCTCAGCGATAATATGTCTGTAATGGTGCTAATGCAGGAATTTGTGTCTCATAATATAGAGTTTAAAGTCAACCCAATTTTACCCCTCATTCCTGCCACTGCTTGCTCAAATGTCACCTTCCATCTCCACTATTCAGATGTGTGTAAAACCAGACCATGTGCAAGGAGGCCTCTTGCTCATGTTCCTCCATGGCTCCCATCCCCACAGTGCTGTCTTTTCTGAGTCATTTCTGGAGGCTTTCCAGATGACTTTGGGCCAGCCTGTGTTCCTCAGATTGTTGCCCTCTGCCAACTTCTGCTGTGTGGATTCGAGTATATCTGGTTTTGCTTTTCTCACCTCTCTTTTTCAAACCTAAATTGCTGCAAATTATTTTCCCCAACCTCCAGTATTAAAGATATTATGCCTATTTCACCCTTCTTCACATTTCTGGTTGCATTCTCAAGTGTGTGGGCAGAACTGCTTATGCTCAGGAAAGCAGAATCTGGCCCAGGGAAAACAGAGTCATACTAATGTTGTTCATCTCCTTGAGGTTACTTAAAAATCACATGCTGTCCAAAACTTCCATGTAACAATTTCTACCCTTGACTTCAAAGTCTATTATGAAAAGCTGCATATGAAAAATTAAATGCAATACAAAGCTTTGCAATTTATAAACAATGCTGGAGTGACCCAAGCTTGGCAACTGTGACCTGACCTGACTGAAACATTTGTTCAGGAGGGTTATTTCTTCTGCTGCTGCCTTACCACTATTTGCTTGCTGATGAGAAACATCCTCTGGAAGAAAGATAGAACTACCAAGGGTCATTTAACATCCCACAGGAGACAAACCACATGAAGTGTGGACTGCCCTGCTCCTTTCATGGGTTTATCATCTACAATATACTTGTGCTATGATATAGCTGTTCTGAAATGCACACCAAGTCCTTTTGAGGAAAAGAACAGTACCAAGGATTTCTGCAGCTTGTTTCTGCGTGATAAATTTCTGCCTATCACAGTTTCTCAGAAACTGTCTGACTTTTGGGAAAGAAACATCTAAAGTGATTAAGGCTGAAGACAAATTCACTGTGATTTTTAAGGAAATGAAACAAGATTGCTTATTACAGCAAAAGCTATTTGAGCTAAAGAGAACTGTTTCCTATGTATGCAAAATTATGTCTTAAGAGGTAGAGCTTCAGCCCTTGAGGATGAGAATATCTAGAATCCAATTAAATCTGAAATCATACATATCTTTGTAGATATATATGTGCATGTGTGCATGTCAGTATATGTTCAATTCTATATGCCGTAGAAAAGCCTCAGAGGATGGTAATTTTTGAAAAAGAGATAAAAAATACTTAATTCTAGATTTTACCAACCAGTTCATAATACTTCAATATTTCCACATTTTAAAAGACTTCCTTAAAAAAAGAGAGAAAAGCAAAAAAAAGAAAACATGAACAGGTGATTACACTAGGAGGAAATTGTTTCTTTGGGATATGAAGTATATTATTTTCCCCATCTAGTCTCAGAGTTAGTTATGATGGCAGGAATCTTTCTTGCACTGAGACAGGAGGTTATAAAATGTATCGAGTGCATAGTCATTGGGCTGGTAAACAAGATTAGCCAGCAGCCCCCAGACAGAGGCTGGTGTTCACATGAAGCATTTGTGAGCCTTTTTCATTCTCAGAACAGTCTTTGGGCTTTCTCTGAAAATACTTTCTCTGGGTATTTTGTGAACCCTAAATTTGGATTCAAAAGTTCTTTGGAAGAAATCCCGTAGCAGGGCTGGGGTACTGAGAAACAACCACCACAGAGGTGGAAGGTCTTTGTGGAGGGCACCAAAGAAGGACACTGACGCAGGCCAGGCTCAGGGACTGTGGTGTTCCCCATTAACTCCTCATCCATCTTCTGCTGACTTTTATTCAGAAATCAATATAGAATAATACAGGCAGTGACGTATTAACTATCTAACTGGCTTTCTACCAGAAAGATAAAAATTAGGAGTGGGTGTTAGTTTGTGGGTGCTAACAAGCTTACCCTGCGTTGCCCCTGAGTATTAGAAAATTGTGTCTACTGGCCTGATGAGCTTTCCACAGTCATTCATCTTCCCTGAGAAATGAGAAGACCTCACAAGTTCTTCTCACTTCTCATCCTAAGGGAGGGATCTAGACTTACAGGGTGAGTGTTCTTGAAGTAGGACAAATGTGTGTCAATACAAAACATGCAGTAAGGTAAAAGAAAGTACTGTAGATAGATTTTTTTTCCCCCCAGGTATAGCAACAAATTTGTATTTTAAAGTATCATTATTAAAAGTCTAAAAACTAGAGTGCAGTCTATTTCCATGTAATACAAGAATTACAAGTACAAATATAATCTACATCTATTTCACAAACATGCTTAACTTGCTGCCTTAACTTCTGTAGTTGCTGCCTGGGGAAGATGATAAGCCATATGAAATGTTCTGCAAGTAGTAGCATCAATGTTGCAGCTATTTTCCTTCTGTTCCCTAGCTGGTTTAAAAATATTAATGGTCCTGATTTTTCACGGAATAATATCACTAAAGAGACAGAAAGTAAAGGATTCAGTTCAATCAGTCAGATTTACAAAACTGGCATTGCCTCTTTATAGTCTACAGATATCTGTGGTCCTGTTTTCTTTTTGTTTGAGCAAAGCCTGTGGCACAGTCAGTAGAACTGAATCAGCACACAGATTAAACACCAAGTTTTGTTCTCAGGGTACTGACTGAGCTCAGCACTCATTACAGAAGGTCTTAAAGTACTTTAGTTTCTCAGAAAGCAGAAAAACCTGTTTAAGAAGAAGGAGTTTGGAGCCTTGGCAGTCCCAGAAATGAGACTGCTGGCAGAATGAATAGTGGTCTGTTGTGGAGGGAGATACAGTCTTTCAGAAAGGCTGCAAGTTTTTGCACTCTGGTATATTAAATTGTTTTCCCAGCTTTTATGTTTATCACTTTAACACAGAACAAAACTCATAGCAATATTTTCCAATAAAAATACTGGGTTTAGGTATCTCCTTCAAGTATTTCCAAGGACTTTCAGTTGTGAAAGAAAATAGGCCAATATTTTAGGGGCAATATAAATAATTTGGTTTAAGGTGCAGTAACTGGATGGGTCCAAACCAAACATGGGTCCCTCTTGCCCCTGCTCAAATTTTTTAGGCAAAACTTCCTTTGAGTTACAACAATAGAGTTCAGGCCCCTAAAGCACAGTAGGACTGAGTAACATTTTTTAATTATTTTAACTATTTTTAACTATTTTAACAGATTCTCTGCAGCAACAGTCTGCTCGAATCAACAGACTACTGGCTGCAGAATCAGAGGACACCATGCCAAATTGGCTTTCTAGAAGACAAGTCGGAAAGCAACTGTGCCTCAGTAAGTACCACTGTCAACTCCTCTGGAGAAAAGTCCATTGCGAGTTATTTGGGTAGGGTATGGGGCTGACAATAGTCCATATTAAATTTAAAGAGTCTGTAATTTCCAGCTTTCTTTTAAAATGAAACATAAAAGCTAAAAATACATGAAGATTTCTATACAGAGCACATTAATAAAGATTACTGGCGAGTTTTCCCCACATTTGGCTGTCAGACTTTGTGGCTCTCTGTATTTTTTTATGTTTATAATCTACAACTGACAAGAGAGAAAAATAGGCCAAAGAGAAAATTATTCCAAACCATAACTTCTTGAGTGGCAGGTTGGAAAGAGCAGATGTTTAAAAGGTTGCTCAGTGTTCCTGAAGGCATAGAGACACAATTAAAGAGAAAACTCTTTCCACATTAGATAAGGAGTAGCTACTAAAAAACTCAAACAGAACTATTTTATACTTGAAATTAAATTTAAAGCCCATTATTGTGGGTTATAATGCAATTAAGAACAGCTTTTAGTTAACAATGTGCATGAAGAAGTAGAAGTTATGTTGCTTTACAAGTGTCTACATGAAACTGGATGGAAATACGTTGCTTCATTTTTCATAGTTTTTCACTTGTTGAAAGACTCAGGAGAGCAGGTCCTTACTCAGAATCCTGCTTGAATGCTACTCCCTGGTCTCAGTGAGCAAAGAAAGGCTTTAGAAAAGATCAGCCTTGTCTCAGGTGAAAGGTTTCCAGCACTGCTTGCCCTGCACACAACCTGAAAACCAGCTGAGGGCTCTCCTGGAGTCTGCTGGCATTCCCTCAAGGACAGGCACATTTCAGCTCTAGCTGATGAACCCAGACACCTGCTGCCAAGAAACTGCATCTCCATCCCATGGTGACGATGACTGCAGGTTCTGTGTCCTGCCTGGGGGTGATGCAGCTGCTTGAGAGCAGCAGGAGTGACACAACACTGCAGCCGCAGCAGTTGAAAGGGAGGAATATGCTCAAAGGTTGTAGGGCTCAATTCACTGTCATACTGAGCACTGGACTGTCAACTTCCACACGGCAGAGCGAGCAAAATACACAACATAATCCTCGTGTGCTCAGTTCTCAGGCACTCAAGGCATAAGGCAAGAGACTGAACTGACTCCTGTGTCTGTCTGGGATGATGCTGAGTGAAACAAGGAATCAAGGAAGGGGATGTTAAGGAGCAATGTTTAGTGGTACTAATTTCCTAGACTCCTAGAACTAGAGAGACAGTAATTTCCTCTTCTTTCACCATTCTGCATTGTTCTTCCAAGCACAAGGGTCTCAAGCATTGGGAAGTGCAAACATTGTTCAATTACAGCTGAGATGTTGTCACTTGAACAGTATCCTGAATACATTCTTAACCAAAACAGGTTCATCAGGCAGATAATTGGTGGTACCCTTGTTTGATATAGGAAGGGATTGCTTTTAGTGCAAAATGCATTGCCCACAGTCACTTAATTTCACTGTTTAGTATTTAACATCCTAAATAAAGATCTTATGTTCTCATAGGATATTATTATTAGAAATAACAATATAAAAATTAATTATTACTTGCTTTTTGACCTGTGGAGCTTTGACTTTATTCTTAATTTTTCATAGAATGTTAGAGGAAACTAGATCTATCTCTGATATGATACAAGTATCAAGAAAAGATAGCTTGTTATAGAAAGACTGTATTATATAGAAAGGCTGTGGCATTGCTGCCCTCCTTATTTGCGGTGATTTTGCTGTCTGATTTTGCTGGGCTGTCTGCTCAAAAGGGTTAAATTACCTCAAAGAACTTATTCTTCTACACCAATACTAGAAGCAGTTGTTTCCTCTTCAAAGAGTATTCAACTAATTGCTAAACATTTCATTAAACTTACTTCAATTAACAATGGTCCTGTTTAGCAGCAGTTTACCACTCTAGATTACAATACGCAGTTTCATGCTAATATAATTAGGGAGTCTACATTTTAAAAGTAGTTTAATTATGAAAGTCTTGTTTTGTTTCTACTGACTGAGAACTTAATCAAAATCCACCTAATAGAATAAAAGACATGGATTTGTGAAACATAATCACTCATAAGCTCCACGTAGTGATTTATAAGTGTAATTAAAATATCTGTAATGTGACATTATCCCATGGAGAGACCTCATAAAATAAATGTAGTTTCACTTAAAAATATATGCTATCTTTCATATATCAGCTATCTTTCTCTGGACCTACAACAAATGTTTCCTGCTTTGGACATGCTTTCAAACAGACCTTATCTAAAAGAAAAAACTGATAGATACTTCGTCCCTACTGTCCCTCCAAAGTCTAGATTACTTTTTTTTTTAATTACTAGTGCTGAATACTTGTGGATGGCTAATGTTAGGACAAGTTAAAAAAATCTTCCTTGCTTAGCTGATTTGTAGTTTGTTCAAACATTGGACTCTCCTAACCTGCAAACTCTTAATCTTGCACACAAAAATGTCATTTATGACTTTATCTTAGCAGTTCCTTAGATTTAACATTTTTCTTTGCAGTGCCATTGCACTAAGCATCACCATGATTATGGTGGTATTGCCACACTGCTAAAGATGTATCTTAATTGTCTTTTAGGAATTCTTAATGGCAATAGTTTTTTAGGGGAAAAAGTAGGATACAAAACAAAACAAAAAGATGGTGTTATAGTCTTGCAAGACATTTGGCATTCCTTTGCATCAAGATGCTTAAATTATAGCAGTGAATTTTCCAGAAATTCTCTGGACTTCAGGCCACCAACAGATAGAAAAGTCATTATAAATCCTATTTACATTAAAAAACCCCAAGCATTTTCCTCAAAATGGACACACAAACTCCATTATCTCCCCACAAAATGCAACGACATGCCCCACCGCTCTTTGCGTGATCATCTTGTCCCACCTGGGGACAAGCTGGGAGAGTGGCATTGCCACTGCCCACAGCAAGGAGGAATTGCACTGGAGAACCACTGATCTAGGAAAGCAGAGCCTTCCCTTCCCAAGCGCTGCGCCTCTGTGTGAGGGGCAGGGGATTTCCAGACTGACAAAAATGCTGCAAACTTCTTGTCAAGTACCCTGAGAAGAAGAAACATGAACTTTACACCATGAAATGGCAGCGATAGATAAGGCAGGCAGAAAATATCTGCCTTTCAAGTAAAACAAAGCAATAAAAACCAATGCTTATTTCTTACTCTAGCATAACAAGATAGCACTTTTTAAAGAATCAGGATGTGACAGCTCATTTTTAAATTATTTTGTATCTCCTTAAAGCTGAAGAAAAGCTGAAGCTTTGCAGGCAGATGGATGAGAGAACAATTTCAATGAAGTGTAAAAGGTTTTGAAACATTGTTGAAATAATAGTCCAGGAACTTTTCCATTTGCAAGCGGTCCTAGTCTGAAACTACCGAGATGCTCACACCAGAGTGCTCCATATGTGAGCGGATGTCAGGAGGGTGTGTGCATAGACATACAGACATAGGTATATCAGTAGGATCCAGCCCAAGGGAGCAGCAGGAACACATGGCCAGGGCAGAGGGAAAGGAGAGGGGCAACAGCCCAAACTTCAGTCAAATTCAGTCGTGGTAAAACACCCTCTCGTGTAATTGTTGGCTGCTTTTCTGTGACCATTTGCACTTTTTCTAGAAGGGCTCTGATGAGTTTTGTGATAGCACAAAGGAGAACAGAGGACAACAGGACTGGGGAAGTGGGGATGGTGAAGTCAATAACGGCCACTGAGTGGGCTTATGCCACATGGAAAAACCCTGAAGGAGGAAGAATTGCAGTTTAGGGTTGTAATCTGGTTAGCTGGGTGTAGGAGAACATACCCAGTCTAGGAGACAGGCTTCAGCTTCCCAAGGAAGCGAAGTTTTATTAGGGAGGCGACAAGACTGTTGCCTTGGTGAGAAATAAAACTGATTGTTAACAAAGCAAACAGGTGATGTGATTATGGATCATGTTGTCTACGATCTCTCTGTTTACTGAGATGGTGAATAATGTCATTTGCCATCATAGCTGCTGGATTTTCAGAACTGGCTTCTTACCTTCCTATTGCATGGCTATATCCTAAGCAGGTCCTTAAGCATTATCCCTTTCATTGCAGTTTAGCCATCAAGCTTGTAAACAGGTTCAGGAAGAGGATAAAGATGCCATTATGCACTAATTTGAGCTGGTAAAATCAGGACTTCTGGGTTCTCACCTCCTCCTCCAGCCTCTACTTCATCTCTTTTACTGCCCTGGCATTTGTACAAACACACATTAAGTCAGCTCAGAGAGAAAAGTAACTATGAAATTAAGAAATTATTTTTTCTGGCCAGTTCTTCCTTGAATCATATCACCATATTGTCAGATAAATTGCCAGTGCTCACTCAAGGGATGGAACAAAAACATCCAGGAAACAGCTCCCACAAATTAATTCAAACTGAATGATAACATATGCAGAGAGGAAAAATCCTTGGCAAGGTGTATTTTGAGGGAAAAAAGGAGAGCAGCTTTCACTTGAATTAAAATAAAATATGAGTGGTTTT
Organism: Sclerurus mexicanus; assembly: GCA_013396755.1. Lineage (NCBI taxonomy): Eukaryota > Metazoa > Chordata > Aves > Passeriformes > Furnariidae > Sclerurus > Sclerurus mexicanus. The sequence goes on from VWZF01000440.1 coordinate 28,059, forward strand.
CATTCATTTCTTCATCCACATCTTTTTAAAGATCTGACACTACATATCTTTAGGTATTTAGGTACAAATATACAGATTCATATTTTACATGATTCTTTGATACTGGAATAACTTCCAGGTAACTTGCTAATAGTGCAGACAATAGGTCAAGGTGTTGATATCTAAGCACCAGAACATTTTGTATCCCTTAGTCACTGCCCCTATATCCAGTATGGTCTTCAAAGTGTCCAAAGAATGAGAGCATGCCTTCACTGAAGGATGAAGACCTAGTCTTGTAGGAGTTCAGAAAGGATATTTCTTCCCAGGGTTGGCAGAAGTCAACAAGGCTCCTTATACAGCCCAGTATGAAAGTGCAACCTTGAATCCCAAAGGAAAATATCTTTTTTGACTTTTTTTTTAAGAAAACAAAACTGTATGTATGTTCCTAAATAATGACTATGCATAGCTGAAACAGTTGCTTTGTTTTATTGTGCTTGGATGAAGTTTGACAATTCCTAATAAGGATAGCAAAGCCCTATTTTTCTGCCTAGAACTGACAGACCTACACACTAAGGCATTTTCCCCTCTCTCAAGAGATTGCATGCACACCCTCAGCACCATGTCGTAAAGGCAGGGAATTACAAGGGTTTATTTTACCTTTCACTCCATAATAATTACTCAACCATGTTCAGGAATAGCATTGTCTCTTTCAGAAATCAAAATCCATCTGTTGCTTTCCAGATCTAAACCATAATTACAAGAGATATTATTAGTTTTAAGTCCCATCTTCCTATTCAGCTTGACGATACCTTAATTACATCCTGACAAGGTGCAGGAATCAAGAGCTGCAGACTAAATTGTGGCATGGAGTTGTGGTCCTTTCTCAGGCGTGTGTGGGTGTTCGTGCTGCTGGGGTAAGGAATTGTACCTTCCAGAGAGCCCCTTTCTCACTTGCAAAGAGATTTAAGCAACCCTCCTCTTCACCAATTGCTCTCTGCATCATGGAGCCCAGTGCAGGCAGAGCGAGCACTGATTTAAAAGACCCCTGAAAGCATTACATGTATCATATGTAAAATGTTTCACTTTTTGCTCTGAAAAACATATCTTCATGTATGAACTAATGTTAAGACAGAATTTAAATATGCCCTTAAAGGGTTGTATTTCCATGTTTTCAGTACCACACATGTATATCATACAGCAGCCAAAAGCTACCTTATGAATTTCAGAGTGGGAAAGATTGACAGTAGATTTTCTTCTCCTTCCTGTCACTTCAGACTTGGCCACTCTTTAATCTTCTGTCTAGATCTGCCGTCTTCTTTCCTGTCCCTCCATGACAGTCTCACACTGCAGTGGATTTCTATCTGTATTTAAGAGGAGGGGATGCTCAGCCTTACTCTGACAAAGCTATAAATAACCAGTGGGAGGATCAAGTGTGGCATTGCAGCTGTATCCTCTTCAGCCTTTCACTCTGGCACATTCTCAGTGTCTCCATGGCCTGCTTTATCAAGAAATGGGATTCTTGCGCTACCTCCAGAGTGGACATCTGTGACTGCTTGTTGCTGTTATAACCACAGGCTCCCTCTAAAATGAACTGCAGCCTGAGGCTTAGAGAAATTTGTTAAATGTTAAGTATACAGGGTCCTGGAGAAAGTAGATGGTGCATGTGGCATAAATATTTATTGAAATATTTTCTCTAAGTCTTAAGTGGCAATTAATTACATCAAACCCAAAGGAATACGCTTTAATGGGAAGAAAATATTCACAGCTGGTTTTGAAGCAATGGATTATGAAGAGATAACTCGGGAAGATTCATTAATGCAGTCCAGCCATTAAAATAGGGATAGTCTCTAAAATATCAAGACCCATAAATCCACCAAGTCATTTGAGATAAGCACCTTCTGAAGAGTAGTTTGGACTAACTTTCAGACAGATTACTGCTAAAAATGCTGGAGGGAGAGCAGTATAACACATCCTTCTGACAACATACAAGGTATACCTAAAAAAGAATTGGGGCTGGGCTGGGGGGAGACAGAAAAGTCACATCAGGACCTTATTTAGGTGAATGTGAGTGACTCACAAAAGATATATTGAGTTGTCTGCTTTTGGAAACACTCCATTAGAGCCTGCAAGGAGAGTGGTTGGAAACATCATCTCATGTTAGATAGCAGTGGTGGAGCTCACAGGAGAGATTTTTACATAGAATCTGAAAGGAGTCACGTGTTTTATGGCCATCCCAATGAAAATACAGGGCAAGAATAGGAAAATTACTTCATCCACTCACAGCTAGAGTGAGAAATTATCACTCTCTAATCATGCAAAGGACTGTACAACAGAAGGAAGGCTTGGACTTGATTTCAAGTTGATGTTTCCCCAACGTGCTTTGCATCCTGTTGTAATTTTGGTCAGAGAAACTGTCAGTAGAGTGGCATTGCTCCTACTTTGACAAGAATGGATTTTTGGATGGCTTGCAGTAGTCTGGTCTCACAGCATTAAGGCCTTTTCCCTTCTTGTAGCGCCCCCACCAGTGAGTTCACTGGGGGCGCATGAGAAGCTGGGACAGCAGACCCCAGCTGACCCAAGGGATATTCCATAGCACGTGAGGTCATGCTTAGCATATAAAGCAGGAGGGGAGAAGGAGGAGAGGGGGTACAGAAATTCTCCCACCTGTGCAATACTGCTGCCTCATACTTCCATTCATGTAAATCCTTTTGCAAGCAGCCACGGGGCATATCTAGTACTTCCAAACTAATATTTTAATTTCTACATTTCACAGCTGGTTCCTCTGCCAGAATCATTTTGGCAAGCATGGAAATTAATGTGAGACAAGCACTGCATCCAAATGCTAATGGATAATTAGCTCTGTCTTCCAGAAGCTTTTTTTTTTTCATTCTGAGTCACTATGACGGTATTTTAAACACCTCATATAAGACATATTCCAACTCAAGATCCTCTGTAACTGTTTAAATATAAAATCCTGAATTTTACTGTGCGTGGAGGAGAGAGCTGCATCCCTTACACCTATCTACTAAAAATTTGCACTGTGCATATTAGTTATAACTTCAAATGACTCCAAAAAGAAGTGATGAGAGCCAGTGGCAGTGAAAATAAGTCACCAAAATTTAGTCAGTGGGGGAAAGGAAGTTGTAATCTAAAAACAAATATCTGCAACAGAAAAGCAACAGCTGGTAATTTTCAGTTTCCTTATTTCTTATAATATTACGGATCTCTACAAAAAGGAAATGTCAGTCCTTATAACGCATCCTTATTGAACAGGCTTTTATCTCTGTGCTCAGGAAGGGAAACACTGGGAAATTAGCTGATTACTTTCTTCCATCCTGAGATAGCAAAGCAAGAAGCCTGCTTCACAAAACTTCTCAGGGGTGGAGCAATGGGAGGCTAAATAGTAATAGTGATTAAAAAAAGAAAAAAGAAGGTGGTAGAACGCTAAAGAATATTGCCTGAAATCCAAAAACTGCAGCTAGCAGTTTGTGAACAGTAGGGATCTTTCTCTCCCAGAACCCATAGGAATTGTGTCTTTTCCTTTACATGCTTTATAATGAAGGTGTCACAAGCCTCACTGCTCTGCATAAAGGCTTTTTAAAGCAGCTCACTATAAAACCAGAGGGAAGCTGAATGAAGATGACACATTAGGCATTATGAAACTATGCACAACAAAGTCACGTGCATACACTCCTGCTTCAGATAATCCTCGTTTCCTCTTCATTAGTGTGTGTGTGACTGCACAGTTATGTCTTTAAATAGCTGAGAGATTCGTGAGTGGGCCTGAGTGAGTGCAGAAACTGCGTGCCCCAGGCAGCTTGTCTATTTGCCTCTGCTCCAATTCAGGCTGCTGCTCTGTGGCTCCTGGTAAGTAAAATGAGCACTTGTTTGTTACACAGATAAACACAGAAGTCCCGTAACAGTGGGAGAACTTCAAGAACACACCAGTGCTGAAAGCTCTTCTGCTTGGCTTCGTGCTCTTAGCATGGGATCATAACTTCCTCTGTAAGGTGCACCCACCCGCAGTTGAGTGTTTTGCCAGAGGTGTTTGCTCCTCCAGAACTCAGGACCTTGTACAGACAAAGGGTATGGTCACATGCCCTTTGAACTGCAATGTCCACTGCAGCTGGCCAGACAATGTGCACCCTGCCCCTGCTTTTGTTTTACTATTTCATACTGGATTCTGGAACTCAGTAAATCAGACCTCAACTGGGGCAAGACCTAATTCTGTCAAAAACTACATGTAATTAGGCAAAACACTGTCTCAAATCAGCTGTGGCTTTGTGTGAACAAAAAATAGTTTGACAAATTAGCTGAATGAGATTTAAATTAGTTTAAGTTTGTTTTAAAGAATCAAGAGAACACCTAGGATTACAGCTTCAGTAAAGATGCGTAATTAGAGTTTCTGGTTGCCTGTTTACCAACAGAAATAATTTCAGGCTCAAGGGAAAGAGGAAATTCAAGTTGAGGGGAGTGCAAATCGAGAAATGGAGGAAAAGGAAATTTCAAAGTTCATTTAAGGCTTTCTTTCTAATTATGCAGTGGCATTTAGGGTTTTGAGAGCATATATTTAAGATGTCAAATTAACTGGCTTGAAGAATCTTTTTAATGTTACTGAACAACACATTCTGCAAGCATGGCAGGCATGATGATTCATGATTTTATTTTCAAAGATTTGTGGGATCTGAAATGGTTGCATTGTAGAAGACACATTTTTTTTAATGGATACTAACACAAAGCATCCTCTAAAAATAGGCAGAGAGAGAGGACAAAACCAAAGTAATCCACTATTTATGCAAAAGCAGATGGACCTACAGGGAGCCTCCCTTCAGGGATGCATTTGGCAGCAGAGCCTCCCCCAGTGGCTCTGAGAGGCTTAAATAGAAAGACAGAGGAGTCCACTGTCTCAACAAAGCCACATCAAACAACTTCCTACAGCAAAAGACTCCACCAGTGGAAGTTGAGCATTGGGCTTCAGCTTTTTTCAAGGCAAATTTTAAGCCCTGATGGTCTGTGGGAGGCAGGTGAGAAGAACAAAGAAGGCTGGAGGGTGGATAAGGAGGGTTTGATGAGGAGACAGACTGTGTTGCCACCACTGCTGACAGTGGAAGAAGGAAGAGCTGGTGCTTCTGCCCCACCAGTGTTCTTGTGACTCCTCTGCAGTTTGCAGGATCTGGTGTTTGATGTGCTTGACATGCTGCAGAAAGCTCCCATTTTGAGTACTAGAGATTAGATTTTCATTTCCAGTCAAGACATAGCTTATGAGATAACAAGGTCAAGGTCTCCATGTGACAGTCTGTAGTTACTCTTGACCTTGCTGGATGATGTTTATCTAATCTGACAATAGGCCAGAGGTTCCAGAGATAGAGTTCCTACAGGTTTCATGAATAGAGATGAAACTGGGAAATTTTAAGTGCACCAGCAGTGTGTGAACTCAAACCTTCCTTACAAAACAGAGAAACCAGACAGAGCCATACTTTCATGAACAGTCTACTGAGGAGGAAGCGGCAGCCAAAGCTTACACCTCAACATGCTGAAAAATTAACCTTAAGATGTTAATTCACAAGTAAGCAGGCTTTTCTAATCGCAGCACTCACACGGCCAGTCAGAAAACCAACTGTTTTCCAGACCAGTTCATAAGCAGAAGAACCTGTGCTATTTCTTCTTTTCCAAGTAATCTTGCTGCTTCAGAGCTCTACCTACTTATAACCTCTGTAACAGCTGGGGCAGAGCTGCCCTGCAATTTGTAGAGCATGCATGAGCAGACAGATGCTATACAAGTCTCCTTCAGCAGAAACAGAGGTCAGTCCCAAAAGGTTTCATTTAAAATTACTGAAGCCATCATTGGCAACCATATGTTGTTATCTTTATTACAGAACTTCAGTCAGAAATGATGAGAAGAGAGATTGGTGAGCCACAGCATGAACAAAGCGCTCAGCGAGCAGCAGAGCTGGTGTAGCTGGGCAATTGGCCTTCTGTTTGAAGCCTGCTGTTAAAGGGGCACAGAGCAGAGGGCACCGCTGCTGGGCTGGGATAACCCCCAGCTCTGACAAGCCTGGCACTGCCCTTTCTGCTGTTGTGCTTCCATGTTACTGTTTTTCTACTCTTACCTTCATTGGCTTTTGTGTAGTTGAACTAATGTAGGTTTGCAGATTTAAGGCTGTGTTTAGAGACTATGAATTGCTGAATTTAGGGGCCCTGCTATGTGTTGTGAACTGTTTAGAAGAAGGTTTGTTCTGAATTGCAGTGGAAATCACTAGCTAGTTGGTTCTAAGAGTTTGTTTTATGTGGAAAAAATCTCTAATGTACAAACTGGTTCAATCACAGAATAAGTAGATTTATTTATTTATTTGTACCTTAAGTTTATGTAGATATTTCTACAGGGTGACTAGTAGACATTGAGAGTAAAGTGCATGGAGCTAAGAACACTGTCACCAAACTGTATCCTTCACAAAGCTGTAATTTCTCTTGCTTTTACCAGTGGTTAGCTGTAGCTGGATCTTTTGTGTGCTGAATGCAAATACTGTGAAGAGAAGGGTGAAATGTTCCTTTTCAAGGGGAGAAAACACAATGGTCTCGGGTTTAAAATTTAATTTTATGACCCAGGCAGCAAGAAGAAGCACTGGGGCCGGAATAGACCTGGTGAGAAGAAGGAAGAGTTGAGGAAATTATCCAGATAAGTTAAATTTTACAATCGAGATTTTCATGATTAATGTTTATATTGATGCATATTTTTCATACAACTGAGCTCAGTCAAGCCCATTATCAGACCTGCTTTCCTTGCTTAGTTCTCAGCCCACTCTCTCAAAAGCAGAGAATTTACAGAATGATGCGCTTTTACTACAGAAGGATGTCACTAACCAGAGGAGAAACGGGGCCTGTTTTTCATCTAGAGACAGTGGTTTATGATCCACTGGCTCCAGTCCTGAAATGCTTTCAACAGAAAGCTTTGAGTAGAGCTTTATTAGGAGCGGCTTCAGGAGATGTGACAACGAAGGAGCTGCTGCTTTTTCCTGCTGCCCTGCAAAATGTCACCTCCCCATTCCTTCTTCCCCCGCTGTAGTCCAGAACAAAGTCACCTAAGCTCAGGGGACAGCAAGACACAGCAGACCTGCCCCTCTGTGTGAAAAGCAGTACGAAAATGAGAGACATGATCTGAACTGTTATGCACACTAACATAGAAAGAAACTAGCTCAGTTAAAAAAAATCAACCCAACCCCTCCAACCTCCCCCCACAAAAAAAAAAACCCCACACTGTTCTAGATATTGCTGTTTTAGCTTCTGACCGAGCAGCTTATATCTAATTGTATAATGCACAATTCACTCTTTCTATCCAGCTGATAGATACATTTATGCTTTGGTAATACCTCTCATTCAGACACCACAGCGACCCAGAGCAGCTGCAACTTGAGTCCGATCATTCTCTCATAGTCACAGCTATGGAATATTTTCACTTGACATCTTTGTTTAGCAAAATCATTTGCATTTTTTTAATTAGGCTTAGCAGCATTTACTTCCTCATCTTTCTCAAGTACTGAAAAATCCTGCACAGCACCACAGAACAGTTTGACGTGCATAGATAAGCAGAATGGATTTAAGGACTTAAAACGCTTTAATCTCGTTTTTTGCTTCTACATGACATACAAATGTCTTTGAGAAAAATAATTGATTTTTATAGTAGTTTAGAGCAATGCTGTACCAAATGAAACTATGTAGGTGTATTAAAAAACCCAGTAAGCAAATACTCAACTGTCCCAGAAATCTGAGCATTCATTTAGTAATGCACCATCAATGTTCTGTTCTCTGTAAATCAAACATCATAATAATTTCCCGCTTCAGTTGCTTATAGGATTAAAGAATTCATCTGTCTGGCTTTGCAGACTACAGGCAGTTACATTTCTTGGCTTACCAAGACTAGCCTGGGCAGAGACTGCCAAGGCAATCAGAATTTGGGGCTGCAGGGAGTCAGTCTTTCACCTTGATTTCGTTGTTAAATAGCTTGTTTTTCCAAACCATTAAATATTTATGTTCTTTGGTGCAGTTATTTGGTGAGTGTGGCCTGTAGTTAACAATTAAAAATTCATGGCATTTTGGCAATTGGAAGTTTCAATGACTTCTATGAAACCCTTTCCCTGGAAGAGTCTAAAATTTGAAAGTGCTATTTTATAGTTTTGTCTTTGTCTTTCTGGAGCAGCCTGATATATTGTTCCAGACTGTGCTGATATTGGGTAACAGGCACGAGCCTGCCCTGCCGATCAGGAGATCAAAGGACACAGGAAAAGGATAAGGTGCAGGACTGGCTTCCAAGCAACCCACAAACTGATTTCAAATAATCTGCACTTATTATTTTGGTCAGGAACAAATCCTCCTTTAAAATATCATCTCCTGCAATGGTCTCATGGAACCATAATTTTCCCATACCAACAATCTTCAAATGCAGGAAATGGAAAAAGTCAAGATTAACTTGAACAAAGCTAAATGATGGTATCAATTATGGTTTATTGGTTTAAATTTCTCATTGTTTTATTTGGACTGGCTCAAAATCAGATTTCTCAGCTTTGTTAACTGTCACAGTTATATTATCTAGTTCTCTGAGATTCTACTTGACATTTAAATGGGTACGGAAAGAAAGAAAATAAATAAGCATAATAAGGCCTATCAAAAAAAGTAATTTAAGAAGATTAATGCAGGCACATAGGGTTTTAGAGAACTGTACATTAACTCTATAGTCTTGCACAAACAGTAATAGCTTCTATTCATTCTGCAGTGAGAACTCCTTTTGATGCCAATCTATAAATTAAAATGGTGACAGAGAAAAATGAACTTTATAATGGTAATGAGAGACAAGGAAAAGGGAGAAATATTAAGCTGGATATTGCTTTTGGCCTTGATGGTTGCAAAGTCTGTGAAGGGAGTTTTAAACTCAACATGTGCATATTCACTGAGGCACTCACAGAGTCATTGATAACAAGATTCCCATCAAAGGCAGTGGATTTGCCCAGGACACCAAATTTCTGAAGATGCAACATGTGGAGACTTCTACTCTGAAAAGCCTGAGTCACAGTGGAAACCTGACAGCAGCTTTTCAGCACGGGAATAAGAATTATATTGTAAAAATTACACTGGGAATTGCAACCATATTGGCCTCAAGCATCAGTTGTTTAGTAAGTGTGGTGAAATGAGCAAAGCCACAAGCTCCACAAACAATGTGAAATCAGCCTCCTGCCACACAAGTCCTACCAAATCTAGATGCTAAAAACATTCCTAGGATCTCCAAAATTATTAGATGGTTTGTTTCTTTATTAGCTAATGAGTAATCTTATGTGACATTTCAGAGCATTTATTTATTTAGAAATCATCATTTCACAGCTATTTTTTTTTCTTTCCAAAAAAAAAAAAAAAAGGAAGAGGAAAAANTGTTTTTTAAAAAAAAAAAAAAAAAAAGGAAGAGGAAAAGATACTATTTGGATTAGTAATCAAGATTTAAAAAACTGTAAGTTTAAAGAGCAAAGTGGTCAATGATTACGGGTCCTTACAAACAGAAGATATAGAGAGAGACACACACACACACACACACACATATATATACTAACAATAGAAAGTCAAGAGTTTTTATTTAGCCATCACATTAGCACAAATAAGTCAAGTAAACATAAATGCAAGGCTCTGCTTGGGAGCTTTGCAGATCAGCATTTTGCTACCCATCAAAACAAATGCTCTTGTCATACAGACTGGCTGTCTTGCTAGAAGCTGCTGGAAAAGGCATTTTATGCCATCCTCATATAAGTCAAAAATATATGACTGTTTCTGGTCATTTTCAAAGAGACAAAACTCCCAGAAAACATCTGGACAAAATCTGGTACGTTGCCACCCCTTGGATATTTTCTGTGGGTCACAGTTTGCTTTGGCTCCGAAACACGGAGTAAAACTGTTTTTCCTGGGGCTTTTGCTGATTTCAGCTCCTCAGGGAGCCTGTCACATTCTGTGACACAGTGAGCGTTCCAGCGAGTGATGCCTTGGAGCAGCTCTGTCCTGTTACTGTGCTGGGGGGAAATTAGGGGGATCTAAACTATCTTTCTACAGCCAGGACACTCAGGCTTAGGTCTAATAAAACTTTGGAGCAACTGTATTGTTTTTCTACTTTTGCAGAGATGAAATTAGGATGAGAATAGGCTCAGAATTCCAAAACTGCCGTCCTATCACAGTTATTGCTAAGAGCAGAAATTATTGAAGCCAGAGATTCCACTAAGTCCTTAAAACAACTGTCTTAGCAATCACAGGTGATGTAAAATTCAATCACCCTCATCACAAACCGTCTTCACAGTCCTATGTTTAAAAAACAGATTAAGTATTTAGAATAACAGTGTACAAGAAAAAGTACACAACCTGAGGACAAACAATACCTGCCCAAAATATGGAGGGGAAACAACACAGAAGTAAAATACCAAGCCTTTAATTCAAAGAATAATGCTAAATAATCAGAATATCACTGCATTAATGTAAGATGTATGTCACTCACACTGGGCACAAGGAGCAAGGCAAGATGCAAACAAAGCACAGTCAGATACATGTTAATTTAAGTCTTATTGGGAAAGCTTCATCCCTGCGTCACCCAAACCAGGACAGAGAGGACACAGCCACCTGCCCCAGCATACAGCTGCCTTCTGCTCCTGCCACTGACTCTGGTCAGCAACAGCTGGGAACATTTAAAGGGAACAAAACAACTACTGAGTGCATCAGGGAAAGCTTAAAGTGTGAGGAACAGCACAGTTTGAACTTGCCTTTCCTGCTATGGAGACACAGTCACTACTGCAGTTCTCTGCCCTCAAAGTCTGCACTCCTTTCAGTGCTTTGGCTGGTTTTGGATATAAAACTACCTTCAGTCCTGGGCTCAGCAGTCCCCCACCTTCCTGTGCCACACAGTTGTATGTATGTCCTCAGGCTTAAACATTTAAAAACAGTTTTGACTTGACACCCAGACCTGCCTGCTCAGAATTTCTTTCTCCTGAGATCTCTCCTGGGGCTAATTACCTTTTTTGCTTTTCTTTGTAGGAAATTAAACATGAGTTTTATGGGCAGATTACAGTGCAGTCCCAAACCAGTTTTTCCCTCTAACTCTCTCCTGGACTGTCTGAATTGGCACCTGGCATGTCTAAGTTGACACGGGGATGTGACAGGAGGGGACGGAAGAAGGAAAACAGCACAGACCTGGGACAGAAAGACTCTATAAACTCAGTTTCCAGACCGCATTTACATCCTGACCCACCAACCAGGACAGCACAGAACATGGAGAGTTCTACACAATTCCCCTCCACATCCAAACCTACACAGAAGCTTAGCCTGTGCTGAGGTGTATGGCACCAAAGTGAGCCTGGGCAGAGCTGAGGATGAGGATGGATACACTGGTGCAGTGACAAGGATGAAGTGGTTTGCCTCACTTGGGTATAGCCCCACCACGATTTTGATACTGTCTTTAACTGTGCAGTTGTAATCCATCACCTGGTGGGTTAGAAACAAAGAAACCAGGTTTAAGAGCATCCTTTAGGCTACCAAGTCATGGGCTCAGATATTAGAAAACAGCAGATACACAGTGCTCTGATTCTTCCTGATTTTGCCCCTTTTTGCAGGCTTCCTGCTCACTGTTCCTACATTGCATAAATGTGGGCATGTGAGGTAAAATTAAGGTTGCACAAGCCATCTGTGTGTAGTTCTAATTTTCAGGGCTTGTCTCCTCAGTTTAAATTCCTTTATTTTAAAATAGATATTGAAATTTTGGAGGAAGGGTGGTGTATATAATATGGATGTATTTGATTTTATGGGGGGAAAAAAGGCCCACCTCTTGCAGCACTTTAAGCAGGTCTTGACCATAGACCTTCACAGCACAGAACACAGGACTGTGGCTCTCACTTCTCTACCCAGAGTAACTCTATCAATAAGGTGAAGAGACAGCTGTTATCCCAGTGAGAGGGAAGAACAAGTGCATTTCCAGTTCAACTTCTTCCCAAAGAGAAGCTGGAGGATCTCAGATTTCACAGGAGAAAAGGGAATGAGCATCTCAAAGCTGTTCCTGTTCTCAAAAGCTGCTGGGGCAGGGTGAGCCCAGCCTTCAGACATCTCTGCTGAGTTAGTATGTTGGCACAAAAGAGGACTGAAAAACAGACATATTTTCTTCTTAATTAAAGAAAATAGTAGTTTGATAAAAAACCCCACAAGCTAGGGCTTGCTTTAATTTCACCAAAAGCTATGAGATATTTCATGGGACAAAGGAAAAGCCTTTCCCTGCTGTCAGGAATTCATGCAGACAACAGAGAGAGGCATCAGCACTTCCTAAAACAAACACAAGAAAGGAGTTTGGCAATCTCTTATCCAGGGGTAATAGTTCAGAGCTGAAGTAGACTTCACCCTAGGAAATGCTTTGGAAAAATACACACTTTTTAAAAACTTACTGTTGTTGGCATTATGTCTCTGAGACAGTGTTTCTTACCACCAGTGTGCTCTTTTATCTAGGGAATAATAAAATGCCAGTAATACCAACCTTGGCTAATAAAAGCTGAAGTGAAAGCAATAAAGAAAATATAAACAATCATATATTTCTTTGCTTGTCATTCAGCTGTTTGGCACTATCACTATTCTGAAGAAAAAAAAAAAGGCTTTACTCTTCCTAAGTGAGAGCACTGCTAGCTTTTAGCAAGTAAACTATTCTGTGTGTAGATACATTATATCCCTAAATGCTTTACTGAAAAATTCTTAATTTATAGCTCTTTTAAGAAGTGAGGTGTCTGCATAGTTTCTACACCAACTCAAGAGTAGATTTCAGGACTTGAAACTGACCTAGAGATTTTACCAATACGTCTCTTTCCAGTCATAGAAACTATCATGCAAAATAAAGAAGAAAAAAAACCAAATAAACAAAGTTTCTCTATTTGCTTCTTATATGATCCTGGAAAGTAAAGATTTCAAGATGAAAGTTCAACAAGTTAGGGATGATGATTTATCTGGTACTGTCCTAATAGAAATGCTTGTAAAATTGGAGGAGGAGACTTGGGGGTCAGAGCCCAATTTGTTCTATTCTTGTACAAGAACCTGCACAGTGTAAGAGTTGCTCTTTCCAGTGTATCTGTGTATTGGAAGGTTTACGGACATGTAATGTGCTGCTTTGTGCAAGCATAAACTCTGGATTTGAGTGCAGTACTACAGGGCCGCAAGAACAGTGTTTTTCTCACTTGAGCAAATGGAATTCCTACACTTGGAAAGCTGAACCAAAAGTAGATCCCGGCATCTGGCAGGGAAGCTGTGGGTGACCATCTCACTGTGCAAAACCAGAATTTGGGTGGTGGCTTTTTCCTTTTTGTATGATGTAACACCATTTAAATGTTGTTGTTTTCTCCCTCCAAAATAAATATTTTCTAAGCCAGAGTAAATGCAATATATCTTGAAGTTTCTGCATGGCTTCTGGAGAGTAGCTCAGTATGAGTGGGAAGTGGACACACTTTGGAACTGAAAATGTGTTGGTATGGGGTCAAGGATGTGAAAGGAGAAATATATGGGGAAGGACTAACATTTAAAGATACCGTGATGGGAAGAAGATTAGGTTACAGCTGAACTAAACTGCATCTGATACAAAGAAAACAAAAATTCAGACTTAAGTTCAGGTTAACAAATACTGACTTGACCTTGGCTCTCTCTTCATAATCTATGCAATATTTCACTCCTAAAGATTATTACGTAGTGGTTTCACCTTGTTTTGATGGAGGTGTCTCTGATAATTACTGGAAGTTCATCAAACAATGCAAGCCAGTGAAAGCTTAAATCTTGTATTACGTAAGTAGAGAACAGTGAGAGATTTTTCAAACAGATCATTTTCTCTTTGAGCACCTCTGGTGAAGTATCTCCAACAAAAATATCCTCACAGGGAACTTCCTAGAAGGAAGCAGTAGCGTAGAGCATGCCAAGAGGGGCTGTAGAGTTAATTTATGGTTGCCACATTCATGGTCACCTAAGCAAACACACTGTGACCACAGGGCAACTCCATGTGAGAGTCAAAAGTGTAATTTTTATAACGCTTTTTAACAACTAACTCTTGTTGATATGTGAAATGCCTACACATGAAAGCTCTGTGGAAAGTAGGAAAAATTTTTGTCTATGTAATGAAACTGCAACGTGTTTGGGACATTACATAATCACCACATTATGTTGCTAGAGGGTATTTTTATTATTTTATGGTTTAGGCATTTTTATAACTGTTTCTTAAAAGTTCACCAGATGACAGTGGCATATCCTGATTGTTGTCATTATCAGGCATAGAAACATTTTTGCTAAAATTGTGGAAGGGTTGGAAAACATGTTTTTAAGTTTATACAAAGATGCCATGAAACTATTTAAAGGGGCAAAAAGCTTTCTTTTTCAGTGGGATTTTTTTGGTTTACAATGAGAGCATTGGCTGGATCTTTCCATCTGCTGTGCTGGCTGTTACTGCAGATGGTCATAATCTGTACGTATGGTATGTGCATATATAAACTGAAATCAGGGTTGTCTTGGGGTAAAAGCAGGCACACAACAGGAGTTCAGATGCCTAACACAAGAATGTTGGTGAAAGGGATCATTTTCTAGGGAGTATTTACATGGAATTAGGCAAAGAAGCTTTTACTGTTTGGTGCAAAAAAAACCAATAAAAGAAATCACTCAGCTCTTTTAAGATAAATTCTGAATCTGCAGTTTGTGTGTAATCAGGTGTTGGCTTTAGCTGAGCCTTGAATTTGTGTTAGGTTTTGGTTTAAATCAAGAGAAGACAACACCAAACTCTCAAAACTTCACAGTCAGCCTAGCTTTGAAGTTTCTGCTTCTAATTCAGAAATAGAGCAGGAGGAGGAATTTTCTGATTAGAAAACAGCCTCCCAGTGAGCATGTAATAAAATACAAGTCTTCAGAACATTTGATGGTCTTTAGAGATGAAGTTTCTGTTTAAGTCCATCTCACTACCATTAAATGGTCACTGAAACTCATAGTGATCAAAGAAGGGGCAGAAAAATTTGTCATTAAAAATAGTACTTTCTGATGAATCATATACTTAGTAAGGCAGTTCTGTCACCTCTGGTAGTACCTGACTAGCACTGCTGAAAGCTTCTGGTTGCATATTGGCTTATGAGTCAAGGTTAAAATATTACTTCGGTGAGGTTTTAAACTTCTACTTAGAAATTCTGGCAAATTAGGGAAAAATACTCCAGTATTTCTGTGGTGTGCAGAGAAACTTGAAAAGCAAGTCACAATTGCACTTGTGAAACATTTCGCAACAAGTGCCTGAAAAGAAATAGAAGCCATTGAAAGAGACGTGAAGAATTTATATTATACAGTCAAATGCATTTTTAACATTTCCTCTGCCTTTTCTAATATCTCTGTATTACAGTTTATTGGCAACATTTGCTCATTTGTCAGACAAGCTAATTGTCAGAGCAGATGGAGTCATGACTCTTATTCCTTTATTCCTCCTTTTTTAATATCTACTCTGCTGTTCTCTTTGCTAACCTTTCAACCTATCTTGTACTAGGAAAAGGCTTCATGTATTCAGCTACAAGGCTGGAAAAGGAACATATATTGCCTTTAAAAGGGTTGCTGCCACTCTAATACAACTTCATAAGGTACTGTTTCTTTTTCTGTCTTATTACAGGTTTGTTTTGTGAATTTAGATGCCAACAGAGATGATTGCAGCGATGAACAAGTGAGACAGGTAACTGTTTAAGTCTTATAAACATACACAGTGGATCAAGTCAGGCATGCCAGAACTCTCCAGTAAAAACCCAGATTAAGATTCAATGAAAAATCAAAGCCAGCCCTAGATTTTAATCCTTATAGAGAGCAATGCATGAGAATTCTGAAGTTATCTCAACACTGGACCATGTCATATAACTTTTCTTATTCCCATCTCAGAAATACATAATGGATTGTTCCAGTCTGTGAAATCACAGCAGTTCTATGAGTAGATTTCTTGCTCAGCCCTGGTTTTATCAGAGAGGTGAACATGGATATCTCATAGATCCAGTTTTTTTTTAATTTGGCATAATACTACATAAAAAGAGTTTCTGGTATCCCATGGTCCTATGCCAAAAAGCCTTTGAAAATCTCTTACTCATTTAGGTCTTATTCAGCTCATCAGTCTTACTCAGTCAAACTCCAGATAGTATGATTTTGTGGTCTTGAGAGGGGGGAAGGTCTAGATAAGACAGAACTAAAGGTATTTCTTATCTGTTTAAGGGTAGGAGAAAAGGTATTAAAATATAATAAAAGATTTCAGTTATTTTAGAAACACTGAGACAAATTACGTCATGATATGCTGTTTAAAATACACACTGTTCCAAAAAAACTCCTTAAGTCTGCAGAAGTCACATTTTAAAGGTATGGCCTGGTGTGATTTTTGTGCTACATTTTCCTTTATATGTTCATTTTCATCATCCTGGCTTGGTGCCCATGATGGACACAGCAATATGGAAGCAATATGTAGTGAGCGACCAAAGGTAGGATCTCCTGATAGTACCAGGGAGTTCCTTTTTTAAAACATTACAGTCAGTTTGCTGAAACCACTTTTAGCTACAGAACAACCAGTGCTGGGACCTTGAGCCTCCTGCAAGGCATTTGTTAGCAGGGCCAGTTTTTCTATGCTGTTTTTCTGCATGCTGTATCTGTGAAAACTCAGATGTCAAAAATAAATATGGCATCTTGCAGCAAACTGATTTTTCTGTTGAATCAGCAGGTTAACTGTGCAGAACAGCTCAGGATGTTTTACTTTCCTGAATCCACAGAAGCACTGGTTGTTTTCTATTAAGCAGTGGTTTGGTTGTTGTTTACAGTGTTTGTTGAGGAGCAAAAGCTGTAACAGGTCATGAGGAAATACCAGAAGTTCCTCCCTCAGTCTTAGCACTAGGTAGTGGTAAAAATCATCTGAAACCAGCCTTCTGCAGCTACCCTTCCCAATGCCTGGAGGTCTGATGACACTCTCACAAACCCAAAACCCCTCTGGAAGCAGCTGCCTGGTTTTTATCTCCCAGCCTCCCAGCAGGGCTGTGTTCTCCACCTGTGTAGCCTGAAGCTCTTCCTTGGCAGCAGAGCCCAGTCAGCTCCCCAAGGCACTGCACCCACTGTGCCAGCTCTGCTGGCAGCAGGGGACTGGTGACAGAGACACCTCAATGTCTGGCTCTATTCTAGAAAGGTAGTTTCTGGTGCAGGATTAACACATTTATTAGCCATGACTGGAAAAGAAGACTTTTTTGTTAGTTTTTAGTGTAGGTAATGTAACAGGCTGGGGACTGACTCCCAGCAGCACGGCAGTTCAGATCCCTCGTGTGACACCCCAGCACTGACGCTGTGACTGTTACTCCTCTTACTTCTAGCAGATACCTAACATGTAGAAAGTGACTGTCATTGAAATGAAAGGTCATGAAGGTGTCCAATGGAACAGCAAAGAAAGGCATATTTCGTCTGCCTCTTCAATACTTCTGTTGTTCTACCTTTACCATTGTGTCAATTAATTGGCAATTTCCAGCTAACTTTTCCTTTGGTTTCGTGCTAGTCATATGCTTGGAGGAAAACAGGAAGACTTGCCCTTTCTCATTATCATACCTAATGAAGCCTTCCTGTTTCAGACCATAACAGAGAGAGTGTTTTCAGTTTCTCAGGAACTCACTGTGATAGGAAGCATTTAGATCCACAAATCCAATCAAGCTGTTTAGCATGTGACAATGTAAGGGATAGCAGATTGTCCTGCTGGACACTTGTGCAGAAGTTTATAATGTCTGGTCCGGTGTCTCAAAAGAAAGAATGTGCACTTTAATGCTGCCAGTTCTATTCTTAACCTACTTGAAGTATTACTTTCAAATAAGCTTTCTAAAGGGGTGCCTATAAGTTATATTTCATTTTAATAACTGTGAATATAACTGTGTGACTTGGACTTCATTGCCTGAGAGCAAAATCTATCTTTCATACTACAGAAGTTGATCAGCGTCTCACCAAATCTCCCCAAACTCATCAGTTCGATGAATGTACAGCCACCAAAGGAAAATGAAATAGTCCTGCTGAGTGGATTAGCATCAGGAAACCTTCAGGCCGATTATGAGGTTTCCCAGGTAGGAATAAAACTCATCTTTAAGGTCACATCACACCCATGAAGGATGGAATTTGGGAAAATAGGAAAAATGAACTTGGAAAGCAAAGACCTCGCATCAGTTTGAGATGAGTGGGAGTTTGCAAACATAAAAAAACTAACAAGCTTCTGTTAGACAGATTTAAGTGTGTGGTGGGTGGGGACACACACACACATCACGTACACAAAGATAGGCAAGAGATCCTGCTATTCCCTCTAGATCCTGTACGTGTCTGGGTTGCAGCTGATAATGCTTTCAGCCACATTAGCAGTTGATCCTTCAGGGAAGGCAGCACTGGTGGCAGAGATGACTGATTCATAAGCCCAGATTTCAAGAATAGCAGGAGTCAGAAGGGCAGCACAGAGGGGGGAAGAGGTGACACTTCTGTGCCTAGGGCTAGGCCAGGGCACAGCTCCTAGAGACTCCCTTTGAAGTGAAGTCTTGCCACTTCCCACTTTTGTTCCCAACCCATCATCTCCCACATGTGCACCTTGGAAAGGGGCTGATGATAGGACTTGAAGATCCTAGAGGCTACTGTAAGCCTGAATGTGATAACTGTGAAAATACCAAGCAACATTAACCATATCAGAGATGACACCTCATCTAGCTTCTGTCAACTTAAAAAGTAATTAATGCATTAATTAAAATTTAACATTTAAAGGAGCTAGAGGCAAAGTTGTCATGCTAACTCCTTCACTCCCATTATTGCCAATTAAACCTTCCCTATCTATGATCTGGAAGCCAAGAATTCCTCTAAGTGGCACCACATTGAAAAAGGAAGCAAATGATAACACTTGCTTAAAGCCTTTTTAATTTTCAGAAGCTTAACTCCTTAGTGTAATAAAAAGCATTTTCTTCCTTTCCATTTTTGTCATACTTTATACCTGTTCATGTATCTGTAAAGAAAGAGAGTGGAAAATATATCAGTATTTTTGGGTCTGACTCTGATGTCATTAGGCCAAGCATGAAATGGGAACAACATAGAATAGAATCATAGAATGGTTTGGGTTGGAAGGTACTTTCAAGACTGTCTTGTTCCAAATCCCCTGCCATGGGCAGGGACACCTTCCACTAGACCACGTTGCTCAAAGCCCCATCCAACCTGGTCTTGAACACTTCCAGGGATGTGGCATCCACAACTTCTCTGGGCAACCTGTTCCAGTGCCTCACCACCCTCACAGTAAAGAATTTTTCCTAATATCTAATCTAAACCAACTCTCTTCCAGTCTGAACCATTCCCCTTTGTCCTGTCACTACATGCTCCTGTTAAGAATCCCTTTCCATCTTTCCCATAGGCTCTCTTTGGGTATTGGAAGGCCTCAACAGGTCAACCTAAAGCCTTCTCTTTTCCAATAAACCCAGTTCCCTCAGCCTTTCCTCATATGAGAGGTGCTTCATCCCTCTAATCATCTTGCTGGCGTTCCCTGGACTTAATCCAACAGGTCAATGTGCTTCCTGTGCTGGTGACCCCAGAGCTGGACACATTACTCCAGGTGGGGTTTCACCAGGGTGGAGTAGAGTAGCAGAATCACCTCAGCACAGGGGCAGAGTCACCTCTCAAATTCATTAAAACTGCAAAGTTATTCTGGAGTACAAAACCATCTCAGAAAACTTAAAACATGAACAGGTATCGCCAGGTTTGTCTGCTGCAGATGAAAAAAAAAAGAAAAAGCAGAAAACCCCTTTTTTCACTAAAATTAACTTGTGCACAAAAGTCTTCCTTAAGCAGACCCTGTAACAGCTGTATTGCAAAGATCACTGAATTTTACATTCTCCCAATAAGCTGATGATTCAAGAGAGCAATTACCTGTTTATTGAGCTTTCTTGCTGCTTGTGACTAATGGCTGAATTTAGAAAGGTTTAAACAATACAAGCACAAGGCTGTGGTGGGAGCACTGAAACTCCAAACCCCCATCCCAGGGGCTACTGCAGGCTGTGCAAGGGGTTTTTGAGTCCCAAACAAGGTAACTGAAGCACCCAGGTCATCCCCATCTCCAAAAGCCAGTGAGACTGGCAGCCCTCTCCTAGAGAGAGCCGGCAAGAGAGAAATGGGAACTAACCTAAATTTCTGTCTTGTAAAACACATAAAGCTTTGCATTCAGACTTGATGAGACTTATTGGCCAGATACGCCACTGTCACCCTGTTGTTTGGCTTTCAGAGAATTTCATTTGGAAGGTGACTGGCAGAGTTTTCCTGCAAGGATTTTTATGCTGCTCACCCCAGCCCTTTTCACAAGTACAACCCCGCAAACTGTGGCCTGGAGAAACAGCAGGGAAATGTTTGATCTAAGGCTGCATCTGTTTTTCATAACATTTTCCACAACATGGTGTACACTCAAGTCTGATTCAACAACTATTTCATAGCAGCTATCTAATCTATCTTTTCTGTTTTAACACACTAATTTATCTGGTTTTCTGTCCAGACACATTTTTTAGGTGGAGAGGAAGAGCGTGCTAATAAACATGCTAATCCATCCTACTGTCTTGATTACTAGGTATTTGCTTTGCATTCACACTCAAAGACTAGAGGTCCAGAATGGGGTTGCATTATGATGGACGCTGTGCAAATGCCCAGTGGGTCCAGGGCATCTTTTGCACACCTTAAAATCTACTGCCTCAATCCAAAGTTGGTTCCACCCAAGCTGGCTCCTTCCTGGGGGCCTGGAGTTAAAATCACAAGATCACAAGCTGCAAAAGCTTGGCTTTGCTTCAGAGTATATCCATACAACAAGCACGGTCCCATGCAGAGATATTGAATTAGCTCTGTTGTTATATAAATGTCCAACAATTCTAATATAAATAAAAAGAGGATAAGAGTTCCTTTCTCTCTGTTTCTGTCCAGCTTTCAACCTAATTGTACAGCTTCTCTGGGTAAGACAGTTTTGTATAAAGGCTCATCAATCACATTGTGCACTGGAGCCCCATTTCCAGTGGGAGGTTATATAGGCCTGAAATAATGGGGCTTTGGAGAAAGAAGGAATGAGAGAAAGAGCAGCAAAGAAACAAAACACTATTTTAAAACAGTCTGTAGGAACATCTAAAGGTGACCTGCTCTTAACAATCTTGTCAGCCAGTATTTACAGGGCTGCCTTCAAACAACCATTGCAGCAGAAATTATCCTGAAAGGGAATTCATGCCCACAAACATATTCCCTCAAGAGGCAGGTAATGCTGGGTGGTGTGAGGCCATTAATAACAGCATGTCAGATGGCTAACTACAAATAAGTCTGTCATTAAAACAACAAATTGACTGAAAACAAACAACTTGGCAATTTCAACAAAATTACCAAGTATCCCCCATGTTACACCTGGGTTCTCTATTAAGTGACTTGTGTAACAAAAGCTGTCAGTCCAAGAAGGCTTATTTTGGCGTATATGTAACTGCACACTGCGTTACTAACATTTAAGTGACAAATTGTATTGCATCTTTGCAACAGAACATTCCCAAGCTATTTATAGAGGGGGAAGCTAAAAATAAGTTTTATTTTTTTAATTAACTTTCTGAGATTCTTTTCCCCTCCAGTGTCCTTGGCTGGCAGATGTCTGCTTGGTTCAGTGTGCGAGGGGGGACAGGAGGAACAGCGCAAGCTGCATCATTTTTGAGATAAACAAGTTTCTGATTGGACTTGAGCTCGTTCAGGAGAGGCAGCTGCAGACAGAAACTCGTGTCTTAAAGCCTGAGGATGACACGAACTGCTCCGTGTCCTCAATAGAAGAAGATTTCCTCACGGCATCTGAGCACCTCGAGGATGACACCGAGGCTGATGAATACAAAGCTGGTAAAAGCAACAGGACTGAGCATAATTCTGCTGTTGTTTGTACTGCAAAACAGCTATGGTAATGCCCACGGAGATTGCACTTGATGTTAATTCATGCATATGTAATTTAGAAAATGGACAGCCATTCATATTTTTAAATTGCTGTTCAAAGGCAAGGATACATGGCTGTGCAGTACTTTTACAGAGCAGTGATGTGGTACACAGCTGTGCAGCTGTTTTCTTTTTAAAGCCACAGGGTGCTCTGCAAAAACTAATTTTTTATTTTTCTTAATAGGTCATGAAAAAGTAAATGTTTCAGAAGCATCTTCAGATGTCAGAAAAAATAAAGGGAAAGGATTTGAAAATATTCACTACAGAAAAGCCAGGTTGCCATTCATTCTTGAAGGGAACTGCATTAATAAAGATAATGGAACTACTCAAGTTTCTGAAGCTGTGAATGTTGTGGCTGAAGATGGCCTCTTACAACCTGAGGATAAGTCACACCAGGAAATACTGTGGCAGAAGGAAGTAGCTGAGAAAGCTATTCCATCATTTAGTACTACTAATTTGTCTAGTGAGGTTGAAAATTCCTGCTCAGCACTCATGTTAGAAGATGTGTCTTTAACCGAAATGGCTAAAGAGAAGCTGGAACCTCTGTGTGACCCAACAACAAAACCCAATAGTAAGACAGACGGGGAAGACTGCACAGGAATCAGGCAAACTGATCCTCCCTCACCAAACGAGCAGGTGACCACAGGTCAGTATGCCACAAATTTAGCAGAAACTGTTCTCCAGGATGCATTCATCAGACTGTCACAGTCTCGACCCAGTTTTAGCGAGGAGGCTGCAGTCAGCATCTCCGTAGGAAGCTCTTGTAAGTCTGAAGATGTATCTGCTTCCCGATCATGGAATGAACTGCCAAAGATTGTCATAGTGCAAAGTCCAGACAGCTCTGAGAATATTCCTGACTGGCCAGGGTCTGCCTTCCCCAGCCTGTGCCACTGGGCCGAGTCAGAAAGCCCTGCTGAAGTTTCAGATTACTTTGAGGAAGAACATCCAAATGGGCACGATCAAAGTGCACTGGAAGTGGCTCTGGCTTGTGCAGCCACTGTCATTGGAACCATTTCCAGTCCCCAGGCTGTGGAAAAATTCAGACTGGACCAAGAAGTCACAGACTCCAGAAGCAGAGTGGTTGTAAATGAAGAGGTACACACAGCATCTTCACAGCTACCTGATGACTCTGCTGACACAGAATACTCCTTTCCATCTGCACTGTGTGGCATGACTCAAGTAGCAAGTGCTGTAGCCATCTGTGGTCTGGGGGAAACAAAGGAGGAGAACTACCCTACAACTTCAAGTGGGCTTCTGTCTGCTGCTCAGGCTTCTGCAGCCATTACTCTGCACTGTAGCATAGCTATAGGAAGCAGCATGGAGAAGCTAAATGAGAGCATTGCAGAGGCACTTCTCAAAGAGGCATCCATAATTTTAACAAAACCCAACACATACAAAAACGTAGGCCATTTTATGGAATCCATAAATGGGAAAATTATTGAAACGGCAGCGAGGCCACGTATTCCATGTGCTGATGAAGCAATCAGGGATGAACTTGCGCAAAACTTATCCAATATTATCCTACGACATTCTATGGAAGAGGTTAGGAAGAAGAGACAGCTACACCCCCGTTCAGAAAACGGCTCAAGCACACAAGACATTTTCACGGAGACTGCTAACGAGTTGCTTTTCAATATAATATATTTCACTTGCAAGAAGATGAATGACATAAGGCAAGTTGAAGAGTGTTCTCCTCTCTTTTCCGAGGGCAGAAAAGCAGAACAGGTAACAAGAGCAGAAGGATGGTCAACACCAGCAGCAGCATGTGAAACTTCACCCAGCCCCCTTGATCACTCTGCTACCAAGCCATTTGGTACATCCTACAGCACTAGTACTAGCAAAGATCTTGGAAATGTCACAAATGCTTGGAAAAGTAATACGGCAGATGTAAATAGCAACGAAGCCACCACGCTGAGTTCAGAGCCAAGTGGAGATACAGGGCATAACACACTTGATGTGAAAACATCTCCCAAGAAGAGATACCTGAAAAGAACTGCACGAGACTGTTACAAATCCCCAAATCAGAGTAACAGTCACAATCAGAAGAAAGATTACATATCATTTTCAGACAGAGAAAATACCTTTGCAAACAATGAATGCAGACATGGCGTTCAAGAACAGGTGTCTTCCAGTGCCACCATGAATGCAGAAAACCAAGCCAAGCATAAGTGTGATTCTGTGCTAAATAATGATGTTCAACTTAGCTTGTCTTTATTAGGAAACCACGTCTTGCTTCCCTCTCAGCCTGCGCTACAGGTGAAAAATTCAAGAGACAAATATTGTATAACAGATTTTGCAGAAGAATTGGCAGAAACAGTTGTCTCTATGGCAACAGAAATAGCTGCCATTTGTCTAGAAAATTCAAATGGAAAGCAACCCTGGTTCTGTGCATGGAAGAGAGGCAATGAATATCTAGTGACCCAGAGTTTATCCTGCAGAACCATGAAAAGGAAAAAGGAAACCCATACTAATGGTGCCGTGGTTCGGAAGCACAGGGCACCTCGACTAAGTGAAATCAAAAGAAAAACAGATGAGCATCCTGAGCTAAAGGAAAAGTTGATGAATCGGGTAGTAGATGAATCTATAAACCTTGAAGACACACCTGATTCAGTCAATACCTTTGCAAGTGAAGTGGCTGCCAAGATCATGAACCTCACTGAACTCTCCATGGTTGATAGCATCTGGCAAGGTCCAAACCACCCCAGGAACAGACTGCACTGTGAAAGATGGAGCCGAGCTAAGGCCTCAAGCTGTGAGAGCATACCAGAGGAGGACTCGGATTCCAAAGCCTCTTTCAATACCCTAGGCCTAATGAACAGCTTTGGTTGCTCTTTGAGCCAGACAAGTTCTGTCTCAAAGCAATCTAGTTGTGAAAGCATTACAGATGAATTTTCAAGATTTATGGTGAATCAGATGGAAAATGAAGGAAGAGGTTTTGATTTGTTACTGGATTACTATGCAGGAAAAAATGCAAACAATATCTTAACTTCTGCTTTGCAACAGGTAGCCAAGAAAAACGGGCATCTTAATGTAAGACCGAGTTGCCCATCCAAACAGTCCAGCACAGAAAGCATAACAGAAGAATTTTATAGGTATATGCTAAGAGAAATTGAAAAGGAAAACAAAGACAACCGATCTTCCCCTCGGAATTCAAAGGACTGGTGTGACAGTTTGCTACCACCCTCTCTGCGGTCACCTTTTTGCTTTAGGCAGTCGTCAGTGCCTGACAGATCATCAGGCTCTAGGCTTACAGTTAATGTCCCGGTTAAGGCAAATTCCTTAGATGGCTTTGCCCACCATCGCCAAGACTCCTTAAGTGTACAGCCAGCCAGCACCGTGGCTTCTGCAGGTCTCTGCAAGTCTGACTCGTGCCTCTACCAAAGATGCAAGACTGACCAGATAACAGATATGTTGATTCACGAGACATGGGCGAGTTCTATTGAATCTCTGATGCGGAAGAACAAGATCATAGCAGATGAGGCAGAGGCTGCAGAGGCAGAGCACTTCTACAGCGATTCCCCACCACATGTGGAACAGTACGCAAAAAGATTGGCTGCAAATATTGTTGAAAGTGGCAAAAGTTTAATTGTTGTCCAGCAGGATTCCTTTGATACAAGCCGAGAACATGTGCTGGAAAGCAAACACCCCCAAAGCACAACTCAGATGCAATCAAAACCCAAAATGGAAGAAGGAAATTTGGATGAGAAAAAAGAGCCCGTGAAGAGCCCTGGAAGCCTCCCTGCAGGTCAGCACAGGGAAGTGCCTTTAATTCAGATAGAAACTGATCAACGAGATGAGCCAGATAAAGACTCGGAGTCCTTAACTTCATGTGGCCCTTCTGGAAAGGAGCATCAAAGCAAAGAAAAGCCTCCAGAAGCTTTGGATGGAAAACATACAGTTTCCAGTTCTCCAGCAAATAGGTAAGTGACAAAACAGCAAATCAGCACATTGCTTTGGTGCTTTATTTTCCCAGTAGAAGTTATTTTGATATAGGAAGAAGAGTCTAACTTCTAAGGAAAAAAAACAGGTCAAATTGGGACTGCAGGTTTCTAGTGGCATAAAATCACCTGACCATGTATCACAGTGCTGATTTCTGGAGCAAGCAAATTGAGTACCATAACATTATGGTTCTAAGGTTCAAATCTAATACTGCACAGACAAGTAAGTTTGCTCTTTGCCAGATATTTAAGTCTCCCATAGTCAAGACAGGAAAGACGGACAAAGCCTAAACTTTCATTTAGCACTGGGTGATATCTCAATTAAAAAAAATAAATAAAAATCAGTGTTAGTGTGTAACAGAAGAGAGCAGAATTTGACCTGTAGTCCTCCGCTATGCTTGTTTGTGTAGCTAATGCTTTGCGTACCTGGAAACAAGACCAGACTTCTGAGAGTTTGAAGTTCACCTCTGTCTTTACAGATTTCTGGAACTAAATTCTTTGCTTCTTCACTAAATTCTTTAGTGAAGGAAATAAAATATTAGGAGTACCCCTCACCTCCTTTAGTCCGAGACTTCTCTGGTAGAACATAGAGAAAAGAACAACATTCCATTTTATTTTAATGCCATTTCATAGAGTTTACAGCGCAGCTTACCACCCTCACTTACAGCTGCACTCCTTTTGTTAAGAAATCTGTAGCTTGGTGTGGTTATGGCAAAGTGGGAGCCCAGGATGAGAGTGCAGTGCAAATGTGGAGGATTGCTATAGGTGCTCTGAGGTTAAGAGCAATGCTCTCTCTCAAGGCACTCCCTATTTTTAACTATACTTCTTCATTGTATCTGTTACTTTAATGGTGTCTAAACTGCCAGTCTCTTGGAGCACTGCAGCACCCCATTATCTCAGAGTGGTAGAAAGAGTGCAGGTGCTAGTGTTAGAAACCATTTTGTAGCTCATTTTATTCTACTCAGTGCTCTGTTTTGGCACTTGACAAAGCTCTGCTTGAAGTGAGAAAGTACATAGATTATAGGTACTTTCCTGTGTATGGCAGCAATTAGGTGGATAATTATCACAGTGTCGCTAGTCTTGCGTACTGACTCTCCCCCACTAACCTTCCTTTTCCTTAAAGTGCAACTGCTTTCAGTGAGATACATTTAGAAATCCACCTCTTTGAAATCTTGACTGTTTGAAAATGAACTTATTTTTGCAGTTTACAAGCTCTTTCATAAGAACTTTTCCTCTGCCTTTGATGCAGAGTTCCTGAAGTTGCTATGGGATGTTTAAAGCAATAGGATTGGTAGGGCAGAGTTAGAAACCAGAGGCTACACCACATGAGCATTTTGGCTCAGCAATGCAGTGCAGCTCTCAGTCAACTTGTCTCCATTTCCATACATCAGCTTCATTTGCAGCATGCAATGCAGATTTCTTGTAAAGCAATCTCAAATAGAAGCTGCCCAAGCATGTTCCAGATGTGCTCGTACCCCTACTGGGAACGCAAAGCTTCCTGTGGTTCTTCACACAGATTTGAACCATTTGTGGCATGGCTCACCGGACCAAGTCTAGGCTGAAGGGAAAACCTAAAAATATATAATATAGCTATAAAAGCATTCAGCAGCAATTGCTTTGATCCACTCGTACTGCATGGAATTACTTGCTAGTTCAGATAGAGGCATGTAGGACTCCAGGCAAAATATCAAGGAGACATACAGGGGAAAAAAGGAAAAATAAAAAAAAAAGAAAGAAAAAAAGCAGTGCAGGCCTGGGGAAGAGGTTTTCAGCAAGGAAAAAGAGCTGCTTCTGGTATGTAGGCAGTGCAACAGACCCAGTCCTGTCACAGTTACACAGAAACTGTTCCAAGTGACTGTTCACAAGTGGGGAACTGTCAGTTCAAAGCATCGCTAGCCTGAGATGTAATTGCATAATGAATCAAACAAAACTCAAAATGCCAAGAAACATCACGCACAAAAAAATCTCTTGTGTTTTGGACCAGTTATCAGAGCTACCTGCCCTGTATTTAAAATCTGACTAACACCAGTGCCCTGCAACCTGGCTGCTCAGTGCCCACATGTTGGGGCAGGTGCTGAGCTCTGCACCTGAGGGGTTGGGGACAGCAGAAACAGTGACTTGGCAGATGCTGAACTGCCTGGGAGAGCAGAGCCCTCGGGCAGACAAGTCCCATTCTCCCTGCACAGGCTGCCTCTCTCTGTCATCCAGCATTAATGCAACAACTACTGAGAGCGAGAGCTTGGCTAAAGGAGATACCCACAATGATGCTGTCTCAGTATATTCTTAATCAAGGTGATGACTTAGGAGGAGGAGAATTTCTGGTGTAGTCTCTTGCTCTAAGTGAAGTCCAGTGCCTCAGTCATAACTATGGATAAAGGTCTGAAAGCAAGAACTTACCTAGAGAGATCCTGCAGAGCTGGCCCGTACAAGTTACATTTCTTTAATCACTAAGTTGCAAATGCAGACCATCCAGTGAATAGATCAAAACTACAGTTTTGCTTTAATTATTATTGTGGTGCTGCAGTGATATAATTATTGTGGGAATCGATTATTATTTACTTTTCTGTCTGTGTATCAAAAGGCTGGTTTAGCTCTGAAAAGTTACCATAAATAGAGTTTTTATTTTTTGTTTCTTTGTGTGTTTGTGGGAGTATGTATACATATACGTGTATGTGACATCTGTCAAATGGGCACAATTAGAAAGCACAATTTTTTGGGCATCTGTCAAATGGGCACAATTTTTTCCTTAACCCTGTACTTTCTGAGCTTAGTCTGGGCTCCACATTCAGACTGGTTTCTGACTACCTGCTGCAATATTTTGTTCTTCCCCAACCCAAGCAGCAAAGATCCTAAGGACTCAGAAGGCTGAGACTCATTACTCATTTGCAACCCACAATACTTTCCTACTTTTGCTTCTAGACCTCTTTTGGATCTACAATGCTAACAGAGTAGAAAACCCTGGCAAGGAACTTACCCATTAGTAGGAGACAGATTTAGTACCAATATATATTTCCAAGGAATGCTGTCATTCTGCACTAATATATGCCATATATTTCAACCACTGATCGAATGAAGTGCATTAAGCAACAGACCTTTACAGTGGTCAGGGTTGCTTTATACATGTAAAATCCTTTTGTACACATTAAACCTTTCTGTGCATATTTCAGTATAGGTTTACTTTGGTTTGTGTTTGTTTATAGCAGCCATAAGAAAGTCCTTTTTTTAAGAGCATCTCAGACCATATGTTCTATTAGACTGTGTGGATAAATTATAAACTTGTCCAGTCTTTTGTACCTGTATAAATCTTCAGCTTGGTTGACTTTAATGAGCAGCATTGCCTGAAGACTGGTACCACCAGTTTGTTTGCCTGTATAATGATATCAATGTGCCTTCCTTATCACCCTGCCAGCAACAGCCCTCAGAGCAGATCGGATGCTGAAATCATAGGAGAGACAAAAACAGCTGAAGAGTTTCCAAACCATCTCAGCAGCAGTGAAGAAAGCACGGGCAGCTGGTCCCAGCTAGCTAATGATGAGGACAATCCTGACGACACAAGCAGCTACTTGCAACTCAGCGAGCGCTCCCTGAGGTACCCGTGTTGTCTGTTCCCACTGTACAATATGGTCTATCAGCCAAGCCAATGATTTCCCTACCATGCACCAGGAATGAGAGGCAACAGCTCGAGGTTTACTCAGAATACTGTAAAGAAAGTCTAATGATAGACTTTATCTCTCTATTTTTTAATAAGGGGAAAAACTTAGCCACACACTGGTTCTCAGCTAGGTCTTTTTATTAGTGGTGAGAGGCTGGATTCAGACAGAGGAAACCTTCCTGGGACCACTGAAGTGCCTTGGTCCTACAGCGAAAGGGCCATCTGACAACCTAATTGCTGCAGTCTTTCTTTTGATTTATTTCTACTCTTTGTATAATGTTTATTTTGGCATCTCCTTAGCCAAGATTGATGAGACTGCTATTCCCACCAGGAGAGCAGAGATTGAGCCCTGATCTGCTTAGACTGGCACAGGGGGTCAGGTTAACAGAGTATGACCAATGTTCCTCTGGGTAGACAAAAATTCCAGAGCTCCTATAGCAGTGTGCTGCTTTTTGTACCTATTCAAGTCAGGACATGTGTTTAAAAATGTTATCTAGTCCTTGGAGTTTATATAAAGTGATGGTAGTTTGACTTTAGCCCTTTCACAATGTCAAATTGAACAAGGTTTTTTTCTTCACATGCTCTTAGACTAGGTTTTAAAATACTGTCAAGTAATTACATCTTTCTCCTGAGTATTAATATGACAAGAAGGGAAGACATTATGGTAATGAAGCAGGGAAAAGAAAGAGTCTCTGTCAGAAAGCACTGTTGGCCAGCTGAGAAGTACTGAACAAAACAAGTCTGTCAGTGCAGTTGAACATTCATCCCATTATTATTGTATCAACCTTTAACAAAGTCCTCAGTCTGAGAGAGCTGAAGTATTGGCTTTTCAGCTCTGCATTGAAACAGAAATTGCTGCAGCAAGTCTGAGTGCATGGCATGCAGACACTGACTGAGAACAGCCTGATGGGGAAAGGAACTGTCTAATCAATCCTTCTAATGTAAGGAAAAATACTATTAGTTGCTTTTCCAGTAAAAATTAAGTGGTTCAACATGACTTGCCATACAGAATTTGTTCATGATAATTGACTTGCAACCAGCAAATTCGCAGCCTGTTCATGACACTATTACAATATCTGCATAAACATTCACTGTCACATTTATAGTGATGTTGTAAAGTGAACTGATACTATTTCTTCCAAATATTCTCAGATGTACTACTTTATCCTTATGAAGAAGCCAAAGAGAACACTTCTATGTACCTCTGGTCCCAATGAGCACTGGGTTTAATTAGAATCTCAGTCTTTCAGAGTAGTCAGAAATGTGAGGGGCCATCTCTGTACCTGTGGGTTCCATCAGATCCCAAATAGTATGTGGGGTACAATGTAATACACTGAAACTACTGCTGGCTACAGGCATGGAGTCACCCAACAGGTAAGCAGTATGATGGGCAACCAATGTCTTGCTCTAACTCCCCATGTTCAGAGATATCTGAATCTCTGCAGGTTTCTTCCAGGATATCTCTGTACCTGCTCAACCTTCTTTCCAAGGACTCAAGCAGAAGGGTTTGTTGAGCCCAAATGTTCACCGCATAAGGCATTCACAAGAAAAGAGTCCACTGCTTTGGGTTTTTTCCTTCAATTTACAGCATCACTTGATGCATTTATGCACTTGATACATGCTCCATCTAGAACTATTTTAATAAAAGCCTCATTACTTTGAGCAGACTAGTGTGCTTCACTCTGGGAACCACTTGCTGAGCACAATTGATTTTGCGTAACAGGGGGCAGCCTCCTCACTTTGCTTTGTACATAAATAAATTTTTAAAAGATGTATGGAGACATGTTCAGCACAGCTTGGCACTAATATTTAAACTTTTGCTTTGTCAGCAATGGCAACAGCAGTACAACTAGCAGTCTTGGCATTATGGACCTGGAAATTTATCAGGAGAACGTGCCATCTTCTCCTATGATTAAGTAAGTAGTCACTGGAGCAAGACTTGATGTTTAGTCCAATTTCAACTGCAAATTGTTTACACCACCTAAAACGTGCCAAGCCCTGCTTTGCACCTGCTGCTGTGCCTGCCCATAGTTTCAGAAAAAAAGCATATGCAGGTGTCTGTGAGAGTGAGAGCACTAGACAGTGAAAGATTACAGGAAAACCCACTCGGGTGGACCTCCCAAGAGAATCCAGATCCATCAACCACTCTGTCTAAAAGACAGTTTGCATGGTGTCAGTTTCCTGTTGTGTGAACCTTCTTCTCTGAGTAACTTCAAATATTATCAAAACTCTACTGTAATAGCAAGTCAGGTCAAGCAAATAAAAATCAAATAAGACAAAGAGAAAATACAATAGCATTCTTTCAAAGAATAATAATAATTTGGCCCACAGCACATCTTACTTATTGTTTCCAGGCATGTTTCTACTGAACATGCAATTAAATTACCAAGAGATGCTCAAGTACCTGCCTAAGGATCCTGGTCCAGCCTGCCAGCTGGTGAATGCCATGATGTAGCCAGGGCACGGCCACTGAAGGAGCGTATAGACTGTACATCACACACTGAGCATGGCAACTCTGAGGGCGGTGACATCAGAAAATTGTCACAGCTCATTACCAGACTCTACTACAACTGCCCTGCTTTCAGGAGGCTCTTTTTTTGTAGGAAATCAGGGCATTCACAGTTCTGTAGAGTTCCATGCGTTCTCTCTCAGCTGCTGATTCTGTGACTAACATTGTTAAAACATTCCTATCTTCACAGTAGGCAGTGATACCTCCTACACACCTTCCTAGAGGTGTCTCCTCTCCCTTTTATTTACAGGGACACAAGTGATACATTTCTGACTCCCCTTGTTAGCTTCCAGGGGCCATACAGGTCTTAGCCAACAGACATGAGAAGTTTGTACTACCACAAATAAAAGTCAAGGCAGTGAATACATTTGCTGTTCAAAAGAAAAATGGGAAAAAAAATCTGATGAGAAGGAAGTTATTAAGCACCTAAGATTCTAAGTCAAATCAAACCCTATGTTGTATGCTGCCATTTTATTCTTTCCTTTCACATCTTGCAGTAACCACTACACAAGTATATATAATCTTGATTCTTTGAAGCCTTGGGGGGATATTCTGAAACCCTGGCAATGAGGGTGGGAGTGCCCTCTCATGGTAAAAACAAAATCTTACACCTGCAGCCTTCCTTGATTGAGAGCAGAATAGGAGAGTCTGGAAATGTGTGCTCAAAGCAATCCCCCTGGGAGTGATGAAACAAATGGAATAGCTGTGACATCAGCAGTAAATTTTCAATCTCCTGCCTCATGTACAAGAACATGGGTATTGTGCCCAGAGATGGAAGCTGCAGTAGTGACCACTTGCCTGTAATTTAAGAAGGAGATGGTACATAAGAAATTAAGATGCTTGGAAAATTTTGCAAGGTGTAAACAGAATTTTTTTTATCCAACCAGGTAATACATTTAAAACCAGCAGTAGTAGGAGTCATTGATAGCTATGATTGTATTTAACTATGAAAGATAAAATTAGAAAGCAAGACTGGAAAAGATTCAGCCAGGGAGTGTAGCACTGCAAAATGCAGATGCTGGAAATTCAGCATTTCCAGCCAGGTTATGAGACTTGCTGTATCTTACCATAATGTCATTTGCTTGTCATTATATAAACTGTAAAGATACATGGAGCCTGGTGAAAGTTAATATGTGACACAATCAATACAAGTACGTTATTCTACTACAGGAATAATGCTGCAATTCCCATAGCTTGTCCTGATTTACAGATTAAATAAATTAAATACATTGAGCATTTCATTATTTCATCCTGTATAACCTTTTTCTTGCAGTTTTCTAGGTCTTACATTGAGGGAGAAGTTTGTTCATCATGAAGCAATGTTGTAGACTGTTCCTAAGTGTGACTAATAAGCTTTGTTGTTGTTTGTTTCTAAGTGAATTAGTAGAAGAAAAGGTTTTCATTAAAGAACAGACAGAAAACACAGAGGGTAAGTTGAACCATATCAATTAAAGCATACAATCTGAAGTTAACACAAGTAATTGCACAGTAACTGTTTGGGCTTATTTTTCCAGAAAGTACTTCTGAGCTTTCAGTGGGAACAGCCAACTGTCAAAAGGACCTGTTGGTGATAAACTTTGATCTGGAACCAGAATGCCCCGATGTGGAGCTGCGAGCCACCCTGCAGTGGATAGCAGCTTCTGAGCTTGGGATTCCAACCATCTATTTTAAGAAATCTCAGGAAAACAGAATTGAAAAGGTAGTATTTATGGAATTAATTAATCAGTCACTGTAGCAGTTATGACTAACTGAAGTTATTGAGCTTAAAACCAGATGCAAAAACATTTTCGATACATCAAGATGGCAATACTACTGTTTATCAGAGAAAGTGATGAGAGCATAAGTGTCAGAATTTAATGTATGTAAAATATTTAGTAGATTGTCCATGGCACAAGAAACAGCATCACTGTGAGACCTCCCCCAAAATCTCCATCCTGTGCTTTGATGAAGCTGTTTCCTTTTTCATATCAATGACTCATTAAGTACCGATGCCCAAGGCAGAATTAACAGAGCCCTTCATGTGGCTGCATTTGAAGGGCTGCAGATGGTTTACATGGAGTTGAAGTATGTAGCTTTAAAAAATAAAAATAAAGATCACTTGTGTGTGGACATCACAGTATAGAGAGTGCTGCTGCTGCTCTCACTGTGATGTGAGACATTAGCCGGATGCAAGATTTTATGCTGGTTCTGCCTTGTCTGCAACACTGATTAGGGCAGCCCCGGGCAGGTCTATGTTGTGCCTGGCTGTTCATAAATTGCTGCAGCCAGGGATCCAGCAGGGGCTGCCCAGGCCCAGCAGTTCCTCCTGCCGTGGGTGAATGCACTGGCTTCGTGGTCACTTTGTGCTGGCAGGAAAGGATTACTGCCCACCAAGGATGGGCCGACTGCTCAAATGTGCGGAAGAGACTAACTGCAGCACAAAACCAAGCTGTGTTAGCTCAGGTTCGCTGCCTGCCACAATCTGCTGGAAAGTTCAGAGGAGAGGCAGCAAGGACTATCTATTGAGGCATATCCTTATCACTGCCCTGAGGGACAGATTGAGCCCAGCAGTGACCCACCTCTGCTTCCAGCAGAGCCAGATGTGCAATGACTCGTCTGTTACACGGAAAGCGAGACTGACTGAAATGTATTGCATCACTGTATGAAACTTCAGAAGCACCTCCCCTGGCTCACCCATTACAAAGGGCTCTGGGTGCCAGTACTGTTGCTCTTGCTCGGGGGTAGCTTTGCGTCTGCCAAGCACCATTTTGAAGGCAGAAGTCTCTTTGTAGAGAGCAGCACACACAACCAGATCTGAGAAACCTTCGGAGGTGTTGGTTAGTCCAAGCCAGAGCACCAAGGGAACACTAAAGTCCAGAACAGCCACAAGAAGTGCAGACTCTTTCTATTCCTGAATGATTAGTTAATGCCCCACTGTAGATACCACCCAACAGCAGCCATAGCACTTCAGGAAAGGCCAAAACCATTTCCAAGGTCAGTAAGAACAGCTCAAGCTTTAAGGCTTAAACACGTGTCACAGTATTCAAGTCAATTAATGGAAAAACTATTACAAATCAGTATTTTGGTCTCTTAGGGGAAGATCATTTTGAGTAGCAGAGATATTGTTTGATTTTCTTGAGTACATGCATTTGGGAATCATAAACATAATTTAAAATGCATTCAACAGCAACAGTCCAAATTGCATCTAATTAAAGAAACAGCTGTCAGCTTTACCCATGTGCTTTGGCAAACAGTTAATTCAATTGCAAAAATACACTAGAGAATAATGAAGCACATCCTGCCTACAACAGCGTTCTTGGAAATCACGTGTGCCTATTAAATATCATTAAAATACATATTAAAAGTTTAGGCTTCAGTATGTAAATAGCAAACAGCTACACTAACTAGAGACACAATATTTTCCTGTGTGGTTTTAAAGAGGAAACATAGAAGGAGAAAGCTAATTAGATATTGTGAAACTCAAAGAAATAAAAAGCTTTGATTTTAATTTATGTGCCTCAGCAAAAAAAAAAAAAAAAAGAAAAAATGGGGGGGACCAGATGGATTACACTGTGAAGCTCATTAAGTACAAAGTGACCAAAATTCAGAATTTTTTTTACAGCTGCTTAAGAACATATATTTAACCTCTGGTTTCTCTGGACATTAAAAAAAAAATAAAATCAAGTATAGATACTCCCTGTGATTCAACCACAACTATGAAAATTGTCTTCATGTGACAAAATTTTACCCAGGATTCCTCTCACCAGTGCTATGTGAATATTTAAAATGCATATATAG
Source organism: Sclerurus mexicanus (assembly GCA_013396755.1). Classification (NCBI taxonomy): domain Eukaryota; kingdom Metazoa; phylum Chordata; class Aves; order Passeriformes; family Furnariidae; genus Sclerurus; species Sclerurus mexicanus. Next base: position 63,913 of record VWZF01000440.1, read on the forward strand.
AAATAGAGAAAATTAAATATAAATTAAAATATAACTAATGGTAATGAAGAAAGATTTTTTCTTTAAGATGGGTAGTGACACTTCCATTATTTTGACAGTGAATTGCTGATAACAAGGAAAATAGCGATCCTTTATCATACTCATTTTCCCTGTTCTTACTTTCATTGCAATAAATAATAAAAAATTGATGGAAGCAGCTAATTTGGAAAATGTCATGAGGTCCAATGGACCTCCAGAAATGAAGTTTTATGGATAGAAACACCCTTTATGTTGCTGTACAGTGAATGGTGCAGTGAATCCCTCCTACAGCAGTGCATTTACAAAGGACTAACAGCAGATCGTGCATATTCATTTAACAAAACCTTAGAAAACATTAACCAAGTCCTAAGTGCATTTCATTTTGGTTGTTTTTGTTTAGTTTTTAGATGTTGTGCAACTAGTTCAGCGGAAGGCCTGGAAAGTGGGGGATATCTTCCACGCCGTGGTGCAGTACTGCAAGCTCAGCGAGGAAGGCAGAGAGATGACACCAAGCCTGTTCGACTGGCTCCTTGAATTGGGCTAAGAAAATTCACTGGTCCAGCATTTCTGTTTTATTCCAGTTTAAATAAGCAGTGGTTTGTGTAACGCTCTGATCTCTGAACATCACTGAATAAAATGTGCAAAGATATACAAACTCCACAAAACCAGCACACATCCGTTCCACAGCTGACCGGGAAGCAAGGCGAACCCAAGGTGTTATTGTGTCTTTCTGTGTCATGAGGGACTCTTGACGTTGTGCTAGAGGATCTCCTGTACGAGGAGGGGATGGGTTTTTAGCCTTCTGAACTAATGGACTACACAGTAAAGGCTTAATTACCTATTATGTTCAATTTTCATCAAACTGATTAAATCAATCAGCTAAAATGTACACTAACGTTCAGTTTTAAAACAACACTGGTATTTGTACAGTTTAACTATTGGAACCAGAGTGTGTTTCAGGATGCCTGGAGACACCCTTGTCCCTAGATAAGTATTATTTATGTTGGTTTGGATTTTTATTTTTTTTTAAATCCCCATAGTCTACTAAGGAATAAAAACTTTTGTGAACTTAACACCTTTGCAGTTAGACAACCCCAGAAAAAGCTGCTGAAAACACGTTTTAGGTTGGTTTTTTTCCCCATGTGATTAGTTCGCTTCCATAGCTGTTCTTGATTCCTGTAATATTCCCGAAGAAATAAATTCATCTCTCCGTTAGTCTCCCTAAAAAGCTCATTCCTTTTCCCTGGGAAGCAGAGCAGTTCAGTGCAGCTCTGCAAGCCCTGTCCTGCCCCAGACCTGCCCTGTGACCCTGGGCGACTCATTTCACCTCTGTGCCTGTGTCCCTACCTGGAGAAAGGGAATAAATGATAGTACAGCTGTTACATAAAGTGCTTCTGTTTAAAGCACTGTGTAACATTCTACATATCAGTTAAAAGCAGTGGGAAAAATATTATTTTAATTTTAGTGTAATCACATATATTGTTCATGAGGTGAAGAACTGAGTATCTGAAGAGAGGACCATCTCATCCTAGAAATCTTACTGTTAATTTTTGTAACTTACAAGAAAGCAAAATGTTTGTTAACACTTCAGCAGACAGACACGTTCATTTTGGATATAAGTGTTTGGACTATATGTGATGGTTCACATTCCTATAACATTTATATAACTGTTTGATAAGCTATCCTATGGTATTGTCCTGTTGAGATGATCTGTTAGTATCATGTACTTAATAATACGTTCTCTCGACTCTGCCAAAGAGATTGGGTTTGAATTTAAAGGTAAAAATAACTTATGACATCACAGCTCTTCTGCAATTTTTTCTTTGAAAATACTCATCCACAATCTCTCCTACCCAAATAGCATAATACAACACCTGCCTGCTTTTCCCAATAAAATATTTAAGAGAAATTTTATTTTCCATATAACAGTATATCCTTCTGTAATATTTCTTGAAAAAGAAAAGCTATCCTTTTGCACTAAATATTTTTGAAAATTTTGAAGTAGTTTTAAATGATTTATGAAAAAGAGCCATATTCTCAATTTTATCTTTAAAACCATTCCTAAATTTGCATGATTGCATCACTTATTTGTTACAAAATACAAATCGTTAGTGAATCAAAATCTAATGTGGAGTATCAAACAACATGAGTAATTCTCCATCTACTCTGCAGTATATACAGAATAGTGGAGAGGTCACTTTACTGTCAAGATAAAGGTGAATTTATTGCAAACACTGAACAGAACTGTGCAGTCCCTGGGCCAGCTCCCAAGAACTGCTGAACATCCTTAACTCCCACTAACGTGAGCGGCAACTCTGAGTGCTCAGCAGTTCTGAGGCTGAAATCTAATGAAAAGCACCAAGAATTATCGATTTCAAGTGCTTTGTTGCAGTTAATAAATGGAAAAATGTATTTATTTTTAAACCAAATACAGTTAGTTGTCAGTATATAATTTTTTGCTGTGATAGAATAAATGTTTACTTATCCTACAAAGCACAAATATCATGACAGAGTTGTAACAGTGTGATGCAGTTTCTCTGTACAGTAGTTCTTAATGTTGCAATTTATTCAGAAATAAATTTATGTTATAATGTGTGTCCTCTTTGCCTTCCTAGAAAGTTCATGGATGGGCTTTTGTATTGGGTTCATGAACAGATTTTTTGACCTGTTAAATAACATTTGCCCCCCATCCCTCGAGCTTCTCCAAGCTCTGCCGCACAGCCCCAACCAAACCAAGTGAGAGCAAGGCCCAGGTCTCACCTCGGTCCCAAAGCTACGTCTTTGCTCAGGTTCCACAATTCACGCAAGAGATAAAAGGCTAACCGTAACATTCTCAGTATCACAGTAAAATAAAGAGAAATGACATGTTAACTGCTGAGAATTAAGCCCAGAATAACTCCCAACATAGTAAATCTCTCTCAGTGCTCACTCTAGCTGCTTTCACTCCCTACAAAAGTGGGCAGGAGGGTTTGGAGACAGAAATTCAGGAGTTTCCTCCACTTGTGTAAGTTTACAGAGGTATTTCCTGCCCTACTGCCTAGATGCAAAGATATTGCTGCTAAACAAACCACTTAGCTGAGTAAATCAGAACAGGATTTGTCCACCAGTATTTTTTTTCAGCTGTTTCTTAAAAGTGAACGTTAAACACACATCAATGAGAACATCATCGAACATACAATCTTAGGTAAAAGTCTCTCTGTATTCATGAGCCTGATGCAGATTGTTAAGATCATGAGGGGGGGTGGTTGCTCACTATCCCAATAAAAACTAGAATATGACAAGCGAAATTCATTTGAGCCAGATCCAAGGCAAAAAAAAAAAAACCAAAAAACTAAAAAAGATGACAGGTCATCAAAAGAGAGGATGTAAGACTTGTACACAGGATGAAGAAGGAGCTGGAGAAGTACTTGAAAGAGATGTCTTGGGGGAGGTCCTGGCCATCAGAGGCCACCATGGGGGCAGCAGAGGTGGCTGCAGCACTCCTGTCCTGGGGTAGCTCCAGGGGAAGGTGCCTTCCACCCTGGTAGAGACTCTACCACACACACAATGAAGAGCACAATCTGGCTGGTAGGTCTGGTGTCTTTCTGTATTTGAATTAAGTATTTTAAAACTTCATTTTTAGTTCAGTGGTTTTTTAATGTTGGGATTATTAGAATATCTCTATTTTGTCATACCTCTGAAGATTCTCATAGTGTTTTCAAATAGATTAACCATTTTATTGTGATCTATGATAAATGCAGTCACCTGTTCAATTCAGCAGGTAACTTTTCTGAAGAGGCCAGTTTCATGCAGAGCTGTATGACAGACAAGTATAGGAATGTCACCAAGAATCCTGAACTCTAAACTTCAAAATGTCAGAGGTGATAAAAGACAGCACTCCATTGAAATAAAGAGCGCACGAGACCTACTTAAATGAAACAAATTCCAGCTGAGAAGGAAAACACATCCATAACAGCCAATTTAAGAATTTTACGTCAAAGCAGAGCTGTTCCTAAGTCTTTACCAAGTATGAGCAAACCCATCATGCCTCTGGTTCAGTTGTTCAAACTCTAAACCCAGTCATCACAATGAATAGGCCCTCAGAAGGCAACTCGCAGCTGTGCAGGATTCAGCAGGACACAGTCAAATGAGACAGCCAGACTATCAAACTAACGCAAAGAATTTGCAGTGAAGTCAGACCTGGCTGATGGATACTGCATCCTCCTTCCATCTTCAGCTGGGAATTACACAGTAAAGTGCAGCAAACTGGGAAATAGAAGCAAGCAGGATATATGTCATATCCTTTCAGCAACTACCCGGGACACAAAAATGATCCCACAGAAGGAGACAAAAAAAGAAATTCTCACAAAATGCCACTTTTAAAACTTGAGTGGGTATGAGCATTATTACCCTCACCTATTCAAAAAGGATTTGGATCTCAAGAGACACAAAAAGGACACACCATGAGTCCAAGTACACATCACAAATCCTCATCCGTGTGATGTGTATGTTCTGTCCTAGGGCAGTTACCTGATACAAACTTCTTTCCCAGAAAAACAAAACCGTATGTTCAGGGAGGTATATACTGAACGGATTTCAAAGGTCTAAAGGACAGAAACAATACAGCAAACAGAATTTCCACAGTGACAAGCCTTGCTAAAGCACACTTCAGAGGCCTCCTGAGGTAATCCATTCCATTGAGGTCACAGTGAACCAGGTTGGTTTGTCAGCATTTCAGGATAATGTTGAAAGCCATATCTCGTTCCAGCCACGCAGTGATTAAAGTAGCAGCTTGGAGAGTACAAGGTATGTAGAAGCCAAACGCTTTTGTAAGATTTAAAAAGTACCAGGTAATAGAGTTAGAGCACACACATACACTATTTTGAATGCAAGGACTAAAGTGGAATTAGAGAAAGGGATCGAGCTGCTGCCAGATACACAGAATGGTTCCTGGAAGATGTATTTATGCAACACACTCCTAACGTATATCTCTATAATTTATTAAATCTACATATGGGTTAACCAAGGTGCAGAGAACCTAACACCAAAGCATTCATGTGATGGGACCTAGAGCACTACTGAAGTTCTTACAAGACACCAATCCAGCATCCCTTTCAGCAACATTGTGAATCACACCAGATGTGAAAATATTTCACATTTGAGCAGTAAACCTGGATAACTTAACCTGAAAATCACTTCTATACACTCAGGAATCTCAGGAGAATCAGAAATAGAGCCCAGATGGCCTTCCAGTTCAATTCTTAGCATATGAAACCTCAACTGACAATTTCTTATAAAACTGGGACAAGAGCTCAAAACCAAGAGCTACTACAGGTGTTTGATTCACTAGCACAGAATAAGAGAAAAATCATAAAGGGAAAGGCAACAGAAAGCAAAGCAACCTGAAAGGTTAAGGGAAAAAAATGTACTTCCTAATCACAGCCCAAATAATTATTTTTTACTTTGTGATAGTTACATAGCACATCAAATTTCAGGTTTTAGCTAGGTAGCAGTATTTTTATACATTACACTAATTTTCCTGCATTATCACGGCTACAAACTGACCTAGGGACACTGGGCAATTGTAAACCAACACAGAACTGCATTGCCCTTCCTGTCCCTTTCAATTCCAAAGTACTTTGATACACTTTCGACGTCATGAAGTTTCGTACCAGACAACAGGAAACACCACAAGCATTACAGTAACATTTACACCAGCCACTTTTCCTACTGGGAAAGGTTTCATTTTAAATTACCAGCAGCACGGTGCTTGGTGCTCCCACAACACAACAGTACTTGAAATAACCAGGATATCTGCCAAGTGATGACAGACACTTTGTTTCTTCATTTACACACAAAGATGCTGGCAAGCACTCAGATAGTCACAACACATCAGCACTACTAACTTCCTATTAACAACATTTGGAATTCAAGTCTATAACCACCCAGAGACATAGATTATAATCAAAATACCTTCAAGTTCCCTCGCTGCTGTCCGCTTTCTTTCTTCCTTTCTTCCTCATAGCCAAAACACACAGTTTGCACAATCCTACCCTCTTTGCTTCTTCTTCCAGGTCTGCTGGAAGAGAGCACCCAGTTCTGCTCCTTCACTTCTCCCCCAGAAAGAGCAACTGCAGTTCCAGGTGCTCCCTTAGAAGTGGGACGAGCTCTGCACAGGTGAAACCTATTGCCAGTTGCTGGGTAATTGCATCGCGGTAAATAACTTCCAGGTGTTTCTCATCCACTTCTCAGTTTGTGCCATGATCCTTGGCTTCAAATCTTTGGTATGGAGAGTTTCTTCATGGTACCCTTAATCTCTGAGCCACGATTCAAAGTTGGAATCATGATTAATTATAGGTTTTTTTGTACCTTGAGTTGAAATGGGAGAACAAGGGCTGACCAGAAAGGAATGGAGCGAATGGACAGACACGGCCAAGTATGATCAGGGAGTTTACAGCAAGAATGCAACTAGTTCATAGCAATGCAGTTCACAAATGGTTGCTAGTTTTCTCCAGAAACATTAATGAGAAATTGTATTGCAAGTAGCAAAACTGCCATTTTAACTCAATATTTTATTACACAAACACAAAATGATACAAAGGTACTGAAAGCAAGTGCAGACCAACACTTCTTTCACACCTGAAGATATTATGCTGTAATTTTTTTTATTAAAAAGGTTACAACCTAAAAGATACACATAAAGAAATGGAGCCATCCTACTGCATTCATTCACACTAATCATGATTTCTCTTAGGTGACTGAGATAACCGACCAGACTCTTCTGGTACTCAGGGAAGAGGAAACATGCACAAGCTGAAATACAAGAAACTATTCCGTTGCTGTCTAGAGAAACTGTGGAGTCTCCATCCTTGAAGATATTCAAAACCATGTCAGTCCTGGGCAGCCTGCTGAGCAGGGCAGGGGTGTTGGTACTAGAAGATCTCCAGCAGTCCCTTCCAACTTCTGTGATCTGTGATTCCGTATCTAGCAGACATCTTAGTCAAACCTATCAAATCTTGCTAACTGTTCTACTTCAACAGAAGATGAACAAAGAGAGTAAAAGAAGACAGATCTCAAAGACTGAGTTTATTGTCTCTGAAACTCAAAGTAGTCATGCACCAAACTGCATCCTTCCTTCTCTTCAGTCAGTGCCATATGCAACAGGAGTTATCCTTGCTCCCTAGTAATAAACACAGATTGTGAAGGAATCATTTAGCTGTATCACACAGTGTACCCATTTTTTGTCATCACCTACATCAACAATGTATCCAGAATGCTGAAGAACCGGATAAATATTTTCCTTCCCATGACTGGCAGCAGGCAGCAGGATCTAGAGCAGTATTTTTAGCTGAGATCATCCTGCATCCCATATTTTGGTTGTTCAGTCAAAAGACTGAAGCAACCTGACTCTGTTCATGTCTTTTCCTGCTCCCATGACTTTTCATCTGAAATGAAGGAGACCCGAGCAGAGTTCAGTGCCAAATACACAAAAGGTGTGCTCCCATTTAAAAACCTTGACCTTTTGCTCATCCACACCTCTCTCACAGCAAGGCATTGTGAGAAAACAGCTTGGTCCCTGCTCTGGTGCCAGTGTGTGCCCACAGGAGGGATGGGGGGTGTGCCCGTGCCTTTACACGGATTTGTTCATGGCTATATTCACTGAAACATCAGTTCTAAAGTGAGTCTCTAGATTTCCTTACCTATATTGTAAGTCACTGCTGGTACCTGCATTTGGCTTACGGCCCCAGAAAAGTTTTCAGACTACTTTTTTACCATAAAAAGATTTTAAATGTCTCTTTAAAAAAAAAAAAGTAATATATTAGTTACCTGTAATAATTGTATCACCTTTGTAGTTGAAAGCACAGGAGAATATCTCATCAGTATGACCCTCTAAGATCTGAAGGCAGTGTCCAGTAGCAGCATCCCAGAGTCGAGCTGTTTTATCAGAACTGGCTGTTAGTATAAAATTGCCTTTAGGGTTGAAACATACCTTTAAAAAATACAGAAATTAGTTATGTTACTTAGCAAGTCAATGTGCCTAGAAAAAGAAGTATATCTAGTGATTAAAAGATGAAAATAGAAACCAGCGACTCTTGCATTCAGCTTTTCAGCTAAAACTAACGATAGCATTCCACCAGAGTCAAGCTGGCAAACTTCTGTGGCTGAGAACTTCGTGTATTTACAAAGGTCTATCTACAGTGACCTTACTGTAGGATCAAAACTTCAAAATATGATGCTCCAAAATCACCTGGTCCACAACAATAGCAATTGTATTTAAATGTTATCATAATTTCAGTGCAAAATGTATACATATTTTATAGAGTTTTACATTAAATATGTCTCTGTAGTATCAGAATTTGCACTGAAGGCAATTAATTTTACAGTATGTTTTCACATTTGTTAAACATTCATTGCCAAAATTGCACGCATTTCCAGATAATCTGGTATGTCTTTCTAGCATTAACCAGACAATACCAGTTTATTATATAGTGCAAAATTGCTTAATCACCGAGGGCAAAATGTCTGTTCCCCAGAAATCAAACTTTCAAGTAGTAACCTCCCCAAGTGGTTCCATGGAATATCTGCAGAAATACACGGACTTTTCAACGTGCTCCAGGATGAGCAGATTCTCACTTCCAGCAAAGAAATCCTGTCAGCACTAAGGACTAAGATGGAAGCTTCTTTAACCCACTCCCATGTCAGCAGGTGTTCAGACTGTCCTCCCTTGATCTGCACTGTGTGAAATACTGCAGTGACTACAGTAAATGAGGAAATACCAGCCCTTCTGAACTTAATATTCTCTCAGCAGTGTGATTATAATAGACAAAATAATAAATTGAAAGAACGTGAGTTCTGTTCACTAAGAACCATCCTAGTTTCAAATTACTAATAGTTCAATTTCAAAATACTTCCAAAAAAAGCAGCACAGACTCAGCTTTCTAGCTTTGAACCTAGTGAGAACTATCCATTTGAAAAACTAATGGAAAATTCCAAGTGGTAAATAAGAAATTTTGAAAAATATGTACAAGGTTGGAAGCAGCTAAATGTATTTGGAACAGAGCCTTAGTGTTTGAAACTGAGTCATAAGACTTACAGCAAAGCACATGAGTACCCTCCTCATGACCAAGTGATTTTTAAAACAGGCTTTATACTTCCAAGTCCCTCATGCACTTTTGAAAATAAGGCTCTCCATGTATTTATCCACAGAAATAATTTTTTCTCTTCTGTTCCATAAATCAGGTGTGCAGAGAAATGAAAAAGAGTAAAGAGGAGCATATCTGACAGAAGCAAGAACAAGGGTGATGGTAAAAGCCTCAAGGGCAATAACAGCCTTCAGATGTGAACAAGAGAGTAGAAACATGGTGCTTATTCTGTCAGAGAATCTGGGACTCCCATAACACAGGCACAGTTCAGGACAGGTCAGACAGACGCTCTAATAACTGTGATCACACCGAGAGAACTCTTGGCCAGCGTTTCCCTCTCTACTTCCCTGTTCTCTGCCAAGTGATTGTGGAGGAATTGTCATAAAAACGAGAAAGCTAAGGAAAACAAGTGATTTCAATGTTAACAAAGTCACATATTCACCCCTGGGATGGACTTCTTGAGTAGCTGCCACAGTTCTAAGGAATCAAATAGTAAATAACGTGACAATGTAGAGGTGGCTCTTGAAGCCTACAAGAGTGGCACACTCAGTGCTATCTTAGCTCAGAAGTGGGGAATTGATAAACAATCATTGACTGATAGCTTTTAGCCAAAAGGAATGTTCTTTTAGGAAAGATACGTCTTAGCCAGACCTCTCAATCTTAATTATTATATGCCCACATGCTTTAACAGTATTCCTGTGTCATGGAATAACTAGTGGATTGGGTGTCACACATAGTCAAATAAAAAAAGGTGCAAACCACAACTTACCTTTGAAATTTCACCTTCATGCCCTTCTAGCTTTGCAATGCACTTTTTTGCTTCTGCATTATAGACTCTTGCTGACCCTGTTGCAGATGAGGAGCCATACGTGACTGTTACGGTTAAACACGCATTTCAGTAAGAATATTTCAATGAGGTCAGAAGGAGACCATTCTCAGGTTTCATTTCAAAAGAAAGAGAAGGCAGTCTTCCCAGAGCCTCCTCCAAGGGTAAAGTATGTTAAAAAGGATCTGTAATCTGTTTGGAAAAGGCCGACTTCCTTTCCTGACTAGAAATGGATTCTCCTGGAAAACTTCTAAAATGCAAATACAAATGTCCATATAGAACACAGACTACTGAAATCTGTAATTTCAGAATGCATGTACACTGCATCTAAGCTTTCATTATATTTCAGATACTAATTTTATTTAACAAGTTATTTGTTATACTTAGTAAGCTATTGATTAAATTTCAGGAAACTTTTTACATTGTCTTTTGTTTTAATATAGCAACTACAGCAAAACATACCCAAATAATGCCCCCCGTTCAGGCTGGTATCCTCTTTCTGGAAGTGCAAATCAAAGCCCTTATGTGTGTATAAATAAGATGGTATTGCCATTGCGCACTGTAATATAAATAACTGAGCAAGTAAATACAAAACAGAAGGACCTATTCATTGTGATTCCTAAAAAAATGAGCATGTAAAACTTCTGCATACCAATAACAAACCAAAATTGCTTCTTCTACTACCTTTCTATTGTGTATTCTCTCGCTGTACATTTGGAAGGCCTGGTAGTAAATCCACCAGTAAAATTCCAAATACTTTTTTTTCATTTAAGCCTAAATTTGAGTCACACAAATCAAACCCCTCAAAAGTTATTTACCTACACATTTAAAATGTATTTCCAGACACAAGTGAAATATTTCCTTCCAAGTTTGAAGTTAAAGGGGAAAGACATGTTGAGTTGATTAAAGTAAGAACATAAGAACATTTTCACTGGAGAAGACTTCTTAAGTTTAATGCCAAACTTTCTATAATGCAACAAACATTGCTCGACCTAGAGTTCTGAATGAAGCTACACTCAAAGCAAACCCAGATATAGAGCAGCAATCCTTGCAGCAGCCCAGACACGGCACTCACCATCAGCAGAGGCAGTGGCAACTCGCTGGCCAGTGTAGTCAAAGCAGACATCCAGGACCTCGTGCCTGTGACCCGTCAGGGTTGCAAGATGGGTCCCAGTCACAGCATTCCACAGCTGCACAGATAAATAGGGGGCATTTTGCTTGTTTTGACTAGTTTACTTGATAGATACCTCGTTGATTGATAAAGCAATACACAGAAGCCCTTTCTGATATCTGATATGTGTTAACATGAAAACTGGATATAGATCAATAAAGAGCCACTGTTTAGTTCATGAAGTCCTATATATTTTTTATTTCAGTGTATTGATTAAACGCAACTAAACTGGACTTCACTGAAATGAATAAGCATTTAGGTTTTACATTTTATTGTAAATTTTTTAATTAATTACATGTACTGGTTTAAAATAATGCTCTTTTATTTAAAAAATGTCAAGTAGCTGTATTCAGTACATACTCAACATTCTTACCATGCATGTTTTGTCCATTGATCCAGTGACAATGAGAGAACAGTCCCAGTTGAACTGGGCACTGCTAATCTCTGCTCTGTGACCTATTAAAGTATGTAACATCCTACAAAAAAAAAAAAAAAGATAGATTTGGAGTGTGTATTTTGACATACACATGTAAATTGTACATAAGTTTATAAAATGCTAGAGTTAAGGTGTCAAGTCTTCACCACTTCATCCATTAAAGCAATTAAATGGAGTGGTACAGTTCATTTAGGATTCTAGTAGTATATCAATTCCATTTTCTGTGTTTGATAAAAAGAGGCAGTAAGGAATAAAAAAAGTCCTCCCTTCTCTTTCAGGAATATTTTAGTGAATATATTTCCAACGAAATGCAATGACTTTCCAGTATCAGATACAGATTCTTTGTATTCTGCTACATGCTAAGCATATACAGAAAGTTTTTCCACGTTACTCTCCCATTATCCTACTTCACTGAACTGCAAACAGTACATCTTTAAAACTCCATGTAATCTAAATCTTTTATAAAATCCACTGAAGATCAAACAGAACTTAATCAGGTACTTAACGGGAGCATGTTCCCAAATAACAGGCAGCCAAACTGAAATACAATTTCTAATCCTCACTAATCCTAAACTTCTTGCTGCACAGCACTGGCAACAGAAGTTCCATTAAATTCTTCAGCTTTATCAGAATAGAGAGGTTACAAATTAGCTTCTACTGCTTCCTAAGAATTAATGGCCTATAAGGTGAGGAAGCCTAAAAAAGATTAATTGAGAGATACATGTATTAAAGGATTAGTAAATTATCACAATGCTAATATCACTGTGTCATTAACAGAAACACGCTTTAAATAATGGATAAACTAATGACTAGGAAAACAACTAAATTAGTTTAAGTGACTGAAATATTTTTATTCATTGTGTAAGATATATAAGGGTAGCTAAATTAATATATATGCTAAATGAACAGCAAAGCAAGTCTCTGAGCAATTGAATTTTCTATTTGTTCATGATAATAAAAACTTGATTATACTCATGTCATTTTATAGAATTACTCCTTTTACTTTCTAACACTGTGAGGCCCACACTGTTGTAATTGTGTAGAGCTTTTTAAGGGAAACCAAAAATCAACAAGCAGATAACAAGAGGAAAACTTCTTACTTTTATAAACAAATTATTTGGCCTGCTGTTTAACTGCTGTTATTGTAATACCTAATAATGAAAAAAGTTTTAAAGTTAAAAGCTTTAATTTCCAAATTTCAAAAAGGCAGCATGGGCTTCAAGCTTCAACATGAGTACCCAATCAATAAACAGAATAAATTGCAAGGTGTGGAACATCTCACAGAAACCACTATCTATGAGATACACAGAAAGAACACAAAAGAGAAGCTTGTAAGGTGCCATAATTTTTTCCATTTAAGTTATTTATTTAACAAATCAGCTTCAGTCATAATACTTCCTTAGCCTTCAGTTTGCAGTGAAATGTAGTGTATGGGTGCTCCAGTATTTGTCCATAACAGCAAACTAGAAATGGTTTCTCTCTGAGCACCCTGACCCCAGACAGAGGCTGTTGATGTGCCAAATGAAGCTTGGCAGGCGCCTTCAACTGAACTACACCCAACTCTACCTGCCAGGGAGAAATTGTTGGTGAAATACAGACCTGTAATACAAAAGCATGTTTCCCCCTTCCCCTATTTTTTGTCTTTCTAATCTTAGCATTTTATGAAGAAAATCTTGAGTCTTGTTCAGCTTTCTCGTCCCTACATGAACTTCCCTTGGGGATACCTATCCAGAATAAAAGTGAGGAACACGTATGCTCATCAGAGTCAGCCAGCAAAATTAGAAGAAACTCCAAGTTCAAAGTCAAATTTGGAAAGCAGTGCTTCTCAAATATTTCATATGGTGAAACCCAAGCACACACACCCTCACAGAGGAGATTTTTGCAAACCTACCTGACTCTCTATACAACAAAGTATGATTTTCTCACAGTCTTTCTGCCTCCAACTTCCCATTATTCCTAAGCATACACATGCCCAGCTGCCTTCTAAAAGGCTGAAGGCTGACCTTGGAACAATTCTATTGCCCACCAGCTAATCACCAGAGCTGCCCGTTCAAAGGAGAATTTTCTCCTTCAGATTCCTCTTCCTGGTACTGGCCCTGATGTGAAGTCCGTATTCATTTCTTAGAAAGAAGAATGCAACACAAAAATCCCCAGACTCTGACTTCACTGCAAGCTCAGACAAGAACCTGGAAGAAGTTGTTTTCAAACAAAAATATTTGCAAGACCACCAGACTGAAGTAAGTTGAATCCAAAGTCCATTTGCTGAATGAGTGCTGGTGTTGAATAAGCTTAAAGCTTACAGGAGCAAGCCTCAAACAATGTATTATGTACATTACTTTTTAAATCACATTACTCTCATTTTGAAGTGATACATATTGTTTATTACCCAAAGATATCAACATACACACAACATTCCTTTCATATATAAGTTTCAGAGATATTCCCCTTGCTCTCACAAAAAGGAAAAAAGACATGACCTCTGTAAACAAAACAGAATCATTATCTTCATAAATTACTTCAGTAATCAGGGGGATCATTTTATTATTCTACTTACACTGAGCCTCCTGTTGAAAAAAATGAGTGGATTTGTCAGTATAATTCAAGTTCATATTTAGCCACTACATTATTATTTGTTGGCATCTTAACCAAGATATTTTGATCTCTGCAGTAAGAGGGGCCAAAATTTCTATGAATAAAATATACTTTCTTTCTACTTAAACAGTTTCTTCCATCTAGAAATTCTAGACACCTTCCAAACCATGAGTTTCCATGTGGATAAAGATTTTCTCATTTGGAGAATTCACCAGGAACAAGCACAGGATCTGTCTATTCCTTCTGCCTCCTTAGTGCTCACAAAATGGAAATTTAAAACAAAAAGCATTTCATTAGCAGCTTTCCTTTTCAGAAGAACAAAGAGAACAAGAGTAGCAAATGGCAAGATGAAGGAACATACACTCTAAATTAAACACGAGGTCTGTCATTTGTAGCTCAACACTGTCTATTTCATTTGTCCTGAAAACATGCAAAGTAAAATTATTAGTGCTTTAGTACCTGCCAGTGCCAACATCCCATACTGCTACTGTATGGTCAAAGGAGCCAGTGATAATCTTATCTCCAGGGGTGTTGAAAGACAGTGCAATAATTTCTGCTGAGTGCCCCTGAGAGAATTTTTGAAAAGGAATATGAGAATACAAATTAGGACTTTTCCATTCATATAGTTTAATATGTAGCCTTTTTTCAGCAGCATAATCCTTCTATAACCTATCAAGATTTTATTTACTGTCTTGTCCAGTACATCATAATTTGGGCAGAAAGATCTACCCAACTGCCAATATCCCAAGAAGTGCAAAAAAGCCATCACCCTACTTGAGCAGGAAGCTTACTCATTACATATTATTTAGGATTTACACAAAAGCAATGCACTGAAACAGCAGAGGCCAATCTAAACCTGTGGAATCCCAGCAAGCCATGGAGAGCAAAGAGAGATGACACTCTAGAGGGAACTGGATGCCCATCCTCCGCTGACGGTTACAGGAAGAAGATCTATACAGAGAAGGTCACAATTTACAGTATAGCAACATGTTTTAGTGAGCAATGGAAGCATCCTAATCTACAGCAGTAGTGTCACTGAAATGAGAACATCTGTCTTTTGAGAAATAGGGCTGTTTATAAGACACCATAGCTTTCTCATTCCCTTCAAGTTTTCTTACTCTGTTCTGTGACTGCAGTCACGGTGGGACCGTGTGCTAAAAGAAACTGCAAATTTTGAAACTGTTGTAATGGTTATACTTTTATTTATTTCAGTTGGAAGACTAAGAAAGCAAGGAACACCTTTAAAAAGTAAGGCAAACATACTCTTAAAGTGGCTACTTCTTCTCCTTTCTCTATGTCCCATAACTTGGCAGTTGCATCCATGCTTCCAGTTGCCACCAATGTGCTCTGAAGATTAAATGATAAACATACCTGTGGCAAGAAACATTGGATAGAAAAAGTGGGAAAGGATTCCATTTATAGATACTTTCAAAAAAAAAAAAAAAAGGAGAGGGGTCAAGAATAATATTTTTAAACAAGACAAAATGTGACAATATTTTATGGCATACAGAAAAATTGCAGAGTTCTTCCAACAGCTCACTAGAAGACCAACAAATCGCTATCACATAACTTTGGACAACTACCCAAATCAAGTGGACTACTTGGCTGCTTTGCAATGGCAATACACTAGAGCCTGCCTGGAAGTTTTCCTGTATTGTTTTCTGAGCCTGCTTCACTTTGTGTCACAAGGAGAAACTATTTAGTTCACAAAGTTTTAATGGAAACCAAGACTGAAGCAATTTGCTGATCAATTAACAGCATATAATTACCTGGCAGAGATATATGTCTTCGGTATCAGTATCTGCAATGCAACAGATAAGCTTATGCAATCTTAATAAATAATTGCAAATGTTCAAACCTCCACCTCTAACTCCAAAGAGGTTTTAATCACACACACGCTTCTCACAGGATGTGTGGGTTGCAAGCAGATCCTTTCCTAGGACAGTGTGTTGCCCTACTGCACACACCTGCCCTAAGGGACAGGAGTGCTCCCCCTTTAGCTGAGTTCATGCCACATCCTACAATCTCCTGACCCACACACCAGGAAGGAGGCATCCACAATCACATATGCACATCTTCCAGGGTGGGAATGGGGCCTTCTCGTGGAACCTCATACTGACAATCCACTAGCTGCGCGCAGACTCCAAACAACAAAGGCTGCGCTCCGCGGTCCAGGCAGAGATTGTGATGCTCAGGGTGACTTATGGAAGCACCAGAGTGGGTTTTGAGAACTGCTAGTTCCAGACCAAGGTCTGTCCCACCCCATTATAATTTGTCTTGATTCTTTTATCTTCTTTTACCCGTTTCTTTATTTCTAAATTCTCTTTGAAATTCTCCAGTTACTGATCAATGTGACTGACAGTCCTCCCTCACACTATCATTTTGTAGGTTTCCCTTTAACTTGATTAGTTTGGGGCAAAGACCCTCCAAACAGTTCTGTGTACCCACAAACACACTCTGTACACTCTTATAGTATAAGGTGTTATTATCTATGTCATTTGCCAAGGGTGTCCCCACAACATCATATTTAGTTATGAAAAAGCAAGAACAAAAGCTCAACAACTTCCTTAATTCATTTTTCACATTCAAAAAATCATGTAGTCATGCTCCCATTCTCTGTTATTATTCAATATGATTGTTCTCCAAATAAAGAATAAGAGGTGCCATGAAAAGAGGAAAACAGTAGCTCAGTTTCTGAATACTGAATAACCATGGACATGCTCTTGCCAGCAACGTATCAGATGCAATAGTAGTCTTTTATTCAGAGAAACATGTAATTTTCTGCTGGCTATTATCTTCTACTAATTACTTGCTAACATAACTCATAACCCCTGCAGAAGTCAGAAAAAATTGAGAGGCCTTTAAATGTTTACCTAACTGATTTGTGAAGCAAAATCACTGCAGCCCTTCTTAATAAGCGAATATGTTCTTCATTGTAAGGGATAACTGTTTCAGAGTATTCAGAGAATCCAGAGAAAAACTGAAACAAACCTCATTTTCCATCATGGTAAAACACCATTTTCTTACACTAGCTAAGGTCTCGCAATCTACAATTAAATTCTTTTTTTTTTTTTATTTAGAAACAATTTTATTTTAAAAAAATCCCATTCAGCATTGAAATTAAGAGTTTTAATGTCTTTGCCCTGATCTTTTAAATCCAAATGCTGTGCATCAAGGTACTCGCTGTTGCTGATTGGGGTCCTAGTGCACTGGAAAGGAAACCAAGAATGTTTAAGCTTAAACTGTTTTCATCTCATAGATCTTTGACATTTCAGCATCCCACTTATTCCCAGTTAACATATTTTAAATTTCAGAAATTCATTCTTTATGGCTCCAGTTGGTTCTGTACATGAAATTCAGATTTCCATGTGAAAGACAGCAATACAAGCAATGATGTTGTGCATTCAGTTCTGCAAATATGAGAGGAAATGCAAGATAACTAGGAAAAAAATGTGATATGTACTCAACCAATAAATATGTACAATAAAAATTCCAACTGCTATGGTATTTTTCAATGTTTTACCATTTAGCAATCAGGGGAATTGGGGCAAATTAAAAATAAAAATATAATTTCCAACTGTATATGATGGTTTATTCTATCTCTTAAGAACAGACTATCTTCTCTTGCAGTGCAGAAATGTGAACAGTACCTGAATGTGTGACCACATGTAGCAGAACAGCTGTTGCTTTCCAATGGGAGCTCATGGGGAGTGGAACCCACAGTCATCAATGACGGTGTGAGGAAACAAAGGAGTAAGAAATATCCATCACTACTCACTATTTCTGCACTGTGTCCTCGGAAAGTATGATAACATTTTCCTGTTTCTGTGCTCCACAGTTTGCAGGTTTTATCAAAAGATCCAGTCGCAATCTTGTCACTAAGTGGAAAAAAATCCTATTATTTCTATTTAGAAAAAACCTCTGACTCCAAAGACAGCAGAACTCAGAGAAACAATAGGCAGCCATGGAAGCTTGTACACACTTTTGTGCACGTTGCCACACTACGAGATCCTGGAGCAGGATCTCACAGACACAGGTTACATTAAGGGAAAAAATTAGCAGGCACAACTAGTTTCTAAGAGAGCCACTGTGCCTACCTACTAGCACAGAAGTGCTCATAACTGACGACTACCCTGCTTTAGGGATGATGTTATCTGCTGTACTGCCAGATGTATTAAAAGGTTACACCATTTCATCAGGTAAGATCTGTTTATCAACAATTACAAACTCCTTTTATAAGCAGTTCACCCAAATTTCAGAGGTGGAACTCCACTCCTACTGTGACCAACTGCAGTTAGAGCAAGACTGAATGGAGGTATCCAGAAAATGTAACAAGGGACACTTCAGCAAAACCTAATGATTTCTTTTTTTACTGAATTTTTAATGTTAAAGTACTTCACGGCTCTGATCAGGTTCTCTTGTGTGTATCTTGTTTCTCAATTTTTATGTTACAGTGTAATTATTGATCTTTGCACAGCTTTTTGTCATTAGTTTCTCCAAGGCATATAAAAGATTTTCATTAATTGCTCTTTCTAAAGTAAAGAATAACATCAGAACATGATACTGACATAGCTGGTTCCAGGTTTTCCTTTTTGTATGGAAGAAAGAGATAAGCTTCAAATAGTGTAAAAACAAGTCTTTAACATTTATTTCCTGGTGTTAACTGTGTATTGCTTAACCAATAAATAGGACATCAGACAGTGAAAGAAGTAACATGACTCAATAGGAAAATAGGAATTAATGTATCTCACTTTGCAGAGAAACAAAATGCTTTTCTCACACATGATAGCTTCCTCAGGAAGCAGATGACAAAGAAAACATCAGTAGCTACCCTGTAATTCCCTTCACCCAAGGTGAGAGATAGGTGACAATTCCACCCCAGAGCAAACAGCTGTTGGAGAAAACAAAGGTGCACGGATTTGTATTTGACATTCACACAGCGGCACCCTGTGGATTTTATAAAAACTACTCAACAGCTGTGACTTCTAAATCGTGTCCTAAATAACAATGAATGTGTAATAGCAAATGGAGAAATCCACTTCTGCTCTGACAGAAATTTCCTTCTCCTTAACTGAAGGTTATCATAAGTACAGGTTGTCATAAGTACTTATGTCTCGTATCACATGCAATTACATGGAGGCAGAAAAGAATGATTAACATTCAGATCTGATCATGTAGACACTGTGCTTCAATATATTAAACTGGCTCATATATATATTTTCCAAGATTGAATACCTAATTAAATTTGCGGTTAGTATTCCTAAAATGTATTTTAAAAAATCATAGAAGAAAACCTGTTTGAATGTACAAATAAAACAGTGTCATCCCACGGTGATTAGCTAGAGTTGAAATTTACACATTCAGAAGCTGAACCTTTTCAATTTGAAATAGTCTAGTTTATGTTAGAGCATTTGCAAAATAACATGATTAGCAATTATGAAGAGGAAACATGTTTACCCATAGGGATTATTGAAAGCTATTGCATAGACAACGTTTTTGTGTCCCTCCAGGGTACGTAGCTCTTCTCCTGATGCTGTATCCCATAGTTTGCAGGTTCTATCATAGCTTCCAGTGATAAAGCTAAGGCAAAGAGAAATTAAATTCTGAATCCAGCAAACATATTACTGCACAGTCAAATTCGAGTTATTTCCACAGATTTCAGTTAGCCCTGTCTCAGACCCTAAATCTCCTCTTTCAAAAATACAAATTAATGACCACAGAGATTTCTTTTCTTTTTTAAAAACGTATTATTCATAAAAACACCTTTCTTCTAATCTGTAATGTATTCAAACTAGAAAGCAAGGTGCTGCTTTCAAGACATGAAGGAAAAAATTGTAAGACTTAATGTCCACAGGGAAATCAATTAACACAAAAGTTACACTTCCACTACAGTGAAAGTCCCAAATGAGTTTATATCAAAGACTCATTTAACTTTCAGCAATATGTAGTTTATTGTCATAAAGGTGTTTCTTTCTGTTATATGGTAATTGTCAACAAGCTATCACCTTGGAAGAAAAAAATTACACAAGTTGAATCTCCCCTGCTACTTTTTAAAATTTCCATTATTTCTCCCACGGAGGCCTGAAATAAAATCCCCAGTTGTGCCTGAAGCTGCTTATAGGCAGCCCAGCTGAATTCTTTTTGCAGCAAGGTAAGAGCACTGAAGTTCCCTTACAATTTAATTTACAAATACACAATTTCAATTAGTGATTATGTATTTTGACTTTGAAAACAACTTACCGAGAACCAGATTTGTTAAATGCCACATTGGTCAGTGGCAATATATGTGTTCTAAGCACCTGAAACAGAAGAGGGGGTAGGGAGAGGAACCACATTTGATGCAAATGTAATTTAAAAAATTGCTCAAAATATTCAATAGGTTAATTTTTTCTCCTCCTCCTGTCAGACTACCAGTTACACCTGTAATACATTAATCCCTAACTAAAAAATTCTCCATGCACCATCAGGTTATCACTGAAGAGATCACAAAGTATTAATTTCAAATTTATATTTTACTTGAAAGAACTGCCTTTTTCCCCATGCTTGCATTTTCTTCATTTTCTTTGAGACCAGCAAAGTAACCCCATACCAGAGCTGAGAGGGCAAAACAAATGAGTGAGGAGACCAGGCTTGCTGAGATCACTGATGAAACAAACCCAGCTAATATCATGAATCAAGAAATCCAACTGAATTGATTAGTTGAGTCTTTTAAGGTATGGGCTGCTTCCAGCTAGCATGTGATTCTGTTACAAAACCCAGGAAGAACAGATATAAGCTACATCTATGTCCTATGAGATCATGACAAGATGTGCAAAACCTTAACAAAGATATTTATCAAGACAAAAGAGAACATTTCAAATTCAATGTCTACCTGTGCATATAGGTTATGGAGGTCACTGTCTTCTGATATTGCTTCTAAAGTCCTTTAAACAGTGTGTATATGTTACTATAAATGACCCTAAAGCCATAATAATACATATTAAGGTTTATTAAACATAGGTGGAAATAGTTTCAGATACTGTCAATGGTTCACTAGGTCTCTTCTGCAGTGTAGGAATGAAGAATTGATTTATGAGCAATGCCATTTAATCACTGACATATTACCAGAGCTGCAACTTACTGTCCTTATCTCAAGTTTTCCAAGCTGCCTATCTCCAAAAGGGAAATGAAGGAGCTCAAAGATCTTCTACTGAGAAGAGCAGGGACTGATCAAAATAGAAATAAAAATGGTCAAGGGAAGGACTGAGAGATAGAGAAATAGAAAAGGTGTTTTATGTTACAGAAACAACCATTCCTGTTCTCTAGGGAAAGTAACACAAGTTGTACTTTCAGCTACGGCAGTGGGAATGAGCAATCAAGATGTGGAAATGCAAAAATATTTTTATTTTCAAAAACAGCCACAATATACAAATGTCTGCAAATGAGAATGGATAATTGTGGAACTTCATGGAAATTTGAGCCATGAAATTTTTAGGACTCCATGCAGGCAGCTCTGAAGAGATATTTAAAAATTATTATGAAAAAAGGAACAAAAATGAGACAGGTTGATATTTCATTTCAGATTATGGGACTAATTCTGTTCTTCCAATGCCCAGTGCTGCAATTGCTTAATCCACATAACTGAACCAGGGAGAACTGCTTGTGCAATGGTGCAATAATGAAACCCTTCAAAAAATATACCTCGATTCTGCAAAATCTGCTGCAGCAGTACCTAAGATAAAAATCTGCGAATCACTACAGCATCCCATGCTATGTGATAGTCGAAAACCTGAGAAATTGTTACAAAAGCTTGTTTCTCTGAGGGGTTCCTAACACACCACCATCACTACAATTACTGGAAATAACGAAGAGATGAGTTTAGACACTCGTTTCAGATTACTCTCCAGTGCAACAGGAAAAAAACATTGATTTCCAAACAATGCAAACACACAACGTTTTGGGAGGGGGGAAGGAAAAAAAATCTCACTTCCCCTCCTTGTATTTTATTAGTATCTCAGAAACACCTAACACCCATGTTTCATTTACAAGCCTCAAATGAAACTGAAACATCAAAGTTCTCTTCACACATTTCTATTTGCCTGCTTCTATTATTTCCAAATACAGAAGCTCAGATGCAGCACTAAACCCAGCAATGAATAAATATATTATTTACACTCAAATTTGAACAAGCATTTGAGGATTTATCCTTCTCTGTGATGAACAAACAATTTTAAAACCCTTTGAAAAGCAAGGCATTACCTCAGTTGAGAGCATACCTTAAAAGAGAACAGAAACTGTTTAAATTTAAGGTGCCTTATTACATAGCTCTGTTTTCAAGGTTAAATACACATATCTTTGCACAATTCAACCAGACGTGTACTGTTGGTCAAAAGAACCCAAGTTGTATCTAGGAACACGTAAGGGGTTTTTCAGCTGGCCAAACCAACACAAAACTTCTTTTCTCTCTCGGTTTAAGGTAACAATAAATAACATAGCACTGACCAGCAATCTTCAACAGCTACATATTGCCATCTGCTGACACAATAAAGATACAACATTTAATGATTTCAGATGGCAACATGCAATTTAAGTTAGACATTAGGAAGAAATTTTATCCTGTGAGGGTGACAGACTGAATCCTGAATTTGGAGCTCTGAAAGGTCTCTCTAATCATCCTTTGAAATAATTTTTGAAGTGCTGTCTGTCTGTAAGTTGAAGATCAAACTATAAATATTAAAAAAAATAGTAATGATAGAAAGTAATGACAATCAGGATTAGAATGACAACTTCATAAACCCCCCATAATTTCCACAAAATGAAGAACCAGTAGACACAGGTATCAAAATATTTTGGTCCTTTCCCAGCAGCTATTTTACCTGGGCTCTACTTACTGGTTTTGTTTAAACACAACTATGGGTGTTGCTCATCCACAAATTCTTATCTGACAAACAAAAGATTTTTTCTCTCTATTCAAAACACATCCTTGTGCATAAGTCTGTGCAAACAATCTAGGAAGTTATACCCCTCAGCCTCTGGGGGGAATTCCTGGCAGATATAACCAGGCCAGACTCAGTTGATCTAAACAGTGCAGAGGGGATTGAAAAGAGTCAAGAAATCAGTCAGAAAGTCCAAATTTTGCTCTCCAGCACAATATGTAGCAATAAAAACATACAGCATCACAACTTAAACCCCCCAAAATGCCCCAAGCTATTTTGAACATGTATCTGACCTTAAAAAGAGAGAATTTGTGATTCTCTTTCTCCCCTAGCTTCTGCTGCAATCTTCGGACTAAATGTACGACATGTTCCATGCAGGAAGCTGTGATGAGAGGTTCTCCTTTTTGAATTTCTTCTACTAAGGCTGTGACATCTGTGCTGATTATGAGAAAAGAATGAGAACAAGCCCCCCCCAAAAAAAAGCTGAGCAGAAACCCGCCAGATTTCATCCTCTGGCAATAATTATGAATATAAAATCAAGAATATTATTTACTTGCAGAGAAGCCAAAGTAACCAATAAATGTTATGCATTTATCTCATTCTGTAATGGCTTAAAGAAATATGGACAAATCTTTCCTGAATTTTATACTTCCCTCTCTTACTAAAGTTATGCAGAAAAATTTAATTCCTAAAAATTGTAGCTTGGCAAGAAATTAACCTTTTCAAAGGATTTCCACAGAGGGTCAGACACGGGAGATGTGTGTCCCAATCTTCCAGTTCTGGAATAAATGGCTAAATTAAAGTGGAATTTCATAGATTCCAAATGAAGGGCCCATGAATTGGTAACAAGATAAATTATATATGGAAAATGTTAAAATTATCTGTCTGTGGTTTCACAAATCTATGCCTGTTTCTTCAACTCTTAGTTATGAATAAGAACTACCACGATGTGGTCCACAGTCTATTGATGTCCATGGAGCCCTCAGGAAGGGATTCACAGCTAGTCTGTGGAACTGGATCATCGGATAAACTGCTGCTTCCTGACCACCAGCACAATGAGAAACTACGAGCTGACAGTCAAAGCACCAACATACTCTTAAAACTCATCCTAGCAAGAAAGCCAAGATTTCTGATAGTATGGAAATTATTGCAGTCTAAAGGGGATTTTCTCTATCAGTCCTCTAAATGGGGGCCACTAACTTCTCCATAAATTAGTATCCTCTCAGTGATTATCCTCCTGCTCACCAGACAACTTATTTCTTTCACAAAATCACTCCTTATGTTTTATCCACAGTACTATGCTCAACAGTTCCAGGCAGAAAAAAAGCAGTAATTTTAAAACTGGATTTTTCATCTTGCATGTGCAGCCTACGTTGTCTACTGACTTCGGTTTACATGCAAGGATCTCTCCATGTCAATGTTTATATTAAAACAATCATATTACTTCATGCCTTTCTGTTTGAAAAACTCCTGGGATTCTGGCAACTTTATTTAATGGTGGCATTTTTTATCTTCCTGAAGCTCTTCCTACCAGAGCTGGCTGAGTAGAGCATGGAGGCTCTATGTGATAGCTATAAAACAGTAGAGAGTGCTCTTATCTGAAATAATATCATACTTACTCAGGTCTAAGGTCAAGAAGATCTATAGGTCTGGTCTTTGACTCCCCACCTTCTACATATTCCAGAATAATTCCTTTTAAAAAAAGTGATAAACAGGTCATAATTACACTTCTGGAATTTTATAACATGCACTGTAGACAGCAACACTTCCACTTCTTTTGCTCCACTGACTTCAGGAGACCTATTTCCAGTTCTTGGAACTGGAAGGAGTTTGGCTGTTCTTGCTGAGGGTAAGAAGTGTGATGAACAACTCTGATGTGTTTATATGATAAAAGATATTAAACAATATTATTTATGAGCCATTTTCTAGTCTGGAAATGAACAAGCTCTTTTTTCCAACAACTTTTTGCATCATTTCCTCAGGTCTATTTTTAAAAGCGCTGTCCTGAAGATACTTGCTGTAGCTTGATGTTCCAAGAAGCCTGGAAAACATGTTTTACAAAACCTGTTGTATTTATTCCAGTATTTGCAAATGCCTCTGTGCAGTAATGTATCAAAGATCATAACACACTTTCCATTTCTATGTTTGCTCTGGCACCTCTGCAACTTTCACTGAGCTGAAGTATTAAAATGTTTAACCACAGGGCTTCCTGTTTGGAAACAGTTCGTAAAAGGCTCTGCTGCTCCTTGATTTTCTATGGGAAAGGATAATTTAGATGAATTTCTGAGTCACTCTGCATTTTACAAAGTTTGTAAGAAACGCATTTCATTTGAAAGAAAGATTTGTTATTCCAATACACTTCCTGAGCTGAGCATCTCCACCTTGTTTCCCTTCTGAATTTCACTGAGTCTCCTGCTGGAGTACAGGATAAACTATGAGCACACTTTTCAAAGCACGGTTCTGCCCAGAAAATTCATAAAACAAAGGGAAAAAAAGCAAGAACCCCAGAATCGATTAGGTTGGAAAAGACCTGTGAGACCACCAGTCCAACCTATGGCCCAACATCACCACATCAACCACACCGCGGCACCGAGTGCCACATCCAGCCCGACCCTAAACACCTCCCGGGACGGTGACCGCGCCGCCTGCCCGGGCAGCCCTTTCTAATGCCTGATCGCCCTTCCCGTGAAGAAATCCTTCCTAAGGTCCAACCTAAACCTCCCCTGGCACAGCTTAAGACCATGTGCTCTCATCCTGTCTCTGGCTGCTGGCAGAAGAGGCCAACCCCCACCTGGCTGCAGCCTCCTTACAGGTAGCTGTAGATAGTGGCAGCTTTTGATGACACACACATTTTTTGGTGCCAGCTACTGTCACCTGGTGCGTTTTAGACTCCTTACTGCCATGCGAGTAAGACTGCCTTAATTACAGCGGCGATGAGCTACGAGCTGCCTCCAGCCGGCACCCGCTCACCGACCCAAAACACCCGCACCTCGGCCCCCTGCGGCGGCAGGTGGGCGATCCATCCGCCCGCCCCTGCGCAGCCCCCGGCCGAGGGCAACAGCCCAGCCACGCCGGGCGGTCCCGCACACCCCGCGCCGCACTGGCCCCACGCGCGACACCCAGCAGAGCCCCGGAGAGCTGGCAGAGCCGCTGCCAGGGCCGGGAGCCCGCCCGGCCTCCCCGGCCCGCTCCGCACCCGGCGGGAAGTAGCGCAGCAGGAGCCGCCTGAGCCCCATCCTCGGCCGGCCCGG
Organism: Sclerurus mexicanus; assembly: GCA_013396755.1. Taxonomy (NCBI): domain Eukaryota; kingdom Metazoa; phylum Chordata; class Aves; order Passeriformes; family Furnariidae; genus Sclerurus; species Sclerurus mexicanus. The sequence continues at coordinate 90,244 of VWZF01000440.1, forward strand.
CCCGGCCCCGCGTCCGCCCCGCGGCCATAGCAACGCTTCCTGCGGCCATAGCAACGCCGCCGCGGCCATAGCAACGCTTCCTGCTGCCATAGCAACGCCGCCGCGGCCATAGCAACGCTTCCTGCTGCCGTAGCAACGCCCCGCCGCGCATGCGCTGAGGGCTCGGCATTACCGGACATGGCGGGGCCTCTGGGGCACGCACGGCGGGTGGGGGTATATAGATATATAGCTATTATAGGCATATAAAAATATAACATTTTGGAGTGCTAAAGAGCCAAGGGTGACGGCGTGGCAAATGAGTGAAACCTATTTGAAAAGCAAATAGTCAAAACACCAGCTCAGGAAAGCAGACAAATATTAATTTAATAAATAAATAAAAAGAAGAAAATCAGCTTCATTTTTTAGAAGTCAGGGCCGAAACACCGGCGTGAAAACACAGTTTAGAATCCTCGAGTCACTGAGGCTGGAAAAGGCCTCAGGATGGCTGTGCCCACCCATGGACTCCCACCGCCCTGTCCCCAAGTGCCACATCCACACCCCTTTGAACCCTTCAGGGGTGGTGATTCCAGCAGTTCCCGGGGCTGTTCCAGTGCCTGACCGCTCTTTCCCTGAAGCTTTTCTCAATATGGAATATAAACCTGCCCTGGCACAACTTGTTTCCACATCCTGTCACTTGTTACTCCAGAGAAGAGACCGACCCCCCCTGGTTACAACCTCCTTTCAGGCAGCTCTGGAGGGTGATAAGGTCACTTCTTTTCTCCAGACTAAACCCCCCCAGCTCCCTTCATCGGACTTGGGCTCCAGACCCTTCACCAGCTCCACTGCCCTTCTCTGGACAAGCATTTAATCAAAGACAGAAGAAAAAGTGTAATTGAGAAGAGATAACCAACCTGGACTCGTTAAGAGATAATGGTAGCTAAAAATCTGAGTCGAGCTTTATGCTGAAATGACTGTAGAGCATCAATAGGGGGAAGCAGTAGACATGTTTTCATTTAAACAGTCTCATAGCTGGTATTGTTGACAATGGATCAATAGAAGACAGTCCCACTCAGTGTTTAACACTACGTGACTTTCCCCAAAACACTCCTAGGGCTCCCTACAGCTTCACTTTGAAGACAGTCCTTTGGTTTTTGAAAGCCAGGAAGTAAAATACAATGGCCAATTCCAGGCTTACTTCAGGACATGGCTGGGGGACAAAGTGGTCTCTCAGTTTTTCATTCCTATTTGTTTGTTTAAACCTTTGGTCTTGTTTGTATGTGGAAAGTCTTGAGGTAGATAAGGAATATTTTTATTGAAAACAATCCCAACAACCTTCCAACTGAATTCACTTACTTGGGCCAACCCTATTCAAAAATAACTCTTTGTCATGGTGGTCTCCAGTTTCATAACAACTTTTTGTATTTGTTTAGCATATACATCCACACAGAATACACTTTCAGAATATAAATATTTTTCTGTTATTTTAACTTAAGTGATGTGAACAATGAACATGGCATGGACACTGCTCCCTATGTTGACACTTTGTTCATCAAAAACACAGATTGATGCAGCTTTTCTGGTACATTCTGTATTACTTAACACCAATTGGCAGTACCACATTTAATTTTTTCACCCAAATTTAAAGGCTTAATACTTCTCTAGAGCATAAAGAGTGTCTACAGTTCCAGTATAACTTACATCTCTTCAATTCTGTACTCCAAGGTTGAGTTTGCATCATTGAATCAATTATTTTGATATTCTTGAGCAATTATTTTTTCAAGGTTTTCCATATCTTATGCCAGCAAGCTTTTTTTGGTTGGTTTTTCATGAGACACAAACGGAAATGCAGCTCCAGTCAAAACAGAGGAGAGGGAAGTGGAAAGACTGCAAAGCTCCGTGACGTCAGTACCTGGTGGTTCAGCACCTTCTCCCCTGACTTTCTTGTAGTAAATCTCCATCTGAACATGGACACCTCACGGCTTGGCATCACCTGGGATTAAGATGACACTCATCAATAATGACACTGGAAGATAAGTCAAATCAGGCCTCAGCTCTCACCTCCTTTCCTTGCTTCTGTAAGCATAAGATTAGGGTTAGGGTTACGAGAGAAGGCAATCCCTCTGAGCTCTGTGCCTGCTATCCGGGCTGACCCAAAGAGGCACTCACACAATGGCCTTGTTTGCTCCATTCCTACAGAGTAACTGGAAAACATTGCTGACCACCTGAGTGGGGCACAAGGAGCTAACACTATGCTGAGACAAAGCTTTTCCCAGAGTGCTACCCAGGACAGGCCTGGATGCAAAATACATACATAGTGACTTTGTCTTTATGACAAAACACAACCAGAGTTGTAGCACAGGTAAGATTACCTGAGGAGGCTTAGGCAGAAAAGGTAAAACTGTGGTGGGGGAGTGAAGGGAAGGACTTACTACATGAAGACTAGTCAAACAGGGATTCTGATGATACAGCAGACTGAGCAGTTGTCCATACCATTAAACCTTGACTCTTAAGCAGAAATACAGCTCTTCAAGTTCTCTTGATGGAAAGAGAAAGCTCTTCAATGGAAATGAGCAACTAGTGTGTGCTTTTAGAAGAAAGGTTTTCATACTGTGGGGCAAAACTGTTGCCCTGACGTTTTTTTTAGTATCTAAAGACTGCACACAGCATCTGAATCATGAAAGGCCAGCTTCAAAGAATGCACACTATAGGGAGTTAAAAAATATCTACACTGGAAAGAAAAATTAAATGCTGAGACATACAACCAGTTTTTATGTACAGAGATGAAAAGTATTGGTGATACCAGCCTGGAAAGATATCAGTTGCTCCCTGTACATTTTTGCCTATGTCAACAGCTTCCAGGAGTGGCAGAAACTTAAGATACTATAAATCTCATCAGTCATGTTCAAGAGCCTTTGAAAGGCTGCAATATACGCTTATCTGCAGTGCTGGAGACAGCTGTGTCAGACAATAGGAAGCAAAATCAATGCAGTTAACAATGACAAGCTTCCTTTTGAGAACCCTGGGTTCTTCCTGCCAACACAGGTTCTGAAAATCTTTTCTTGAGCCAATGTACCATCCTAAGGATAACAAGTGTTTCTGACTCAAACACGCTTGCAGCCTGATTTAAAGTTGTATTATGACCCACTTGTTCTGAAGTAGGTCAGTCTGTGGTATGCTGAACTCAATCAGAAAGGCCAGCCTAAGAGTAGTCTGAGTTAAGGGAAAGATGTAGAAAGCCACTTCCTATTTCTGTTGTGTCAGTATTGGGTGCAGTGAATTTTTACTAAGGGGAGTTTTTGTGTGCTGTCCTTTCTCATAATTGTCAGGTCTGTCAAATGCAGAAGGACTGTGCTCTGATAGTTCCTTCTTCCTGCTTGGTGAATTAAATGGGTTTACATAATGTTTTTTCAAGGTTGTTTTATTCTGGCATAGATGACTAGTTTCCTCTTGCCCAAACAGACTCAGCCATATACATAGACTTCTCTGTGCATTGCTAGAGCTCCTTCTCACTTCTGCTCTGTTATTTCCAGTGCTAATCATTACACCACAGCTATGAAAAATGTTAAATCTCTATTACTTGTATAAGGAAAGCGATCTTCTGGGAGTTTACTTTAGCTAGGTAAGAACTGTCCTAGGAGAAAGAAATGACAGTGTGTTACAGAACAGACAAAGTGTTCTTCTCAAATGTTTTTCATCTTTGCATGGCTGTTTTCATCAATTTAAAAAAAAAATTTAAAAAAAATTACTAGTTGCAAGTTGCCAAGAAAGCGTGTCACCTACAAATTTCTGTTCACACAAATGGATGTGCTGTTCACCCACAGCAAGATAATAATTGAGTAGCAAAAAAGAACAGCCTCTTCTTTGCTCTTTTCTTCCATCTGACAAACTGCTGGCATATCCCCTGCCATCAGGCAATTCCGTACATCCTTACTTGTATTAGTCAAATTTTCACTTAGCTGAAACAAGTTCTTCCTTGCTGTCCACTTTTTAAGGGAGAGCCTTTTCTCTTAACCTCACCAAGCTGATGACAACAAAAAAACTTGAACATGAAAAACCGATAAGAAATACTTGTCCTACCATTTCTGAGAAGAACCCAGAAGCGCCTTTCATCTCTCTTTCCATGGCCCAGACCATGGGGCGCTGAAGACCTTTTGGTTAAGTAGAGCTCTGCATCATCCAGGCAAAGCTGACAGGATGGGGTAATTACGCGAGTATTCTGCGGTCAGGTTGTCTGAGCTGCAAGATGAAACCAGTGAGTTTTCTAGATGCACCTAGTGAAAAAAATAGAGGAGCTCTTCTACATAGACATAATGCACAATTGGGTCAAACCATAAGCTGGGAGAAGCAAAAACTCCTGACAAATAACAGGATTTCTAGTGAGTAGAGTTGAAAAAAATAAGCAGTGAAAGCCACTTCGTTTTAGAAAACACATCTTCACTAAAGTAGAATTGTGTTCATCTCACCATTGTTTTTAATTTTTTTTAAGAAGCCAAAGTGACTCTTTTGTGATTTTATGTTTCATTTTTATAATACCAAAATTAAACATTTCACATAAACCATTATGTTTTCTACACATCTGTTTTGAGGCCAGGTTGGATGGGGTGGAATGAGGCTTTGAGCAACCCAGTCCAGTGGAAGATGTCCCTGCCCACGGCAGAGGTGGTTGAAACTGCATGATCTTTAAGGTCCCTTCCAACCCAAACCATTCCATGGTTCTATATGCCTTCATTAAGTGTGGTAGTCCTATTACATTGTCTTGTTATCCAAGTTTCTTTACCATCATTTCAACGTACTTCATATGGATGTGCAAAACAAGATGAGTATATATCATCTACTAATTGTAATAAGCAATAATACAGCACTACCCACTTTCAAATTAATGAGACATTTTTGCCTACTCTCACACCAGTTTGGAGGATGCTATAGAGTTAACAACTCTTTGAGATTTGCATCATCTCTGGAAGACGTTTTGACCATTTATTCCTAGCCATAAAAACATGAAACATTCAGATGCTCATGGAAATTCATCATCATCTTTTTGAACCAGATCTATTAAATGTACATTTGGAAAAAAAAAAAAAGTCACTCTATAGGACTAAAATATTATTATTTTTCAGATATGCATGACAAACTTTTACATGAACAATTTGATATGTATTCTCCAAATACAGCTAAATAACAAAGTTTATTCATACATGAGATACTGCCACATTTGAGTGAACAGTTGAAGTGGCTCTACAGCTTGATTTACCTGCTACATTAAATCTGTCATTCTCAAATTCATATTCTTCTACTTTGTAAGTTTATAGTGTTATCACCAGCTTTGTGCCTGGCCAATGATTCTGCAAGGATATTAAATTACTAATTTCATCCTGACATGGTAATTGACAGTTTCACTGCAAATTGGACCACTAACTTGAACCCGTCTCACTGGCACAACTGTTGATAACCTTGATCAGTCAGTGCATAGCACCTTTCTGTCTGCTCCCCCCTGGTAGGAGTCTGTAGCTCCTAACAGATTGCAATGTTTCTCTGCCCTGGGTACCTAAGGATTCCACCTGCTGTCACCTCAATATTTGGGTGTATGGATTGTTGGCATGGAGTTTATCCCCTTGCAAGCCATGTTCCTCCAAGAACAATATATGCCCAGACTAAATTTCATCATCCAAAACATGATAAAGGATGATGAGGAGTCAAGTACCTGTTGTTCTAGACCATCCTACACATAACATCTTTGCCTATACATAAATGTTTTGCCTTTGCTTATGTGCATGTTGCCAGGAGAGAAGAGAGTTACAGCTTGAATCACAGCTGTACCTGAAGTTTGGCTAAGAAAATTAGAAAGGCTTTGTGCTCTGTTTTGTACGCTTTGGTACGTGGCTTCACTGATCATGGTACCTCAACTGCACTTTCAATGTTTCATGTTTCTTAATCTGCTTTATCCTGTAGCTATCTATCACATGGATCCTATCATTCAGGCTGAGTTATTTTGTTGCTTTGTGCAGAATTGGGATTAAAAATATATTAAGAAGTTAGTAAATCTAATTATGATTCCATATGCAATCAGAAAGTATTCCTTCAAAGATCCTAACAAAACTGCAAAGTTCCTAAGAAATATGCTTGGGAATGGTGTGGCATTGCTTTAGGGAGGAAAGAAAGGAATTAAAAAATAAGCAAAAAAAAAAATTTTAAAAAACCCACAACAACCAAAAATAAACAAACAAACAAAAAGCACATAGAAAGAATATGCACAAACAGGATTCAGCAGTAATACCCCAGCTAGCACCTGGCACAAGAATCACTGAGGGCTGGTCTCAATGCAGTGCAAGGATTTTGAAACTGAAGTATGAAGTTGTCCTGAGACATAGACAGGAAAGCACTTACACTTCCCAAATGCTATTCAAGCTGTAATAAATAACCTCAGAATTTTGAAAGAAAAAAGCAATTTGTTTTTTGAAAAATTATATAAATGGGAGTGGGAAAAGTCCCCAAATGACCATCCTCATCTAATACTGCATCTCAAATTATTCAACAAAATTGCACATGCTGAATGAGGAACTGAAGGCCAAAAGCAGAGAGGAAAAAGAAACTCACCTACACAGGTGCAAATGACACCATGGATGGCCAGAGGAAGGACAAGTTACAGAAACAATACAAAACTTGATAACAGGCCCAGCTAGAGAGTAAAGAGCCACCCACAGAATTCCACATATTTGTCTTCACTTTCTTATTTTTCTCCCCTGCTTTGAATTCACTAGCTTGGTCTCCAGGCTTTTCTGCACCGAGTTTATCACAGCTCTGGTTCCTAACATCTCCACTGTCCCCAAGGCGGGCTTGGAGAACTTCACCCTCTGACACTCCTACACAAATCCTTTCATCTTGTCTGTCCCATTCTGTTGGTATCTGATTTAGCCTATGAGCTCTTTGTGCCCAAACAGGAGCCCACACTAGTTCTACCAGGTATGAGACAGAGCTCTGCCCAGAAGTTAGGGGAAAACCCAGGGAGCGTGCTGGGTAATCACTCCTCCCTGTGAAGTTTCTTACCTGATATCCTCAATATCCTCACCTGCTGGAAATTAAAGCTAAATAGTCTTGCTCTCTCAGAACTCACAAAGAACTGACAGTTTCCAGATTTGCGGAGCAGCAAGCAGATCATTTAAGTTCTAGAAAGTTTTGAAACCAGAAAGGAACAGCCTCCTACTCATAAATAGCATTTAAAAAAACAACACCTCTCAGCTTCTCTCTCAAGGGCACCAAAAATATTTTGTATTTAAGTTTAAATTAAAATTAATGCTTGTATCTGTCTGACTAAAAGGTACCAAAAGCCATCCTTAAGACTCCAGTGCTGACAGTGAGAAGGCTACACCTACACAGCCTACATGGTTATATCCCTGAAAGTCACGTTGGCCATGCAATAGGACATAAAATGCTGAGCAGCCTTTCCCATTCCTCCTGTACCCATCTCGTACCTTCCACAAAGTCTCTTTACTTTTATCAGGCATCATTGATCCCCATCAAGAGATCCTGCATCAGGAAAACGTCATTGTGCTAGAAGCCATAGCATACCATGGGAAACACAAAAAGGGCAGGAAAGCACTGCAGATTTCTCCTCTAGAGACAGCCCTTTAAGTGGAGAGCAGATTGTGATACCATAATCTGTCCAGTTAGGATCAAACTGAGCTAAGAACAGGCCTTCACCTTAAGCAAAACTTGATATATAGCAGTTGTCTGGGGGTAAGGAAGGAATTATATCCTCTGGAGGTCATAGCTACCCCTAGGGCAAACAAAGTGAGAAAAGTGGAAAATGGCTTTAACAGGCATCAATACACCTGTGTAATTGTTTCAGCTGAAGACTCATAAGCAAAGGGATTCATTTCAAGGGGAAGCCACATTTTTCAATTAAAAAAAAAATAAACGTATCACACAGAGAGGGCTGGTTTTAACATTTATTTTTTTTAAAACTCCAATTTCCATTTTTTTCCAGAGGCGGACTTTGTTTAACAGTAGCTCAAGAAATATTATAATGCTAGCAACAGCCAAAAGGAAGTATTTTGGCACAAGACAGTAATAAAATAAACAAATAAATAACCCGCTTTACACATGGGGAACAAAACAAAAATAACATGCAATAAACTTGATAAAATTTACACTCTGTACAAAAGCTTAAGGTAGTCTTTACTAAATAGTATCATATGTTAGTAACATACACGTTAATAAAAATAGAAACTGTAACAAAATGCTTAATTCAAGCAAACCAGTGATGCAATATGAATCAACTGGAGAAGTGCAATGGTTCCAAAGAAGCCTGAGTTAGAGGTGAGTGAGCACACAACAGTGTACAAGACGATCTCAACCAAGAGGCTGAGGCCAGTGGTTCTTCAGACATGTCTGTGTTTAGTTGCTTGCTGGAAACTGTATCAGCCTGACATCCTCTTGAGCTTGTGGCTGTTGAAAGAAAGAGAGAACACATAAATAAAGACCTCAGCCATAGGTCAGTTATATGTTTCTCTTCTCTGAGAGAACAATTTGGGTAGAAAAGGGGACATGTAACATTACTATCCCTGAGAATACTCTAAAAGGGAAAGCCAATTCTGACAGGAGATGGAAAGACAAATGTGTTCACCAATGCCACCAGAAGTGTCATTCAGGAGATGTAAGAAGCAGGCTTTCATACATGCCCTGTTTTCCTCAGCCTGGCAGTATTTAGATGTTTACATTCCTACCTCAGGAAAAGAAGATGTTTCTTCACCCAGCCTTCCTTTGGATTTACACAGGCCTTCAGCCCACTGTTGGTGTGGAAACTGGAAAAGAAATAATGATGAATAAATCAGTAAATCATTAGAAATCCCTGCTAGTAAATACTGTGAAGATGCATTGTGTAAAAAATGTGTCATAGTTACTCTAAATAATGAACTTACAATTTACAAAAGCAACTGCTGTTGTAAATGCCATTTAGGTATGGGATGCTCTAAACTCCTCCAATATTATATGAACAAAAAGAAACACTCTAATGGAATTTAAATGTAATAGCTCCTTCAGTCTCAGGGATCATTTTTTTCCACCATACAGTTGTGTTCAATTTATTTGATCTGTTGAGAGAAAGACCTTTGCTGAATACCAGAAATAATTTGGGACACTAAGGAGATTAGTTGCTGTCAAGGTATAGTGATAGATCAACATCTAGGAGGACCAAAACCTTGTGCAAAAGCAAATCCGATCCCTGTGGATTAGGAGTACTATTGTCACTTATGTGTCTGCTAACAGGTCTTGGCAAGGGAAACCTCCTGTTGGCTAGAGTGGCCCTCAGCTGGAGACAAGGCATGTCTTCGTTTGCCCAGCTGATTCCTAAACAGTCAGATTTTTTATTTACATTTGTATGGCTGCTCATGAGCTATCAGTCCCTATCAACTAGAGGCTGTGTGTTTTGTTTACAGCTATTATATGCAATTTATTCAGTTAATTTAACTTTTTGAAAAAGCAAGAAAAACCATGCTTATAACATTCAAATCAGTGTTTCTGCCCAAACAGACATCCTAAGGTTAATACAGAAAAACTGGAGGATCTTCTGAGCAGTAACTTACATGATTGCAGGGATATCGCAGACTTCACCGGAGAGCTGTTCTGTGTAACCCTTCAGGGCCCACCGAGGCAGACGCACTTTGGTGTAAGACAGGCAGCAATCCTGATTGCTTTGTGCTGCAATGAAAAAAACCAGCACTGTAAATAAGCCCCATTTGGCCCAAGCTGCTGTGCTGTCTGGGTACTTGCTGTTCAGCCCCCCAACCCTCCAGCTCCCTCGTGACAGAAGAGGAGGATGAAGCAGCATGCTTTGCTGGAACCATTCCCTTCCACCTCCCCATCCTCCTGCTGCCAGCTGTGAGCAGCACCAGGAGCCGCTGCCTGGGGCAGAGCGCCAGAGCTCACTCACCTTCGGAGGTGCCGCACAGGAGCAGCGCCAGGAGCCCCAGCAGGGAAACCAGGACCACGCTCTTGCTGCTCAGGCCAGCCATTCCCACTGCACACACACAGCTGTGCTCTGCTCCCCTGAGTGCCTGGCTGCTGCCTGCCTATCCTGCCAGCCCTGCCGCACCTCCACCTGCTTATAAAGGGGAGGCAGGAGCCACAGGAATTCACAGGCGGGCGGGTTCCACTGTCATCAGCGGGTTTCCCCACGCAATTTCCATAGTGCCTGATTTGGCCCCAGCACACCTTCCTGGTACTATGACCAGAGATAACAGCATAACAGTGTGCTGGGGAATATTTTGGTTTGGTTTTTTTTTTAAAGCAGCTTAATAGATTCAGTCTAAAAGAAAAGGAAATGAAAGGCTATGAGGTAATGTGGGTGAAGCACGTGTAGTTTTAGGGTAGGAGTGTGGGTTGTGAAATAAGTCAAATGTAGGTAACTCTCAATGTTACCTACAGAAACTGGGTGTCTGCTGTGCTCCAGTTTAATAAACCCAAGGTTGGGGCCGAGGGAGGTGGGCTGACCCAGCCAGATTGATTTCAGGATGGCATGCTCACAGCAGCTGGGTCACTAGCTGCAATGATACCAAAGCACTACATTAATATTTACTGGTTGGCTGGCACAGTAACATCAGGCTTTACGGATTACTGCTCTCTGAAATCTATATTGTAGTATTGGCAAGGACATGTGAGCAACGTTGGGTATTCATGGAAATGGGTTTCTTTAGTGTCCTTTACCATATGTTCCCTGCCATCCCTTTCTGCCCATTTGTTACACATCTGAACTATTTAATCTAAAACAGAGTGAGCATAAAAGCAGCCTGAAATAGGGTCCTTATTTCCCACTGAATCTGTGCTGTCCAGAATGCATTAACGTTGCTTCATAAACAGTAGCTGTAGCTTGTTGCTTTGCCATCCCAAACTGTGTCTGAGTATTGTGACTCCTGAACATTCAACAAAAACACACAATCTTAAAATTGCCTCACATGGCTCTGGAGAAAGCACCGGGGAGGGGCTCTGTCATCACTGCAAGCACACGGTTTGAGCTGCTACTGAGGGACGGTGCTTTCCCATGCTGTTTAGGGATGTGTGTGAAGATAATGGATTGGCTGCAGGCCATGTCCTGGTCAGCCAGTGTACACAGGAGCTGCTACTGCCTCCAGGTGCTTATAGAGTAACCTGAGCTTCAAGTGGCTTCTCCGAAGGTAATGCTCAGGGACACGGTCATCCTACATCAACACAGGCTACCCATGTTGCTTTCAAAGGGTGAGTTTCTATTATTTCTTTCTAGAAATATAAACAGCTTGAACTCTAGAACAGATTGTTATTCAGAGAAAGTATTTTCTCTGTATAATAGCCACAGCTGGAGTATATATGAGCAGCCTTGCAGTAGTGCATGGCATCACACATACCGGAGATGCTTCTCTGCAGAGCCACAGCCACTGGCCAAGGGACACAAAGAACCCCTGCCCCTGATGTATGCTGCTTTTTGTAACTGTTTCATGGATCATAGCGAAATGCCACAAAAATATATAAAGATTAGTGCTCTCAGGATGCAGCTATTACTGCACTGTTTTAAGGAATATCTGTCCACATTAGGCAATCCCTCAAACTGCCTAACTAGAACACCTGAAATTAGGACAGTTTGGCTTGATAGTTTTTTCCTTTACTTACAGATTTCATGGATCCCAAATCTATTACACCTATACCAAACTTTGGTGTTTCTTATGCCATTTCCTAGGCCATACTGTTTTCTAGATGGAGGTGGCCTTGCATCTCAAGTCTCCCTTCTGACTCTACACCTCTATTTCTTCTCCATTCAGTACTTTTTGTACAGAATCTTCTCATCTGAGCTTTGGCACTCCCATCTAAGCATGAGCAGTTTGGATACCAGAGCAGTGACACCACAAAGGCAGTGCTCACCCCATACTCCTGCCCTCAGGCAGTGTTTGTCACCCTACCCGTGGCCATGGCTGGCAGTATGCCTCATGTCACAGCTGGACTCGTGCTCATGGTACTCCTTTTATCTCATGCTTGTTTGGTTTAGAAAATTAGGTTAAGATTTAGAACAAAAGTCACGAGGAGGGCCCCAACTTCAGAAGCAATGTTTGTACTTAGTGTGGACAAAGTACCTTCAGTTATTTGCACAAAGTATTTAAAAAAAAAAAATCCAAAACATTTTAGTGCAAGTGGCTGAAGAAAGCTCTGCTAGTCATGACACATCACTCTATCTTATCAGTCTTTACCTTTACAATCCTATCATGCAAACAGGAGGCAAAATAATGTAGAAACACAAAGGTGCTTATGTGTTCAAAGGAAGCGATTATTCATTATTCCCTGGAAACAATGGCATGGTGACTATTGTCCACCCTGATCCAACCAGACTTCCAGCCTGGTTTCCCTGAGCCCCTGTGTGACCAAGCCGGGCCGTATGGGCTGGCCAGGGACTGCCACAAGCACGAATGAGCCAGTGGCAGCTCCAAGCCTGTTGGTGGGTTGGTTACAGGTGGTCCATGCCAGGCCAATACATCGTGTTTCGTGTCTCAATACTGCTGCAGTTCGAAGGCTGCACATGGAGAGGGTCAAGGAGGGAGTGCTGGGTTGGGGGAGGCCATCACTGCCCTGCCCTGTGGGGCTGTGTGGGGAGGGCTGTGCCCGGAGACTCCTTGCAGGGGCATGGCCAAAGCACGAGAGGCATCAGCCCCAAGCTGTGAAAAGGGAAATTCCCTTCGGCCACAGGGAAACCCCCTCTCCATGGCAAACAGCTGAAGCACTGGGACAGCTTGCCCAGGAGACAATGTGGAAGTCTAGTTTGAACACCTTTGCAGACACTCAAACCTCAGCTGAACGTGGCCCTTCCCTGAGCATGATCTTAATCTTATGTTCCTTCCCAAGCTACGATGAAGCCCACATTATTTTTTCTGTGTTTGTCACATTTAGGTCTCCTTTTCTTATTTTAGTTTCTTGCCTTCACTGTAAGCTTCTCAGCTTTCCTCCCTCCTGTTGCCCCTCCTCAGATTCCCCCACAAACCTTGCCCTCTCTTCCTGATGTTGCACTCACAGTAAGACAAAGCACCAAAACACAGACTGACAAAGTGTTTAGCCTCTCCTAAGCTTCCCCTCCTGCTGTTCCAGGGGCCAGAGGGAACAGGCTCAAACCCTCCTCTGTGTATTACAAGAGATGAGGCAAAGACATCCTGGGTGCCAGTGCTGCAGAGCCATGCAGTTAGAGCTGTGGAAGGAGAGGAAATGCATCAGGGAACACTGCACCTTTTCCATATAATAGTACTATATATATATAATATACTAATATTGGGAAACTGACAGTTCTGAGCAGTTTGAGGATGTCAGAGAGGAGAGATGGGGAGTCAAACTGCTCCTAGACACCATCTGCAAAGCTACAGCCCCTCTACCTGCACTTTTCAAGGTCGCTGGGCTGCTGCACCCTGGTAATATGCTTCCTCTCTTTTAATCCCAAAGCACTTTTACTCACAGAAGTACCTGCTGAAAGACTGAAGTGCTGAAGGGACTTAATAGTTCAGCCTTGCTAAATACCTCTATACCAGTGGAAAAATGGGCATTATTTTGGGGGTGATGGGCTTACCTCATCGCTCTCACCATCATGGAGAAGGACAGAGGCAGACCATCAGGTTTCCAGGTACATGTGGAGTTGTGTCAATAAAGCTATGTATGTTTTCATCCAGAATCTTGCATATAAGAAGTCATATGGACATCAGGAATTCAGAACTGTACATTTGAAAAACAGCTTGAAATGCTTTGAAACTGTAGATCCACAATGGTAATCTATTTGACCGTGCAGCTTCTAAAACAGAGCTGCAGATGCAAAGCTTAAAGCACTCCATTAACTTCTGAAGAGAAAGATAGAGAATGAGTTTTATAATCATTAGCTATTTGATAGACTACAGCTTATACTCACTTTAAGGGTTTAGGTCTAATATTAAACATGAGAGAGTAAAATAAGAAAGCCCAAAACATATCTTACCTACTTGGATGTTAGACACTGTATATATCTTTACATGTATCCCACACTGAGAAACATATTGACACTTCTGAATTGACTGGCAGTTAACCATAATTTCCATGTTTGTTCATCCTCACAAAGAGATATTGTTTTGTTGCATGTTACTACCTTGTCTAAACTGGTGAAAATAAAGCATTACAGCAACAGTTGATCAACCAGGAAAAACAGAACCAAACAGGGGAAATTCCCTCCTGTAATTTCCAGTGGTTTAGGACTCCTCTGACAGAGCAAAAGGCATGAGAAGGCACTAGCTGAAAGGATCGTGGCCAAATGCGGGGATTTAGTCATTGCACAATCCCTGATAATTAAATAGATCAAAAGTCCCAAACACAAAAGTTCCATTGGTAACTTGCTCAATATCTCTGGAGCTTTAGAGGCTGTGATGCAATCCAGTGATTTCATGCAGCTCGATGTTTGCATGGCTGACAAAATCGTTATCTGAAAGAAGAAGCTAATTTTCACTAATTATACATTGCACTTCATAAGTTACAGGTCTAGAAATACTATCGAATGACATTGCTTTGATGCAATTATGGACAAATCATATGCCTGTTGGGAGAAATTAACCTCCTATCTATCGAAAATGCAGGTTATGAGGAGACTGGTGCATCTGCCATGAACATCCCAGCATCCATCCTAGCACTGCTGGTTGCTTGCTGCTCCATACACTTAGAACCTGAGTATTCAGTGTTCTGAGGGCAGATTTCTCTCCAAGTTTACTCTGTCTACAGCCCTTGGGGTAGCCAGCCACCTTTTCACAGAAATGGAGAAATGGACCTCTTGAAGGAAAAGCCCGTAATTGGAAAGAAGGATGAAAAAGATAGTCTTTATTGGATTTGCATGGCAGGGGGTTGGTAGTGGGTGGGCAACAGGGGTGGCTTGTCTGAGAAGCTGCTAGAATCTTCTATATCTGACTGAGCCAATGCCATCTGGCTCCAAGGAGGCACATGTCAATGGACCAGGCCAAGCCCATCACTGACAGTGGCAGCACCTGTGGGATAATGTACTTAGGAAGGGGAAAGAAAACCTGTGCGACTGCAGATGGATATGTGAGGATATGTGAGAGAAAGCACTCTACAGATCCCAAGGTCAGTGCAGAAGGAGGGGAAGGAGGTGCTCCAAGTGCTCCCCTGCAGCCCGTGGTGAGACAGCTGTGCCCCTGGAGTGATGGAACAGCTTTGGTGGACACCTGGCATCCAGCCAGGGTCAACCTATCATATAGTCAAAAGAAGAAACAATTAAAAGCTGCTTGCCAAGCTGAGCTCTAGGTTACATTATATTTGCTTTATTATGGCTCTATTTCTCTTCCAATTTAAATCTGTATTTGCCTTTGGACACAATAAACACCACAGAAACATTTTGACCAATACATTTCTGACTAATAAAGAAGTCAAGAAGTGCTGATTTTCTGCATAACTTCTACAAAGGTGGGGAAGAAGGGAAGGAATCACTTGAGACAATACACTGCCTTCTGCAAGGGACTGAGACCATCAAGTGTCGTTTGCAGACAAAAAGTTTTGCTCACAAAAAGTACTACTGCAATTAATTAAGTAATGTAAATAATTATTTTAATGTAAGGCTGTTAAATACGTTACTATTTATGTAATCAAGCAATAATGTGTCTAACATTCTGAAATCTTCACCAAAAAAAAGCTATCAGCAACTTTTCACAACTGGAGTGGTCATGCAACCACACTGAACTTGAGCCTGAAGCTTCTGGTTCATAAGAGTCCTCCCCTCACCATGTGTGCACAAGGCAGTCACTGCTTCTCCACTGCTGTGCTTTGGCTGAGAGTTTCCCCAAGATGTACAGACCCCAGAGAAGATTTGAAAAAGGAGAATGGCTGGAGTCCAAATCCACAGCCTTAACATCAAAACATCTTTGAGTACTAACAAATGAGCGTTTGCACTTTAAAAATATTTAATTCAGAAAGAGGACAAAGAGATATTAGTCCTTAGCAATTATGAAAGAGATATACATGACATTTTCCAGATCTTTAAAATTAATAGACAAGAGTAGAGGTAGGGAAAAAAATATCTGGGACTTAAAATTTTAGTTAAAATGCAGTTTTAGGTGGGCTGAAACTTATTCATGAGTTCAACTGAAACGTGGTTTTGCATTAAAGTAGAAGAGAGTAATTTAGAAAATATGAAGCTGCTTTTTCCCTTGTGTTCTATGTTTGCTTCCTCAAGTGGACCTAAAGCAAATAAAGCAAATCTTATGAAATAAAGAGAAGAAAGTAGAACTAAGTAACATGAAGTGATAAAGTTTTAGGTTTACCAAGAGGACTCCTTAAGTGAACGTTTTACTAAATCACACTTGACATACAGAAACGTGCTCCCTCTGGATTACTTAGTACATGAGTAACACAGCCAGTGTTTTGTCATGCATTACTGGAAGGCCAGCTTAAAAATACCCAGCAACATCTGCTTATTTTGGATTGCCAAACAAAAATCCAAATAAGATTGTTTTTGATAGTTGCTAGTTAGTACTGTGGAGTGGCTGTGTCATGCAGCCTAGCAGAGTAGTGGTGGTCACAGGCACTCTCAAGCCAAGTGCTGCAATCACTGCAGCTTTTCAGTACACAGTTACGTTATAGGGACTTTCCTCTGAGGAAAAGTGCCCAAACCAGCTGGCTCAGACTTCCCTCTGTCCAAGATTCTGCCCCTTTCCCAGGGAAACCACACCACTGCATCCCTGGGTCCTTTCCATCCTGACTCTTACAAGTTCTTTTGCATAATACAACTGAGATTAACTGAATTTCTTATCCTCCTACACCCCTTTTCTGGACTTCTTGATTTCCACAACTGACATTTGTGGGCCCTAACAAAGTCAGCCTTTCCCTGGGTCCTGTTAGGGAAACACCTGCCAGGGTCATTTTTTCTCTCTTCCTGTAACGTTCGCCTTGGCTGCTTCAAGCATTATCTTGCTTGTCCCCATTTTCAAAGTCTTTCTTACTTGTTGCGAGCCTAGACAACTCCAGTGAGCCCCAGCAGTGCCCCGGTGGTTGGGCCCTTGGCTGGGGCTTAGGGGAAGATGCTGTTCCCACCCACTAAGTCTGCTCACAAGGCTCAGGAGCTCCTGTAAACAACAAGGCAAGAGCCAGAGCCAGAAAAGCTGTTTTGAGCCAGAAAAGATGTTTTAAGTCAAGCAACCTGGTCATGACAGAAATCCGCTATTCCAAAGTGAACCATATTTTACAAGAACACCTGCTCCTCAAGTAAGTAGGCTCAGCCTTCCTGAGATCAGAGACTGGTCCTTTTTCTATTCATGTTCGTACACAGCCCGTGGGAACTGGGGCAGAGCTTCATGGTATGACACATGCACTCGAGCTGCTCTGCCTTTGAAAGGACTCACAGCAAGATGAAGGCCCATGGAGAAAAACTTGGGCCACATAAAAAAAAATTATTCTTTATGAAGGGGTTTAAACCTTACATACTGTTGGCAAACAAACAAACCCCAAAGACTTTGATGGCTCTATGATCCATGCTCTTCTGAGCTGGCAAGAAATCAAGATATTAGAAGAACTCAGGAGTTCTTACTTTGAAGCAAAGACTGGCAGCATGAAGCATTTATTTTAAGTCTGTCTCAAATGTCATTAGTGATTTAGCATTAAATGAAGCAGCCAGCTAGTTATGAGCACTTGTCAAAATGTGACAAATGCTCCTCCAGCAAGACCTTGCACTACTGGGGCTGTTGTAATGATTCAAAGTCTCCCATAGTGTCTGTAATGAGATGGACCCCGAGGGTATAAAAAAAAGGTAAAGTGGAGGTGCTGAGCTGAAACTTCCTACACACACAAGTTGAGCTAATGCAAATTAGCATCTCTGAAATGAGACGTCAGTCCATGACGACAGAACAATGTCTTCCACCAATGGGAGGTTTGTGGGATAAGTGTACAAGGGAACACGCCCTGGAAAATGATCTTTCAACATGGAAAATGATCTTTCAACATGGAAAGTGATCTTTCAACATGGAAAGTTACTTAGAAATCCTTTCAGGTTTTTCCTCTCATTTCTCTTTGGCAATCCACAGTAAGTGACCATTAGTCACTACAAGTATTAACCTACTAAAGGAGGTTTCTTTGACCTATATCGCGTTTCCTTTTTGTTGCTTAACTGGAGATTTTAAAAGTATGAAATCAAAGACTAGAGCACAAGCAAAGATTGTGCATTGAATTGGATTCTATGGCATCCTTACAAAAACTGCAGGCAGGATGTCAAAGCCACTAGGTGCAATTATCAATTAGCAAACTTAGAGATATGAGAGGTTTATTGGTGGTGGGATAATCATACCACACACATCCATTTCTAACTGGAATGCCCTTCAAGTTCTAAAGGTGATGCTTAATAGATTCTTTTATTCTCTTCCTCATCTCTTAAAAGCACGATTTTTGCTCATTTTCTGTTACCATGTGGAATAATGATTGCACTGACCTAAAAAGGTGAGGTTTTTTTCATTTCTACTTAAAAAGGAAAAAATTCAGCAAGAATGGATTCATGGATCTTGACTGGCTCTTTCATTATGGGGAGCTCATACCTGTCATGGGGGTGATCTGGGGTTGGCACCGATGAGAAAACAGGCCTCAGCTTTTGGAGTATTTGCTATTTTATAAAAGCTATTGTTTCATTCTTACATGTAATGTAGCTCATATCAAGGAAGTATTAAGCAAAATGTTCTCATTAGCTACAGTCTCAGCCACAGTTTGCAGAAGTGAAGAGCTCAAAACCAGCTTGTGAACCACACTGACAATCTTGACATCAAAGTGATGATAAAAGGTAGACTTGCAGTCACAGCAAAAGTTCAACCACTTTTTTCTCGCCAGGATCATCTTTTCCCACTGCATCCAGAAACACCACACTGCTGTTTCTCCTTTAGACAGTGACACTTCTATGCCATCAGAAGAGCTGACAGGCAGTGTAGGGGGCCGAGGGACACCAGACTCCCAGTACACCCACCCACAGTCAGCACTTGCACAAAAGCCAGCTGCAAACCTACAGAATGTCCTCATAAAATTGTATTTAAAAGGAAAATACCTGGAGAATCTCACCGACAAAGTAGTAGTTCCTGTCCTCCCTTGATGATCTGGAAGAAAAATGGAAGTAAAACTACTTAAAATATAACCTTCTTCTGTGTTTCTGCCCTGCTGTAACATTCATTCAGTGCAAGAGAAAGATTTTCTCCACCTTCCAGTAAACTTCAGATCACAATATTTTTGGAACTTCAGTTCTCCATTTGAGAAGTTTCCAGACAGTAATTTGC
This sequence comes from Sclerurus mexicanus, assembly GCA_013396755.1. Taxonomy (NCBI): domain Eukaryota; kingdom Metazoa; phylum Chordata; class Aves; order Passeriformes; family Furnariidae; genus Sclerurus; species Sclerurus mexicanus. Next base: position 109,491 of record VWZF01000440.1, read on the forward strand.
TATTGGTATAATTACAACAGAAATAAATTTGGCAGTTAGGGTCAGAGTAGACCCTGTTTGGCTCAATCCTGGAAATTTTATCATCTATTCAACCTACTTGCTTGATTTTGTTGTTGTAAAAGTGTTTTGAAACATAAAAAACCCCAACCAAACAAAAAAGATACAATTTAATTTTCCAGCACTCTCAGACCTATAAAGCAAAGAGGAAGATACCACAAAGCTCACAAACAGCTTCATTTTGAACAACGAATTTTGTAGCAGAACACTGATAATAGATCCTTTCACATGCTGGCCTGTTTTTTGGCTCAGCTCTGTGACTCCTCTGAACCTGCTTTACACCTCCCAAGTGGGAGAGCAAAGTGTGCTTTGTGTCAGGATGAGCGAGAAAGTAAAAGGGGATCTTGCTCAACAAACAAACCCAGTCGTTAGATGATGGGAAACACCTTTATGTGGAAACCTGTGAAAGTCTGACAGATTTTCCCAAGAGACCTGGAGCAAATCAGAGAGCTGCAATGCAGGTCGCTGTGGTACAAATAAGGATACTGTAAATTCTCAGCAATGCTTCCAACCCAGTGTAAATTGGATGCTGCTTTGCTGGCCTCTCAACAACTGTGGTGGTGACCTGCCACCTGCACTGAATTTAGCCATGAAGAGATAATCCAACCAGTGGCTTACATTGCAGAAAGCTCATGGAACTTAACTTTCCCTGGCCAATAACAGAAGATAAAGAGGGTCAAGCAGTCTTGCTAACCCAGCACTGGCCCAGAGTTCATCAAGTACAAGGGGGGACATAAAGCATGGCTCTGCAGGAAAAGTGCATTCAAACAGCCTGTATAAACCCATCACAGAACTTCTGTGTGCTCCATGTCATGTTGGTAGTACATTATAACAAGAGTTCCAGGCCTTGTGTCTGCAAACATCCAAGCATGCAACCTCTAAAATGCTGTAAGAAGAAAGAATTAACCTTCCCCAAATGTCTCAGAGTGATAATTAATAGCACAGATCCTGCACTGCTATCAGCAGCCACTACCCTGCACAGTGCAGGTGGCAACGCACACTCCAGGGACATGAGCAAGAAGAGTGACTGGATTAAAAGGAAGGGCGTGATCCTTGTGTAAGGTACAGAGTAGTAAAAAATAACCTTACACCATTACTTTTTCGTAAGGAAGCAGTTGTAAGTCTACATTTAAACTAAGTACCCAAAACATTAGTTTGGTTGAATGTATTCTCTAACTTGCTCCCTTAGTACCTTCTGGCTAAATATTCCAAACTAAATTTTGCATAAATATTTTAGTGTGTCAGATGAAAAGCACCCAGGCCCACCATGTGATTGTCTCACCACCTTAGGAGCCCTGAGCGAGATTCAGCTGAGGGGTGAGTTATGGAAAATCACACTGGGCCAGACATTCAGGGCCAGACTGCAAGGAGCAGCCCACTATCAAAGTGAGCCTATAGTACAGGAGAAAAGACAAAGATCAGCTCATCCATGAATCAGAATGTGAACTTGCCCTGTGAATACTCCAGAGTCTGAGAAATCCACCAAAAATGCAGTTCAATCTTCATGACTGCCACTGCAACCTTTGTGTGAGTGGGCTGTGTTTGGCTGTGAATTGAGAAAAATCTTCAACATTAGACACAGAACATTTTCTTTGCTATCACTTTCTTTAGAGAGTATAGTACACATTCTTCAAAAAGAAAAAGCATTCAGTTTGATGTGCAAAGTCTCTTCACCCGAGTTGGGCAAGTGTCAAGAAACAGATGTGGGTTGTGAGCTGGAAGTCAGTGCCTAAATCAGCATCCAACCAGATAGAGAGGGACATACCTCACCCAGCCAAGGTGAGTCCCTCAGCCTTGGTGCCATCCTGTGAAGCACCAGAGATAATACCAGGATGGAGCCCAAGGGGCAGCAGAGACAGGAGAAAGCACCAGGAGGACAGAGGTTTAGTCTCATTCTCTTACCACTTTTTCTTCTCCTTCTCAGAGTTTTCCTGTCTCTGTGATACATTGCAGGCCATATTACATTAATTCCTTTTCTCCAGTTCTTACAGAATCTTCCCTTTCCCAGCTAAACAGAATTGGGATGTCAGCTAGAAACAGGTCCCTGGACCACCCTCCAAGCAGAACAACCCCCAAGCAACCCCAGCACAAAGAGCACAGTCCCCTTCAAACCCAGCAACCAAGCACTGCAGTTTATGGCATAGGGCTCACGTTGACCAAAAACTAAGCATAAACTTATGGAAGTTTTAGTCTTCCATTTGGCATTCAGATGTAATCACTGAAAAAGGTTGAAAGTTTAAGTACAAACAAGATGGACTAAAGACTATGGAAAGAATGGATAATAAAGAATAAAAAAAGATCTGAAAGCAGCAAAAACAAATATCAATGCTTGGACGTTACTTAAATCATTCTTTCTCATTATTACATTACAGGAAAAAGAGAATTGTGGTTTTTTTTTCAGTGCTGAGAAATTGAGTTGGATTCTTGCCTCAGTAAGATGATGCAAATCCCAAGTAACACTGTTCACCTCAACAGTTCCCTGCATTTTAGCAAGAGTCCTTGAAAATAAAACTGAATGCAGTGTCCTCTCAGATGGGCTGTCATCCACAGGTGATAGTCACAGGTTCAATTAAACATACAGAACCCAAATAGCTCTGCAATCAGTGTCAGACAGTGATTGATAGCTGGGAAAGTGCTGAAGGGAATTATTACATCCCTTTCATGTACTAGTTTCACATACAAAATCTGTCAGCATTCGAGGAGTGTCTGGATGACACACTTAGTCATACGGTTGAGTTTTAGATAGTCCTGTGAGGAGCAGGGAGCTGGACTCTATGGTCCTTATAGTTCCTGTCCTGCTTGAGATATTCCATGACTAGGTAAGCATTCAGCACTGTCCCAAGCAGGAGTAGGTATTTCATGGACAAAGGTCAAAAAGCAAATTATAAAGGCAATAGGCAGGGATGGCCCCTCTCACATCACTAATCCCATAACTTTGACTGCTGAGGAGTACAAAATGTGGCCAAGGCTGAAAGCAAAGGACTGGCTGAGCTGGGCAACTAGTTTGACACAGCAGGGAATTTCATATGTTTTCCATATTCCTGTTTATGTCCCTAAAGTTACTGTTCCATTTTACTGTATATGAACCAAAATGCTGCCTTCCTCTGATTGGTAATTTACTGTTATTTAAAAATATTCACAAATTACAATTTCCTACTGTATTGGTTTCATTCCCAAGTAATTTTTATATGCCTCACCCCAGACCTACCTGTTGTAGGACCAGGGTGGGAGTGGATCTAGATTTGTAGGGACATTCATTTTGTGAAAATCTGTACATCTCAGAGAGTGTGCTCTGCTGTTGTGAGTCCCACAGAATCTTCTGCTGCTGGCTGTGGGCCATCTCCATCCTCAGCAGCACTGGGAGAACCTGCCTAAGCAAAAGAACTGAGAAATTTGCCAACAAACAAGTCAAGGGTGTTTTACTTTTTAAACTTCACAGAATAGTATGAAGCCCCATGTATTTAGTGGGGAAACATTCAAATCCTACAACACTGGTATTTGCTCCCTCTCACCTCTATCATCACCCATGCTAGCTACTGCTCCATCTTTAATATAGACCAGTTTAAAGCACAGGTGGGTCTCAAGCCACATATCTGGTCAAATAGATCCAAAGTTCTTTGGAAACAGTATTATCTCTATTGATTTTGTGCCAGTCAAGCACCAAATTGTAGTTTCAGACTTGATTTACTGCTGCCTTTGGGCAATGGCAGACCAGGATTATCTGGCTGCTCCTTTAAGGGTTCTGAGAGAAAGCCAACTGGAGGCAGTTTCAAAGGAGGTGTCAGAGCAAGCTGAAATACCAGAAAAACAGGAAAAGCACTAAACCCAAACAGAGTCCAGTAGCTGCAATACACACAGGAGAGCCAGAAGAAGGACTGGAAATACTAAAAGGAGACTTTTCCCCTGGAAGTAAGAAAGGAAGAGCTTCAAAAGACAAGGTATGATTATATATGAACTTTGGAAATCAGAAATCCTGCAGTGACAAGGGAAGGTGGGAGGAAAGAGGAGCTGTCTGGTGGGGAACTGGGGAGCTGGGTCAGGCCATGTGGTAGAAGAGCTGACAGCTCTGGCACCAAGAATTGCTGGAGGAAACAAAAAACAGAGCATTGTTTTGCTGCAGAATGACACCGAGGCATCCTACTGTATCTTCAAAAGAAAAACCTAGCTTTATAAGAGACAAAACAACCATATGGAATGACTGAATGGGAACAAGTTGGATCCTTCCCCCTTAAGCACCAAGGTACAGCTCTCGTGGTCAGAGGTTTGTGGTTATGAAGGCAGAAAGGAGTGGTTATAAGAGCAGCTGCAGAGCTGAGCTGGGGCTGCACTGATGGCCGAGGGCTGGGGGCGGAACACACACCCCACTGTGGATGGATGGATGGATGGATGGGGTGGCACCCACCTCCCACTCCCCAAGGGCAGGGTGGGCTGCCCCTGAGAGCCCTCAGCCACCCACCTTTCCCAGCTCAGCACCAGTGGCAGGGGTTTTTTTCTGCACAGCTGCTTCAGTCAAGTGGGAAACTTCTCATCTGACTTACTTGCTGGCCTAACAGAGGCACCTCGAAGAGTAAAACTACAGACTGGAGTTACAGGTCTAGCCAAAACCCCCAAACAGTGCATGTGCTGGGGCTGGAGGGGTGCAGTGACCAAGGCACACCTGAAGTTTTTCTGTATATAGCTCACACCATAAATTAGGAATTAGGCACAGCCCTGCCACCAATGGGCAGCATCAGAGGGGCAGCACACAGCACCTTCTGAGCCCTGGAGAGACAGCAGCTTGCCCACTCACCTTTCAAGGTGGGGAACATCTTGAAAGGATCCATGAGACCTACTGCCTTTGTGTCACACAGCCTTCTGAGAGGACAGCAAGCATGGCAAGAGCTGAGAGACTGGAGCAGAGAAACTAGGCTGGGAAGGGAAAAATATGACCTGGCTAAGCCACAGAGCTAACTTGTACAAATGTTCTTCATTACCGTGCTAGAGATGCTCTTCACTCTGCTCCTTTTGATGCCTTGCTCAAAATCTCGGGGTACCACACGAAGCGTTCCTGTGGCATTAGGGTGCTGTAAGGCTTTAGTGATTATCATGTGGAGGGAGAGCAGGAGGATGTTAGGGTGACTAAGCAAGCCTGATCCTGGGCGGGACCAAAACTGTTCCTGCCAAAGCCACATTATCAGCAGCCTGACATTACAACAGCTGGGGAAGAGGAGGGGTAGAGATGCTTCCTTCCTTGAGCACTCGGACTGTCTCACATCCCTCCCGTACTCATTTTCCCTTTGCTGTGGTCGCCTTGCCCTCTAGTGGTTCACACTACAGAGTTGACATGGAGCTGAGTTGATTTCTGCTGTAAATCCTGTCATGCCAGAGGTTTCAGCCCTTATGCAGCAAAGGAAATAATTCCCAACTCCCTTTGATCCTCATCCATTTCTTGGTGCATCGGGCTGTTAGTGAAATGTGCTGTCATGGCATGAAGTCAGAAAAGAAAATGCATAATGCCCACTGCCTTGTATATTATATATATTGCTTCCTATAAAAGAGGATCCTCTGTCCATCCAATCTGGAGTGATGTACTCATCAGGACATGAATATTTTTGGCTGAACAGATCTTTCTTCAGATATTACAAAAAAACTTTGAGAACTTTGAGGAAAAATACTACTTAATTTTTAAGATTAAAACTTTTGTCTAAAAGAGAAAGTCTCAGGAGGAATGGAAATCCCATCTGCTGATTAGCAACTTCCAAAGGGCTCCAAAAGATAAACTGTACACATTTAGATTCCTGATCTTGCCCACACCAACATGAATATGGACTATAATTAACATGTCTGTTCCCTCTGCATGCCCCCATTACACCCCCTTTGACTTCTCTTTGGGCTCTGTCCAGCAGAGTTGCAAATTTTAATCTATTCCATCATCTCACCTGGAGACAAGAAGAAAATTATCTGCTTCATTTCATCTTAGTATGGACTATTATGTTCCATGACTACTTTTATAGATGGAAAATATGATATCTTTATCCAAACTGGACTTCTGATGCAGTAAATTTCAGATTGTCAATTAATGACTATCTGGCTTGACATCCTTTTTTGTATTTACAACGAACTCCCACCTGCTGGGCCCCAGAGTTACCAGCTCTCCATAACAGGAAAGCCACACTCATCTAGGAGGCAAAGGAGAAAAACCAGCAATTGTGAACTAGTTACTTGTCACTCAACAAAGTGCTTGGCTGTGATCAGTCAGGGTGTTGAGGGAAATCTCCGTGCTCAGCTGTCTTCAGCCGCTTCTGCCTATAAAGGCTTTTCCTGTGTTTGTCTCGGTTAGTGCACATTGAATGACAGTGTAGTTTGTCTCCTGGTTAAAGATCTCCCAATTTATTCCTTATGCACTTTCTACAAAGACAGAGAAGCAGCAGATAAATGTAAGGAAAAGCTGTTCACCTTATAAAGAAAAATATAAATATCTAACTCTCAGCCTCTAAAGAGCACTCCTTAGCATTAGAAGTCACAAAATAGAAATGAATTACAAGCCCTCTTTGCACTTGCATAGGCAGTATCATCCCTCTAACAAACTCTCTTCTTAGCTTTGCTGCAGAGGCCATGGGCTGCTGGAAGCAAGAGGAAAGGAATATCTGGACTTTTCCCACCCTGATCCTCTGCCTGTATGGATTCTTCTACATGATGAAACCATCAGAACCTTTCCTAACACCCTATCTAACAGGACCAGATAAAAACCTGACCACAGATGAGGTATGGTTTTATTCTGATTCATTTATTTGGAGTACCAAAAATAGAAAAGGAAAACTTTGTTTAAAGTTTTTAAACAAACATCAAAAGAAAAAAGAAAGCACAACTAACCAGCTCTGGCAAGTTACAATTTGCAGCAGACAGCATAAATAAAAGATCCATTTAATGGATCTAACATCCATTGGCCTGCCCAACAGTCCCATGCTGCTTCAGTGTGGTTATATATTTTATGAACTCCTTTAGAGCAAAAACTTCCCTCTACAAAGCCATTAAAAATACATAAACTTCCTTTCCATGAGAATGAAAACACAGACATTTCCTCTTCGCTTGCAGGTTACCAACCAGATTTTCCCAGTCTGGACATACTCCTACCTTGCACTCCTGGTCCCAGTGTTCCTGCTCACAGACTACGTGCGCTACAAGCCCGTCCTCCTCCTCCAGGGCATCAGCCTCATCGTCACGTGGCTCTTGCTCCTCTTCGCCCACGGAGTGCTGGCCATGCAGCTGGTGGAATTCTTCTACGGGATGGTGACAGCGGCCGAGGTGGCCTATTACGCCTACATCTACAGCGTGGTCAGCACCGACCACTACCAGAGGGTGACGAGCTACTGCAGGAGCAGCACTCTGGGCGCAGCCACTGTCGCCGCCGTGCTGGGACAGCTGCTGGTGTCCTTAGCGGATGTGTCCTACTTCCACCTCAACGCCATATCTCTGGCTTCCGTGTCCCTGGCCTTCCTGTGTGCGTTTCTCCTCCCGATGCCCGAGAAGAGCATGTTCTTCCACAGGAAAGATGCCTCCCAGTCCCTTCCGGCACCTGAGAAAGTTGTGGCCCCGGCCGGTTCTGAGCGGCCCTCGAGCTGCCAGGAGGACACAAGCTCTGACTGTGCTGGCAGGGGCACAACACCCCAACAGCCCCGCAGTCACATCCTCAGCGTGCTGGTGCAGCTGAGCAAGGACCTGAGGGATTGCTACAGCTCCAGGAAACTCCTCTACTGGTCCCTGTGGTGGGCTCTGGCTACAGCTGGCTTTAACCAGGTCATCAATTATATCCAAGTGCTGTGGGACTCCCAAGCCCCCTCTCACAGCTCAGCAGTGTACAATGGAGCTGTCGAAGCAATAGCAACCTTTCTGAGTAAGTCAATGTCTAAACACTGATCACAAAGGCAGTGACTAAAGTTTTATGTTGGAAAATTGTTGAAGTGCCATTGCATTGCAGGTGCTCCGGGGAGCCTTCCAGACGTAGTTCTTTGATCTACAACAGTTCAAATGTGAGCTGTGCTGGTTTTTCTTTAGGCCCAGACAACCAACTCTATCTTACCAGTATGCAGAAAGTGTGCAAGTTACACAGACTTTACATTCAGCTGCTAAATCCATTCAGCAGCACTCCTCTCTTTGGACGAGGCTACTTGGTGTGTTTTTTTCTCAAAACAAGTATCACGCTCTTCCCATAACAATGCTATCAGCTTACACAGATGAGAAACGTTATTCATAGGTATTTTACACAAAAAGAACATAATCCTCTCATTAAGAGCTTTTTCTAGTCAAATACTCTTGTGCAGCCAGAAAAAAAACCAAAACAAAAAAACCCAAACAATTTTGTTCATTGCAAGATACAGAGATTTGCAGAAAAAGTCCCTGCTGAATTCCTTATGCTACTGATGTTCAGTATTCCACTTTTGTACCAGGAGATGTTCACACCACACAAGCAGAGTGAGGTTATCAAAAGGTAACATCGGAGAACGCCACCCTGCCCTGGCAGCATTTCACATACCCACATTGTGCTGCTGCAGAGAACTTGCACAAGACTTTGGGGTGTGACCTACCAGGGAAACCACACAGGTCTCCATCACACCTCATCATTCAGATTACCCTCACAGTCATTAGGCAGAAACAGATACTACTCTCTTCCTGAGGTAGGCAGTTAAATAGAGCAAGTGAATCATGACTTTGAATATTCATTATTCACTCCTGTAGTGCTTACTCCTTGATTAATTCCTCTTTCTCATGGAATTGCCTGTTCCTCTGTGTAGAAATATAGAAGATTTTCAATCAGGTGCACCTTCTAGGAGGCTCACCAAGAGCAAACAGTGCCTGTCCTTTCTCACTTCCTTGCATATACTCTCCTGGTACCTCACAAAACTCACTTTTTTTGACAGCTTACCCCCTTTATGAGGTGCACAGAGCTAAGTTGTTATATTAGAAGGTTAACTAGCCTGGTTGTGCAGTAAGCTAGGAGAAACTGAAAGAACCCTCTCCTTGAGCTCCAAACTGTGTTCCCAATTCTCCCCCTAGAGAGACATGCTGGGTACAAACAGCTAAATAATGAATCCTTTTACATTACAGTTTATCCTGTGAAGTGGAATAAAGCACCAAGAATGGAATGGTGGAGAGATTGGATTTATGCAGTTGTCTAAAAATGACCAGTCATCTGCACAGCTGCAGAAGTCATTAGAAATGCTCTCAAGCTTCAGAGCTACTCTGCTCCATTATTCAACATTGCCTTTTGGCCTCTGAGGGTGGCAAGGTTTGGTGATACAGGCTGCAGAACAGACACAGGATTTACATATTTTTCTCTTTTTCTAGGCTCAGTTACAGCTTTCCTAGTACAGTATATGAAAATTAACTGGGACCTTTTTGGAGAACTGGCTTTAGGGATCTTCTCTGCAGTAGATGCCGGTTCTCTGTTTCTCATGCACTTCTCTACCAACATCTGGGCGTGTTATGCTGGCTATCTCATTTTCAAAGCCTGCTATGTGCTCCTGCTAACAATAGCAACGTAAGTATCAAACCTGACAGTGCACATTATGCACAGAACACTGACCCTGCTTTGAGTTTGCTTTGGGTATCTCTCCTTTTCTGCAGAGACAGAGCACCTAATGCTAGACACAACTGCTTAGGTAAGGACAAGGACACTTAAACATCTGGTTATGTTGTTTTCATTCTTCTAAACAACCATGAAAGGAAAATTATCCAAAGGACACTGAACATTTAACTAGGCAGAAGTTAAACATGGTACAAGGTAACTATTACTAAAGGCATTTGGTAACAGCAAAACATAGAAGCTGTTTTCCTTCTTTCTGGCAGGAACGATGCAAAGTGAACAATAGGGACAAACATACCTTGACACCCCATATATCTAGACCAACCACTGATAAACCTTTTAGCATGCCATGAACTGCATGAATGCAAGAAGAGATTTATGTCCCCCAACAAATTTTATACACATAATCCTTAATGATATTAGGATGTAAAAAAGGAGTAAAAGAGAACATTGGACATATAGACTCAGACAAGATCTCTTAGGAGACAAAGCTATTCTGTTGCTAGAAATAGAAAATTATAAATAACATTAATAGCAAATATATATAATCTGTGTAATAAATATAAAACATAATTATTTCAGTTATTTTATTGCTTGGAATGTCTTTATACATACCACACTATTTCATTAACAGAAATACCAGATGCATTTTATGTCAAAACTCAAAATTAATCAGAAACCGTTAAAAAAAACCTGCTAAAATTATAAAGCATGGCAAGATTATGCCTATCTTGAAGGAAGCCAAGCGAGCTCTCTGTTTTCATTTTGGTGGATTGCTACTATGTTATAGTGAATCACACCTGGACTATATCAATACATTCTACCTAAAAATCCCCAAACAAGCAACACCAAACAAAAAAGTAAAAGCTTGCACAAAAAACCCATGCTAAAATCAGTGAAAATGACTCCGGAAGGAATAATATCCTTGTGTTCAGATAGAAAGTTTGGAGGTAAATATTGCAAGAAAAGATATTCTGATTATTGTCCAAAAAGATATGACAAGTAAAATCTACAGGCTCTTTCCTACCATGGAGACTTTACAGCCCCTCTGGCACAGCCTGTGAAAGCTGAGAAGGAACAGGGGGGAAGGTTAAAGAGAACTGACATTCTGCCCCATCACCTGATAGTATGGCTTGAAAAAGCAGCACAGACAAGTACAAAAAACATCAAAATACACCATGGTGCTCATGGTTTTTTACTTTAGAGAAAGCAAGGAAGCGAACAAACAAATGAAGCACTGTTTACTCTGTCCTTGATGCACCATCTCCATGAGTCATTTCTCTTCACCAGCTGAGTGGAGAGCAATAGCTTTCCACCCAGTGGTCAGTAACTGACCTGCCAGTCTCACATTAGGTTCCAGATTGCCATCAACCTGAGCATGGAACGCTATGCCTTGATGTTTGGATTCAACAACTTCATTGCCCTCGTGATTCAGACCATTCTTACAGTCATTGTTGTGGATTCAAGAGGCCTGGGGTTAGACATAGTGACTCAGGTAACTGTTATTACCTTATCCTAATTATCCTTCGCCAGTTCACCTTCCGAAGTTTACCAAGAAAGGTATTCCTAAGCCAAAGGACAACTTAATTCCTGCTTTCTTCTATAGAAATCTAAACAACTTGTTCTTCCCTCATGTCGGTCATCATTTTTCCCTTTTCCTTTTAAGGCATTTAGGATTACAGATGCTGGTCTTGGACTTTTTAAAAGGAGATACACCAGAATGTAATTATTCAGGCCCTGCTATCTGACCAGATCTGGTAATTGATAGGACACTGGATGATATATTCTCTTCCTAGAAACTCAGGCTGGTTTTGTCAGATGCAGAATCAACATAACCACATGTTATTAGTGCTGTTCAAACCATGAGACACAGCCTGGATTATTGGAGTTGTTTCAGTACAAGTGAAAAAGACACCTGACTTCTAATTCCAACTCAGGAGCAAATGTGATCTGTATCTCAACATGTGTAACAGTCTTCTGCCCATAGCTTGGGCACTTAATTTGGGATGGGATATCCTATCTCACAACAGTGCTGTCACTTTAACCAACCCAGTGCTGAAAGCCAGCTGAAATGTCCTGACCTCTGTGTTCTCTCACATGGGCTCTGAGCTGGGGCAGCTTCCTACTCCCTGACACCAAAAGACGACCAAAGCTATTCAGACATTCTGCACAGAGAAGGCAAAAGTTACTGTAAAAGAATAAGGATTGAATCAAACATTAAAAATTAAAACTTTAAAATTAAGGACAGGAATATGTAGGACTTCATAAATAGCCTTGCCACTGCTGTTGGAAATAGTGCTACGAAGTCCCAGTGTATTTACAGAAACCAACATGGTGGCAGCACTGAGACATGAAAGCAAGAGTAAAACAAAGATGAGCTTTGACTCTTCACTTACATTATTCATGACTATGTGGGTAATGAAGCTACTTCTACATTTTGCACTATCAGAAAAAAAAATCCTGTTTCCATTCTGCTCCCCCTCTGATATTTAGTAAGAGGCATAGGGAATAGAAGCAAGGGCAGTTCTTCCCACAAATATCTGCTATTTGATGGAAAAGCTAAGATTTTGCTTAATCACAAAGCACAAAATGAACATGGAGAAACTGTGTCAGAATACAGGTAAAGAAATTCATAGTGTCTGTCGTCTCCAGAAGACGCAGCCTTTCCCTAATGTGTTTTTCATTAATTATTCTGCCTCTTTCTCTCCCTCTCCCAGTTTTTAATTTATGGCAGCTACTTTGCAGTCATACACGGGATTTTCATGATCAGAAGCATTTGCGTGCTTGTCTCAAGCAAATGCAAAAGGAAAATAGCAAGATGTTGCAAAGAGCAGCTGACCCATGCAGAGCACGAATGCAGAGAGCAGATTGTCTCGGGCCATCTGACACGGCTGTAGAGGGCAGGCAGGCTCCTTGGCCAGGCCCTCCTGGGAGAAGAGCTGGGGCTGCAGCATGCAGGGAGCAGCAGTGCCAGAGGAACGTGGAGCACAGCCCTGAAAAGCTGTGCTGAGCACAACATATGCCAGCTGAGAGCTCACCACAGTGGCACTGTGCCAAGAATGAAAGATAAGTTGCTTTAGATTCTTATTTTCTCGCCTATAAGGAGCTCAACAGCAGTAGTTTATACACAGAAATGGAACAGCCACCTTTTCATCCTCTCCCTGTGCATGATAGCAAAGATCAGAGTTACCCCTGCATTGCTTGTTCTGGCTCCCGCGTGTGGCGCTGGCAAAGCTTCCCCCATCCATGTTAGCTCCTGCACAGGGTGAAGGGTCTGTCCTCCCTTTGCACATCCTTTGTTCTGAATCAAGGAAGAAAGAGTTGTGGTTGCATCATTTTGTTCTTTCCTACCCGAGCACAGATGGGTGCCAGGCTCCTCCTGTCTAATTGAACAACCCACGTCAGAGGGGCCCCGTGCTCCCCAAAAGCAGCGTTTGCACAACCAGTGCCAGGAGTTTCACTGCAGCACTGCTCAGCCACAGTTGTTGCTTGGCCCACACTGGAAAAGCTGCAAACACTTTACTGACTTGATAGAAATCTCTGCCGAGAAGGGAAAAACTTCCAAGTCCAAACAAAATGAAAGATCCCCTCTCCTTTCCTTGTGCTCCCACTAAGATTAAATTCAGGACTGACTGTCTTCCTCTTTCAACAGGAAAGGAAAAATCAATGGGCTTAAGTAGTATGGACTAAAACCACAGAAGTATATTGTGGAGAAATATGGCTGATTCCACACGAAAACTCCAGAATAACAGGAACACCCAAGAAGATTTATAACTGAAACAAACAGCTAGCATCACGTGTGCTCTTGAGTGCCAATTGAGGGAGGTCCACTGATCTTGCCCAAGAATTTGGCAGGGTCAGCGTCTCAGAATTTATCAAGAAGCTTCAAGTCCTACAGCTAATTTAGTCCAGCACAAAGGACAGCCCAGGAGAAGAAAAAAGAGACTATAAATGAGTTTTCATAGTGAACACCTAATTTAATATGAATGATATCCATATGCTAAAGTAATTTCTGTACTGCTGTTTTTTAATCGCTTCCAACACCTACATCTAAGTAATAAAAATAGAAAATATCATTTACAGAATAATATTTTTCCCGTAGGGGCACAAACTATCATCTGCACATACCTGCTTTTTATACCAGGCACACACTGCAACGAGACAAAGTGCCCAGAGGTGAGGGCGGGCAGGAGAGAAGCCATTTGTCACAAGTCACAGGAAGCAGCAGCAGGACCTGACCGGATGGACTAATTAACTAATTCTTCGTTTACTACTGTGCACTGTGTGCACATTCTCTGTTGTGAACTGGCTCTATGCAGACCAGTTTAACCAACACAGTAACAAAAGCAGGAGATGTATTCAGTGTCCTCTGAGCAGTGATTATCTTTCATTCCTGCAGAACTGAGGGCACGGTACTCCTGCCTGAAGAAACAGGGACAGGACACCAAGGACCATTTTGTCCTATTCTTCCTTGGGAGTGGGAATCTTCTTTTGAGGCGTTTCGCTTAGAACTAGGTGCCAGTCCTTGACTAGAAGTTAAATAGAGTTTGTGTTTAAATTAAAAAGAAGAACTTGATATTTTCAGCTCCAGGGCCATGGTCTCAAACTGCCTTTGGTGCAGAAAGTTAACAAATATTTCCATGTAGTTTCTGACAAAAGGAATCAACAGCACGTGGAACTTTTTGCTATTATTAAAAAAAATAATGCCAATAACTGGCTGCAGGAATGGAGCTAGAAAAACTGGTAGCAATAACCATGAAAATTCCTGTGTTCTGGTTAGAGCTCACTGCCTTCTGTTTGTGGGATGCCACTGAGCCCCAAAGGAACCAAGCAGACACAATGTATTTGGCTTACAGCTGTAGAAAACCCTGTCTTCAGAAAACAGATAAGACCTTACGGAAAAAAAAAAAAAGATGTATTCCTATTCTCTCCATTTTCGAAAAGAAAGATCTTGAGTTTGGAAGCTGGAGGGAGCATTATGGGGGAATGGGGGAGGAAGAGGGCAGTGTTAGGAAGAGAAAGGTAACTCCTTGTGCTACCCTGGGCTTTCAGCTGCAAATTGGAATTAACCCTGCAATGAGAGATTTCATCTAAAACAGTAGGGTGCACACATCACCTATGTGTTCACATACCTACACACTCTTTGGAGAGGAAATAGCTGAGGCTTGGCAGGTTCTGAGCATGGCTGGAACCAGAGGCTGTCTAGTTCTGCAGGAAAAGGAAACTCTCAACACATCCACCTCTCCTTGCAGCTTCTAGCATGAAGTACTTGTCTTTCTTCCAGCACGTTAAAGGATTCCATGTAAACATGAAACTGCACAGCTGGGCACATTGTTCCCCATAGCTGCAGTCTCCTTGGAATACAACACTAACTGCCTTTGAAACATTAGTGGGTTTGGACCCAAGTCTTACAAGAAGACACAGTCCAGCAAGCTGCAAAGGCCAGTTCAGGCAAACAAGGAACAAATAATATCTATTCAAAGCACACAGGTATTACCTGAGCACTGGGCAGGCTACCAGAGAAAAACCAGCAAGCAGCCCCAGCCAGCAGCACCTTCCCCAGGGTGCTTTCCCTCCCTCAGAAACCCTTGGTAAGGAAAGAGAAGGAAGTGCAGAGGCAAACCTGGCTCCCCTGAGCACTTGCCTGCCTGGTTGCACCACACACTCGAGCACGGAGAGAACCTTCCAAACCTGCAGAAGGCTCTGTCGAGCTCACAGAGGGGCCCCTCCTGTGCCAGCACCCACTCCAGTGTCAACACTCATCCTACCAGCAGGCTTCAGGGTTGGCTCCATCCCCTCATGAGCCCTGGGCCACAGAAGAAGTCCAGTCTACAAAAAAATGGGTACAGGAAAGCAAAGGAGCAGTGACTCTGTGAAGCGGGTCTGTTTTGATTTTTTTAGCTTAGATTTGGCAGCTTAACTTCTTGTTCATTTTGCCCTTAAATGACAGATCAGTCCTGAGACAGAAGTAATTCCTGGCCACCTAATAGTATGAGGCATTCCCTGTCCTACCTCCCAATCCCCAGCAAAGCCAGGATGGTCAGAAGAGACCCCATGAGCCCAGAGGCCACTGCACTGTGCACAGGGGAGGGCCACTGCTAGCCCAGGCTGCAGAACTGGTGCTCTGTCTTATCCATGAATCAGAGACCAGAGCTTTTAAAGGTATTTATTAACATAAAAAATGCAATCATTGATTGCTTTCCTGCCATGGCAGGTTTTTATTAATTATTAGCTACTGAGTATTATGCTTTATCATAAAAATACAACTCAGTTTGCTGACAAAACCTGTAAAGGAGAATGCTTCCCCTGCAATCTTCATGGACAAGTTCTGCGAGGAAAAGAGCAGTGATGAGTTATTATTCAAATTCTGGTAACGTTTTATCGAGTTTAGAAAGAACATTTCAGCAAAAAAGACATGGAAATTTCTTACTGCCTCCAACCCTAAACCGTGGTTCCTTTCTCCTCTGCAAGACAAAGTCATCCTAGGAGGAACTGCACAAGAATCCACAAGAAATGCAGCACAACCACAACTTTGACAGGTAATTCATTACCTTTGGAGTTATTTGGGAGTGTGCTGGTTACTTGCTCAGGGCATTTGGAGGTGATATAAGATTTATGCTGATGTAACTGATCAGCCCAGCGTTTAATATACTTTTACGTTGAAAAGGCAACATATCAAAACATTTCAAATCAGGTCTTGAGTTAAAGATAGCACAGGGTATATTTTATACACAATGATTTGTAAGAGAAAGATGATAATCAGAGGCAATCATTTAAAACCAAGTTTCAAGGGTTAGGGCTGATTTTTATAACGTTCCTCTGAGGTCACAGAAATACTGCCTTTATAACATAGTATTTATGCTAAGTTTTAATAAATACAATCTCACAGTGCAAGTAGAAGCACTTGTGAAAAAGTGCCTGCTATAAAGTGAAATCCAACAATTTAAAAGAAATAGCCTGTAACAGCATGATTAAACATCAGTTAATGCTTTGCTTTCGTTCCCTTATGATTCACAACATTCTTGTTTCACTTGTTTTCAGGATCAGTGAAACTGACTTTTTAACACAAAACAAGTACATTAAGCTTAAAAACACAAATATCTTTAGACTTTTTTTTTTGCTGTCAACTATAGTGAAGAAACAAATTTCCTTTGTTTCCTTTTGATCATCACTTTCAAAAGTCAAGATTACCCTTTTCTATATCTGAGCAGGCACCATGAGCAGATAGTTTCTGCATCTTTCTTTACCCTCTCAAATGACTGGAGTGCAAGAAATATGATGATTATTAAAGCATTTTGAAGAAAATGAGCTTGCATGGGCTGTACTGGCTGGTAGCTTCTTTTGTCTGCAAGAACACCTGCACCGTCACTGTGCCATTGGCACTCAGGCTGCAAATCAAGAGAGACAAGCCTCCATAAGCATGCTGAGAATGAGCTTTAATCTCAGTTTGCCCACTCATTTATTGGGAAAGGAGACTGTAATGGAACTTACTGTTCCCCTGCAGCACGTGCACCCAACCCTAAGGACATCACCGAGAACAACCTTTGACAGACAATAAGAGAGACTGGAGTTTGCCACGGCCGACGCACCTTGGTCTGCGTTACTCATTTACAGGCTCTCTCTCTGGTCACAGGCAGGTTCAGGGAGAGAAACACTGGCTGGGGTTTGTGCCACAGCTGGAGCACTCACTCCACTCATGAGACAGACGCAACAATATCCTCTATTGAAATACCAGAGTCCAGTGGTAAATGTGACAGTGGTTTAACAAGACTCAACAACAAGGTACGCTTGACTTAGTGCATAAAATACAAGGTGAGAAGAACTGCTGGGGAGACCCTCTCGCTAAGTCATGGGTTCTAAACTCCTCTCAGAGAGGGGTCAAGGTGCAGCTAGACCCACTACTAGTCGAGATTTGATCAGCTGCCTACGTCTAAGGGATGTGCAATCAGTTCTTAGCCAAAATTTCAAAGCTGAGCACGCTATTAGTCACTTACCAAGGATCTGTTGTGGCAAGGAATCTCTCGACCTCCAGGAGTAACTGCGAGGTGTCCCTGCCCTAGGGGAGATCCAGGTGTGGAGATCCAGGCGTACAGCTCCACTGCCATGCAGGAGAGCTGGAGGTCTCTGATGTACAGCTACATCTGTGCACCAGCAAGACCTCTGGGTCACCATTCTAGGCAGCCCTAGGCTTTCACATTGCCATCCATCCCCCAATGTCCAATTAAATGGAATGCCACAATCACAGCCTCCACTGCTGATTATGGCTCAAGGAGCAGGGAGTGCAGGTTTAGTTAAAAATTAAACTTGCAAATGAATTTTTACCAGCTGTGAAGAGAATCTCTTCATTTCTTTGCCACCTTTTATTTCTTGTAGGTAGGCTATGGATTCCTGGAAGGAAGCCATAAGCCGCAGCTGGATTTATCCCACGGTGATCATCTGTGCAAATGGGTTTTTCGCCACAATGAGGCCATCGGAATCTTTTCTCACCCCCTATCTGACAGGACCAGACAAAAACCTAACGATTGAAGAGGTATGTAACTATTCTCCTAATAATTAAAATACTTAAAGCATTAAGCCTTACAGCAATAACAGAAAGGAAGATGAAGTGTTCAATAACACAGATATATTTTGTCTAGAAATTCATGTTTAAGATCTTCTGGGAAAGAGTAAGGAGTCACCTCTTTGGCAGAAGGTCAAAGCATTAAAGTCCCTGCATTCTTAGGACTTTGAAACCCTTTGGTTGTTGTTTAGAGATTGGTATATTTGACATCAGGTCACCAAGCTCCTCTCTCCACCTGGAACCCCCGAGGAGGGCCAACACTGACATTTATTTATACTTATCATAGAACTGATTACACTGACAGTAACACACTGAGAGCACATCATAAGAAAACTAAGCAACCTTCCCCTTATGAGCTGTTAAGATTATTCCCTACATTGCAGGGATGTTTTATGCATTCATTAACCCATGGGGGTCAGGCTCACATTCAGAAAAGTTGGTGGTTTTTTTGACAAAGGCAAGCACTGCAAGTTTCCTTGCTCTGCTGCTCTGTTCAGCACTGGCTGCTTGAGGAGTGCACTACCCAGGAAAAGGGGGCATAGCTGACACATGGCTGAGTCATGGAGCCAACAGTATAATTAGAAAACACAGGCTTGGTACACCCACAGAGATAATACGAAGAACAGTCATTCCTGATGCGCAGTAGCAAATGTTAAGGCAGAATCTACCAGTGCAGTGTGAACCCAAGGTTTCTTCTGGAAAAACCTACTTGTGGTTTAGGTTGTTAGGGTATTTCTTTTTCTCCCACTTTCTGTTATTAATTTTTAACCAAAACCAGAAGTTTTATCTCTCATATAAAATACACAAATAGCATCACAGAACACCTTAATTCTGATTTCAACATGAATCTTAACTCAAAAATAAGCATAGTACAGATACTGGTTCTTTCAGCCAAACTCACCTCCAACGAGCTAATTCCATTAGGTAATTTTAAGTCAAACACTTAGAAATTCTAATTAAAATTCAGAGAAACAAAAGAAGTCACATAGAAAGATACAGTGAACCTGCTGCTCACTCCAGTACCTATTCAGAAGTAAAAGATGACCACCAATGCTGTTCCTCCAGCATTTCATGCAGTTCCTTTCCAGTCTAATTGCTTCAGCAGAGAACAAGTGACCAGGAATGGACAGCCCCAGCAGATCCTACAATTACTGAGCAAGACCTCCCTAAAACCGGCAACTTACAGACACAGAAAAAGTTCATTTTCTGATGTGCTTCAACAAGGGGACACCTGAACTAGGGGTATCCAAACTGCCTGGGCAAGCACTGAGCTTTAGTGGTGGCTGCAAACAGCATCTTCCAACCCAAATGCAGAGCAGTTCGGGAAAAAAAGAGAAGTCCAACTGAAACACTGTTTCATCAAAGCCTTGCTTATTTCTTACACATTAAAAAGGTGCAGATAACCTGGTAGCAGCTGCACATTCATAATGTGCAGTTCCAGTCACATTGCAAGAAGCACGTGCTTTTTTTTTTTTTGTAATGTTAACAAGGGAAAGAGGTGACCAAAGGTATACAGTGACTCACGTAAAAAGTTAAAATTAAATAGGCGTTCATTTCCAGCTACTGTGGAGAATAGGATTTGAAGTTAGACAGCCTTTGCTCTGACACAGTTACAGCTGCTTTAAACAACTGCAGGTCAAAATCCACCTTCTTTATAGGCCTTTACTGGGATGAATTTTTAAGCCAATCTACCTGTTCCTGCAGAAGAGTGTAGCATTGCTGAGTCTGCCCCCTACATAGTGCATTTACAGTCTTCTAACTTAAGGCAGTTGAAGTCTGCACTGTCCACACAATTCAGTCTTTCCTGTCACCACAACTATGTTCTTTCCTTAATAAAATACTCATTTTTAAGGTTTTCGATAATGTTAAGTGTTTGGTTTTTTTAAAAAAATATTTCCTCTTTTAATCTGTTCTAGGTTACCAACCAGATTTTCCCAGTCTGGACATACTCCTACCTTGCACTCCTGGTCCCAGTGTTCCTGCTCACAGACTACGTGCGCTACAAGCCCGTCCTCCTCCTCCAGGGCATCAGCCTCATCGTCACGTGGCTCTTGCTCCTCTTCGCCCACGGAGTGCTGGCCATGCAGCTGGTGGAATTCTTCTACGGGATGGTGACAGCGGCCGAGGTGGCCTATTACGCCTACATCTACAGCGTGGTCAGCACCGACCACTACCAGAGGGTGACGAGCTACTGCAGGAGCAGCACTCTGGGCGCAGCCACTGTCGCCGCCGTGCTGGGACAGCTGCTGGTGTCCTTAGCGGATGTGTCCTACTTCCACCTCAACGCCATATCTCTGGCTTCCGTGTCCCTGGCCTTCCTGTGTGCGTTTCTCCTCCCGATGCCCGAGAAGAGCATGTTCTTCCACAGGAAAGATGCCTCCCAGTCCCTTCCGGCACCTGAGAAAGTCGTGGCCCCGGCCGGTTCCGAGCGGCCCTCGAGCTGCCAGGAGGACACAAGCTCTGACTGTGCTGGCAGGGGCACAACACCCCAACAGCCCCGCAGTCACATCCTCAGCGTGCTGGTGCAGCTGAGCAAGGACCTGAGGGATTGCTACAGCTCCAGGAAACTCCTCTACTGGTCCCTGTGGTGGGCTCTGGCTACAGCTGGCTTTAACCAGGTCATCAATTATATCCAAGTGCTGTGGGACTCCCAAGCCCCCTCTCACAGCTCAGCAGTGTACAATGGAGCTGTCGAAGCAATAGCAACTTTTTTAGGTAAGTAAAAGGTAAATAGTATGTACTTCTATCCCCACCCTGTGCTGAGGCTTCTTCAGCATCTTTGGTGCCTTTCCATCTCATACAAGGACCAAGGTCAACAGCCTGTGATATGTAACACCCAACCAGTGTGCAAAGCATGTTTTTCCTATAAACTTTTATCAGTCGTCTTTTCAAAAACTCCTTTTTAGAGGAGTCTCCTTCCATCAAAGTGTTTCAAGAGTTTAAGTTCACAGCTCTGCTTAGGCCATGAATTTAACTCCAAGCAGTTTGAAACCCTGTGCAATGACACCTTCCATGTTCCTCCCTCAAATAAACCTTAAGCTGGCTGGTTTAAGACTTAAAAGAACATATTACCAGATACACTGTTCTAAATGGCCTACTTAGTGGATTAATTTCAGGCTAAATGCTCCTCAACAAATATTCTGTGACTGCATCTACATTCTGATCACCAGGTTTGCCTCTGGATGTGATATACAAGGAGAGGCTGAGAGCACTGTAATTGCTTACCCTCGAGATAACAAGGGATCTTATTAATGTGAATAAAAAAGGGGAAGAGCAAAGAGAACACAGATTCTTCCTAGTTGTGCCCAGTGACAGGACAAGAGGCAAGGGGCATAAAATCCAGCACAGGAGGGCCAACCCTGTCCTGCCACATCAGGCACAGCATCACCAACCGGGTGAGGGAGGGGATTGTCCCGCTCTGCTCTGCACTGGGGCGGCCTCAGCTGCAATACAGGGGCAGTTTTGGGTACCACAATAAAAGAAAGATATTAAGCCATTGGAGAGTGTCCAAAGGAGGGTCACGAAGATGGTGAAGGACCTTGAGGGGAGACCTCACTGCAGTTACAACTTCCTTGTGAGGGGAAGAGGAGGGGCAGGAGCCCCATCCCACATTTCTACAGGGAATTGCCAAGTTTATTTTTCCTCCCTGCAATCAGCATGAAAATCTATTTTACTGAAGCTACTCCAGAACCACTCAGGCTACAGTTTTTAGTGTTCCTGAGGGCTCTTTTGCTTTTACACCCTGGGGCACTTGACACTATTTCAGAGTACAGAAGGCACTCACAGTACTGGGAGCCTCTGCTTATAGCAGGGGCAGACCAAAGGGCTTGGTTTGCTCTAACGTAAGGAATTCTGATGAAGAGCACATACAACCACCAAATGAAGCCCAATTTGCTAACCTGCCCCCCCCCCAAAAAAAAAACACACACACACAAAAAAAGGAGTTTGCTATACCATGATGAAAGAAATAGGGGTTTTGTTACATGTGATGGTCAATAAAGCATGACATGCAGTTCCTAAAGTGTTTCACCAGAAACTGAAAAGGCACTTTCATTAAAAGGGCAAGCATGAAGTACAACAGATTTTCACTTCATAAAGATCTTTACATGAAGTAACTGAACTCATTATGCCTATTTTGGCAGAAAATGCTTGGTGGGATTGTCCTTCCCTTTGCTCACAGTTGTTAAAAAAATGGGAGAAACAACAACAGACCGTGCCTTGCTGCCTCCAGCCCTGGGCATGAAGCACTTTCCCAGAGCACTTCTGTCACTGAAGGGTTTGCAAACAAGGAGGAAAACACCCAAAGGGAATACTCCCATGCCACTAACAGGAAATATAAACCCCACCATTATCAGAACCCACTGTGACTGTAACAGACCCAAGAGCTCCTGGCATGATCCAGCTACACAGTTATGCAGTGACTCTCAAGGATAATAATGGTTGAGTTTTAATTAGTACTTTTCAATTTTTAGGTGCAGTAACATCCATGGCAGTTGGATATGTCAAAGTAAACTGGGATCTCTCAGGAGAACTGGCCTTGGGAATCTTCTCAGCAATGGATGCTGGTTCTCTGTATCTCATGTACTTCACTGGGAACATCTGGGCAAGTTATGCTGGTTACCTTGCATTTAAAGCTTGCTATATGCTCCTTATAACAATAGCAACGTAAGTACAATACACAACTAGTCTAAATTGATTTAAATCAGTGTTAAATTTTTAAATTTATCAAAATTTTAAGGGAAATTTCCCTAGAAATAAATTTTAAATAGGTTATGACAGCAGCATATATTATTTCTAGCCTGTATAAAACTATGCTTAGAATTATATGACCTAGCCATTACAATAGTACACTTCAGGTGAGAACAAGGTAGCTTCTGCATTTGGCTGTTCAATGATCTATGTACAAGTGTCCTCTAAGTGATCAAATGTATACCAGTACTTAACAAAAATATCCACTCAAGTGAAAGGTAAGTAAGATGCACAAAAGTCACAAAGCCAGAAAACCCACGGAATTCCTGCAAAAATGAAGCTGTTAAAGCTTAACAGCCAAGACTGAAGTGACTTTGCCCTTTGAAGAGTCCATGGGGCACATTAAATTGCATGTCCTTGCCCTCCATACTTTGGCCAACCTGTGCTTTCACTGGCAGGTTTCAGATTGCTGTCAACCTGAGCATGGAGCGTTACGCTTTGATGTTTGGCTTCAACACCTTTGTCGCTCTGGTGATCCAGACAATTTTAACTGTTGTTGTAGTAGATTCAGGAGGTCTGGGACTAGATATCAGCACTCAGGTAAGCTACACGACTGCTCTCAGTACCCCTACTCTCCTCAGGAAGCAGGTTCTGCTCCGAGATTAGCCTTTGGGAAGATCCCAGGTAATATGCAAGCTTAGGACAGTTACTCACTTGGAAAAA
The DNA here is from genome assembly GCA_013396755.1 of Sclerurus mexicanus. Taxonomy (NCBI): domain Eukaryota; kingdom Metazoa; phylum Chordata; class Aves; order Passeriformes; family Furnariidae; genus Sclerurus; species Sclerurus mexicanus. Next base: position 133,082 of record VWZF01000440.1, read on the forward strand.
AGGTTCATTTAAAGTGAACTGGCAAAAGCCACTACTTGTCCTCTAGTCCTCCCCGTTTTGCACTTCTGCAATAATTTTAAGAATATTTTCAAGAACATTTTCATAGAACAGAGGGGAAGGACCACCACCTATTAATCAGGGTATTTTTGTAATTAAAGCCTTATTATTCACAAGTTTATTGTCAAAATACCCTAACCAGAAGCAGGAAGCAAACCAAAATGCAACGGATGGGTCCATTACTATGGTAATTCTAAGTCACATAATTCCTGTGGATGCACCTTGAAAGTTAATTTTCAGAATTAATTCCCTGTTAAATCTCTAAACTTAAAGGTGACACATATCCCAGATTAGGTCCAAGTCTCTAGATTTCATCTTTTCAAAGAGACACAAGTGCAGGACAGCTATCCTCCCTTAATGAGGTGGGGAAAGGAAGCACAAAACAGAATATTTTCTCCCTCTTTTACAACCTCCTACAGTATGTAGTCAAGCAGTCAGACTTCTTGAGTCCTTTCAAATGGGATCACTTTGGGCATGGGAGACAGGGAAGGGAAAGCAGCAGTTGAGGGATACTCCTTAAGTTACTACCTAACAGCAAAAGCAGTTTTTTACTCTTTTTCCTCCTTCTTCACCATGTCCATTTCCCAGTTTCTCATTTACGGCAGCTACTTTGCAGTCATAGCTGGAATTTTCCTCATCAAAAGCATGTACACCATTATCTCCATCAAATGCAGAGATACCAGTGTGGCTGGTGAAAGCACTGGTCATTAACAACAGAGACAAGAAGAATGGTTCCAAGCAACAGTGCAGAAGGCTCCATCATCTGAACAACAAATCAGGGGAAATATAATGTTCAACCAAGCAAAACTGGTCCAGGTTGAAGCAGGCTGTTTATGAGCCTACAGCACAGAGAAATTTGTCAACAGCAATGCATTTTGCCTGTTTACATCAGTAGTTTAACTCAAAGTTAGCAACCAACACCCAAACTTCAATTAATGCTCAGTGAGCACAAGGACAGGCAGGTGACTGAACTTCACACCAGAAGAACGTACAGAAAACAACTTTTGACACTTCACTTCTACTGAGTATTTCAATTAAAGGCAATTTAGTCACCAAGACAAGACCTTCAGACATTCCTAGGGAATATAAAGCAGCAGTTGCCTCTGGCACCAAGATATCTATTGGAAAGCTGGCCAGAGAGACTCTCTGGAAGCTTAACGCTTTTTCAAGTAGAAGTTGTGACACATATTTTTAAAACAAGTTAACAAACAGCAATAAAACATTTTTTCCCAAAAAATGCTACTCAAGCGTTGGATTATTGCCATGTAATTTAGTATAGCAATAGTGTCTCTTCACCAATGGCCAAATGCAGGCATTTCAGGTTGCACACAGACAATGCACTCCTCAGAAAGGTGAGGTTACAGGGCTGTAAGGAAAACATGTCATTACATGCAGATCAACAGCTATGGATGCAGTGACAGTTGTACTGTGAGTTTGCTGAAGGTGGATGAACACAACACCCTGACCTTCCCTCTGAGTGTCTGCCTTGATAAGCATATGCAATAATTATATCCAACAACTGCCATGACCCACACGTGCTTATCTCTGGAAGCAAAGAATCTCCTAAACTAACTTATTTTTAAACCATGGGGAGACACTTCAGTTGCTATACAAGGCAGTCTTAAATAACATGACAAAGTTTAAATATAACTAAAGCTAATTAGGGAATGTTCTTCCAACTGTCCACTTTCTAGTCAGCTGTATCAGATACCAGTAAATTCCACTGCATTCCTTACCCCAACTTAGAGATTCATCAAGACTCAGAATTAACTGACCCAGTTCATCTCACAAAAAAGTAAAAATCAATTCCTTTCAGAACATCTTGAGTTCATCTTTATGTGCCAGTAAGTTTTCCCTTCAAGAGAACAGAATACTTGCATCATATTGCTTCCTTTTATGAATTCCAACTAAATTTGATCCTTTCCAAATGAATTTTTTACTTCAGCACTTGTTTCCACATGGTGCTTGGACATTTGCAGCCATTTAATAACTTTGAACTGCAGTATCTGGACATCACATCTGTCTTACAGAACTCAAGATATACCCACTCCTACAAATGTACCATCTTCTTACACATGTAACAGTCAACACTTTAAAGTACTAATTTAGGAGGCCTTCACATTAATTTCTGTATAAAAGGATTTAAGTGCTTTGATGCTAAAGAATGAAAACATAGCCTTTTGGCAACTAAGGATCAGCAATTGCGTGAACAACTGCACAGACTTCCAAGATAAAAATATTTATAATCAGAGGTGAACAAGTCATTCTGTAAATGTAACTATTTTTAAAACCTAATCCACAAAACAGCTATTGTGTCAATTTCTGCTCAACATAAAGACTCAATACGAGATTTTCAGCTGCTTGTCTGGAGTTTGAAAAATGTAAAATTAGTGAACACAGGCCAAACGGATGTGGTTGTATATAGTAAAATTAGTAACCTTTTATCTCCATTTAACCTAGTTATGAAAAATAAGGTATTCCACTGCTTCTGCAGAATGACATGCCTTGCATACTTAAATCAATTTTGGTATCTTAACAAGAATCAGCTTCATTTGGATCAGGACAATTTCAGTAGATGCTGATCTCAGTAGCCCTTCCCAAAGCCTAATTCATGGCAATACAGGTGAAGCAGGTCTGTAACACTGCGTCTCATTTTCAAGACACTTGGTGGATTTGAAGCAGTTCCTTGCACTAGGATATTTACATGTTCCACAGGCCCTGCTGAACCCTTGCAGTTCCCCACTGTACTGCATTTACCTGTTACTATCCCAAAACAGCCAAGATTGACAACTGGGAAGAACTACAGCTATTTATACTACGCTAAAATACAGTGGGGGAGAGCAAGGGCATCATTAACAATCTGGAAACCCTCAATTGCTGGGCATTTCTTTAGTGAATTTCCCAGAGAATTTTGGGAAATAAACTGTACACCATACTGTCCAGCAGTCTTCATCAGAAGGAAAAAACAGACCTTAAGTCTATTTTAACTTGAAATATGACAACAGGACAAACACAGACATCTAAATAAGGAAAGCTACTAAAGGCAGCTTGTTGTATGAGCTGCCTGTGCTGTGCTTGGGATCTCCAAAGTACAAAAAAAAAAAAATAGAAATTACAGCCCACATAGGCAGGCAACAGAAGTCAAAAGCATTAGCATAAATGATTTTACAAGCAGAGCTCAAGCCTTTCAGATGTCCTAGAAATAAACAGATCCAACAACCAGGCAATTACCTTCAAGTCTTACCTTCAAGAATTTTCCTGGTTATCTCAAATGGCCTTGCACACCTTTTTTCAAAAATCAGTCTCACCTTGTTTATTCCCATGATCCTGAAAGGTATAATATTCTCCAGCTGGACCAAAAGCTTTAAGATTGCAGTTTAAGTATTCATGATATATTTACATTACTTGCTTAGTTCCAGTGTTCTACTTGAACTTAAGTTAAATTATTTCTGTGTTTAAAATCCCATCACCAATTTGTCTGATGCATTTTTCTTGAACCTTATTACAGACTAGACAAGCCAGACATTTTTTCTCCCTCTACAAAATTCCATTCCAGTATGGCAGGAAACATTCCTCTAAATTAAAAGACAAATTTAATATTCCACAGGAGTTCTTACTGATATATATCAGTTTTTAATAAAAATAGTGCTATTACATCTGTGGTACCTTGGCCTGCTGTCACATTCTGTACTGATCACAACTAAGGCTCGTTCAAAGCCTGTCATTAGTTACCCATAATCAAGTGACTTTTGCAGCAAACCCTTCCTTGAGTACCCCCCCTCCCCAGGGCTTCCAGTGTCCTTCACTACAGATACTCTATCCAAATAATCCAAGCTCATCTAACACTCCTGTCTGACAGGTCACTTCACTTGAGCTGGAACAGCAACCTTCATCACAGGATAGTAAGAAACATTTTTCAAGTGAAAATTTTAAGCTTAACTCATGCTCTGATACCTCATCTGTGTAGAAGACTTGCAGTGTGCACATTTTCATCCAACAAACGTTACTGCACAGAAATAATGCTCCACGATTGTTTTTTCTAATATTTATTTTTTCACCTGCAAACTGTAGCAAAACATGATCAGCTTTATTATGCAGACAGGTATCCCTCTAACATTAGAGATTTAGGCATGTATAAATAGAAGAGCTCTTAGGAAAGGAAAACGTTTTGAGAAATGAACAAACCTTCAATTTAACTTCATGACTTCCAATACCAATGGTTAAAATGATGCAGCTCATTCATTCCAAGAGATACAACAGCACCTTAAAGTGGCTGATCTATTCCCCAGTAACATTTTTCACATAACAATGTGTTAAAGTTACAAATACTGATATGCACAAATAGCTATTTTCTAAGAAAAATATGTACAGTACTGCAGCATAATGAACGTGGTATCTGCAATAACTTATTAGCCAATTTAATACACATGATACCGCTACTTTTGCCCTGCCAGTTCACAGGTTCAAGGATGTTACCACAGCCCTCTGTTTTGCACATTATTACCTGGTGGGGGGGTTGGTTTTCTTGTTTTTTTTTTTTTGTGTTGGGGTTTTGGTTTTTTTTTTTTCCTTTTTAAAATTTTTTAAAGGTACACAATGCAGGCTTTTATTTTTACTTCTCAAAGACTTCTTTTGTGTTTAAAGCTAATATCAGTGAAACAAGACAACAGTGCAAGAGGCGCAGAGATGTTATGTGACCACATAAGAGTTCTTTTGGGTAAAGTGTCTATAAGGCTATAAGAAAGGATTGGTTGATGAGCTTCCTGTTGGAAATTGTCCCGTTGGTGCACCAGCCTGGGGGAAAAGGACACAACAAAAATAAGGCAAGTATTTAAGACTTTTTTTTTCCCCATATTGTACATCATAAATGCAGAATACATAAAAAAGAAAATAACCTACTGGGAAATACTTCTGGTTTATAGTGCAGTCTATTTTGTGGTGCTTCTCTGAAATTACAATACTGTATGAACACAGTATCTGTTTTGATTTGAACAGCCTTACAAATGCTATGTCACAATAACACTGAGTTGCAGTTAGGAGAGTCACATGCTGCCTTCCCTTATCTGAAGCAAGAAAACCCCAAAATCTTTGTGTATCTCTAAATTAAGTGTCACAGATTATGCTTCTTTGGACATACAGAAGTTATCAACATCATGCAACAATGCACTTACCATAAAAGGGTTACTAGATACTCCAACAGCTGCAACTTGTCCAAAAGGAGTTACTACAGGCTTTGCTTGCCCAAATGCAGCAAAACTTGCTCCTTGAAAAGATAAGTGAAAGATATTAACACTAGTGAACAGCACTCAAAGAATTATTTGGTGCAGCTCCTACCCAAAAATAAGTGGAAGCTTGAACTGCAGAATCAGCAGGACTGATCCTACTGAAACATGATCATTCATGAACATCAGCCTAAAACATGGTGGCTGAGCTTTTTGTTTATTTTCAACTGTTTGTAACTAATCGATTTCCAATTTTTACATATGCACTGTTTTCAGTGTTGCATCATACAAATTTAGGGAGAAAACCCTTTCCAGTTTTCTCTTGCCTGTGTTCTATGAAGTTAGAGAAATTAATAATGTGTTGCAGACACTCCAAAACAGCCCTTCTTGCCTAAAAACCCTTTAAGCCCGGGAATACTTACAATTTTAGTACAAGATTATGGTAAAATTTCAGTTTTGTCATTGTACAACTACACACAGCCAAGTTAGAAAGCTCAACTACAGAGCCAAAACAGTGTGGAAACCCCTCATCAACATTATCATCAAGTTCATGTAGAAATAAATACACACCCATTATTGCCAATTTATAAACAGACCATTTTCTCCATGTTTCCCATTTAGACAAGATTATCTCAAACATGTAGACCTACCATTTGGCTGCTGAGCAAAAGCAGTCTGTTGAGGGAAAGCTGCCTGGGTTGGGAACGTGGGCTGCTGGAAGTTGCCACTATAACTAGTAGGAAGACTGTAGGGAGCAGGAGTTCCAAATCCTGCAGGCATGCTCATGGATGCAGTACCAAATGTTGCTGCTGATAGGCAAAAAGTAACATTCAATTATTTGTAAGAAATCACTTTTTCCACAAAACAAATTACTATAATGGCACATTAAAAGTCTCCTAATGCCTCAGCAACCACACAAAAGTGGTTCAACTTCTACAGCCACTGAAGTGATCTTTTCACTTGGATCACCACCAACTAGGTGTATTATTTACTTTTACACTTTAAACATGAATGGAGTAATTTAAAATTCACTAGATCCAGCACATTCAGAAATACTTTCTGAAGAGGCAATTACTTTTTGTTCTCTATGTTATCATATACTTCCCCCAGTTTTTCTGGTAGAAGTTTGTACACATCAGAATCAAGCACATTCAGGCAGCCTAAGCCCCTCTGTTTTTCTCCTTCTGAGAAAAGCACGAAAGGATCTTCCTACTTCAGGCTGTGCTACAGGAGATAACAAATCAATAAAAAAAACAAATCAAAGGGATACATGCATCCCCTTTCTTCATCCCATCCTTAATGGCACTTTAAAGGCAATTTTCACCATGCACAATATTTGCACACAAAGTTTCTATTGCAAACCCTCTTACTGCTGAGGTAGGACTCAAAACAAACAAAAAAACCCCCAAAACTTTTCATCTGATTCTCTGCTGAACATTTCAAGTAAAGAACACATAGCTCATAAGCATTTCCACATGTCTTCAGCAAATGAATAGGAGCACATTAGGTGCAAAAGTGTAGTAACAAAACCATTATTCAGTCTTTTGGGAGTTATTCTTGAAAGGAAAAGCGCATAGAAGGATTTTTGGTACAAACACGGACACCAGGTATTCTATGCTAGTTAGACAGGACTTCTCTTTTGAAATGTTGCAAGTTAGGTTTTATGCAAGCTCAACTGTTTAAAAAAGTTAATAAATTTAATGACTATAGCTTAATTAGCAGTTGAAAAAATTACCCCAAAAGTATTCAAGGGCAAGACATTATACATACAGAAACTGCTGACAAAGTGCACACAAAACTGATATACTAACACTGTTCTCAAGTCACAGCTGAGGAGCTACTCAACAGGCAAACTTGCTAAAACGCAAACAAAAGCACAACAAAGTGAGCAGTGACTTGGGAGATCCCAAAAGGCATCAAACTCTTGTGGGTAGAAACTTCAAGAGTCACTCTTAGCATTGGATTGTGACCATGGAGGATATCAATAATGGTTTTGTTTTGGTTTCTCAACAGGTTGTCTCATGTATGCTCTTCTCTCCCTTGGCCCAGTTGCCAAATACCCACACCCACTCCAGTTTAAAAACCAAAGTCTTCCGAAACTCTTTGTGCAGAGAACCAGATAGCTATCAATAAGCTTTTACAAGCAAGAACAATTAGCCACAAGAAACTTGATACCAAATGTGGCCACCTACCAAAATGAGCCTGAGGAAATATGTGAGAGTGCATTGCTCCCGAGAGGCCTTATGGAAGCCACAAAGAGACCAGACAATGTCAAATCATTTATACACTCTTGAACAGTCATTTCTTAGTTATAAATATATAGAGAGAAATACATGTATATGTACCATTCATCCATACCAGCCACAGATTAAGCTAAAAAACCCATTAGAAATAAACACTACAAAACAGAGCTCCCTTATAATAAATAGCAACATTCATGCAGCAAGGAAATATAAAAGGACAAGCTACAAGTTGACACCTTACACCTACTTACAGCCATTATCTCCTGTCACCTAGTTCATAACATCAGGATACCTCCAAAGGGCTGGAACCTCAGCAAGCCAAGGACAGCAGTTTAGAAGGTGGAAGGACAGAGCTGCCTTATTCAAAGAAATTTATCTAAAGAGGCTACTAATTCTTAATGGTGATCCAAAATGGCACAATTAGGAATGAGATTGAAGCAAGAGAAAAGATATTTTGGGCATTAAATATCTGAAAAAGTTTAGCTGCATAATATCTCCAAAGGGACTGAAAATAGAGTTAATTTTAGCAGAGGACGTGAATTTATCGATTCAGTTTTAACTCGGCCTGATCAGTTTAATTCAGCCTACCTAAATCATTGAGTAACCCACAGCTCAACGTCAAAATGCACATCTGGGATGTCCAGCTGATACATAAAAGTGTCAAAATTTAGGAGTGACTCTGGAGAGGAAGATTAGCATAACCTAGCAGCCACCTAAATCCAAGAGCAGTGTTTAAAAGTACAAGTTTGCTTTTTTAAAAGGTGATTAAGTTTTGCCTATGGAGTTGAGATTCTACAGAATGCTCCCCAGAAAATTAATATAATAAATGAGTGTAAAGATGAAACATATGCTTTACAAAAAAGAACACCAATACACTGAGTAAGTGGAGAGGTGAGGAGCTAACAGCCTTAGAGCCTTGTCTTTCCTGGTTCCAGCTCCGGCTCTTTGGTTTTGAGAGCTTTCAGCACTTTGTAATAATGCAATAAATTTAAAAAAGGGGTTTACCATGCTAGCTGCAGGGCTTTCAAGATCCCTGATTTCAGGGCACCCTGCTACAAAGAGTGCTTCAAAGCCAAGGTTATAGTCTTGGAAGGTACCCAACTGGTAACACACAAACTACCAACAGGCAGAGCTCAAACACATGATTTTGACATTTTTCATGACCACCATTTGAAAACCTAGGATTGGGCCTTGACATTGAACAAACACACAACATGTCAAACAGACTAGAGACAGAAATACAGAAAGCATTTAAGAAACAAATTACACAGTTATGGAAAAAAAAATAAACAATGCAATACTTGAAAGAAAGTTTCTCAAACACCTAATGGGTTTTTTCCTAACCTGTTGCTCCTCGGCTATTGGTCTGGAATGGATTTGTTGAAGGTGCCACTGGGGCAACAGGGGCAGCTACAAATGGATTTGTGGAAGGTGTTGCTGAAAGATTAAAAACATTTTGTTACATAAGTCTTTGAAAAACCACCAGCCAATCTGACTCACATAAAGTTTATACAGAGACACATAAATATCTAAAATTAATTGAAATTATTAGGCATGTATAATGAAATGCATGTCAAATTAAGTGTTTTAACAGCAGTACTTTTCTGGCATCCTTTAGCAACTTCAGTATTAGTAGTGTCAAAGTACAGCACTATCAACTAAAAATTAGTAGGTCATTTGCTTACAGTTCACAAAGGGTGTCAGTAACACTTAAATACCTCCAAATGGAGCAGGCACACTCGAAGATGCAGGCTGTGTCTGTGCAGTAGCAGCCACAGGTACTGTTCCAAAAGCATTGCTGCAAAGAATTTATACAGTTCCTTCAGTGAAGTCAGAATTGCTTGTTTAACAAGTAAATACAATTTACAATTACTGCTGGCATGTAGAAGAAAGGACATGAATGCTTCTGTGCAATTTACAGGCTGCAATACTCCTCACTGATGCTGGGAAACTGAGCTCCTGCTGTCAGGGCCAGAGACTCACTACTGCTGAGCACCTCCACAAAAGCAGGAGAAGGAATATTGAGCAAAGCCCAACAGCATAAAGGTTGCAAAGCAGAAGCCTTAGGGGCATTTGCAATACCAAACAGCTGACAGGCATTTGGTGTTTCTTACTTCAGTGATCTAAAAAAGAAGTGGGTGGCACCATTTACATTAAAAATACCTTTTTTTTTTTTTCAGGGATGACACTATGATTTCAAGTATGCATGCGAGTATTCTGTATAGCAAAGTGCTACCATCTAACAGGCTTAGCATGCAATGGCTAGAAAGGTGCAGAGAACATCTGCTGACAGTATTCTTAATTTTGTCACATCCTACCCATCAGTACTGCTATTATCTAAAACAAAGGATTCAGTTTCAGTAGGACCTCTAAACTCATAGACTTCCCCACTCAGGTGAGAAACAAACAGATGTGAGAAATGACCCTGAGCTACTTTTGTGCACATTGCTGAAGTCACTGCAGAAATGGAGCAGCTTTCCCCCAGGTACCTGCTGACGTTACTGGTGGAAGTGTAGGCGTTGCTGGAGGTGGCTGTGGAGCTGAACACGCTGTCCAGCTCGGCCAGAGCCGCGTACTTGTCTGAAGATGCACTTGACTGATTAGGGGCTGACAAGGCAGGACCCGCTGCTGCTGACACTACTGTACTGAAGCCACTTCCCTGCTCACTCCCACCTGGAAAGAAGAAAGCACATGCAAAGGAATGAGGATGGTTTCACTTTGTCCTGCCGACAGAACAAAATGAAAGTCAACGAACAGTTTCAGACTTAAATGTGCACTACAGCACACAGGAAAGAGTGTTTAACCAGTCATTAGCTATTAGTAAAATTTCATGCTTCTACAGATATTCTGCAGCTCCAAAGAGCCTCTGGCTTCCCTAGAAAAAAAATTCATCATCTTCAACCAAAAAATTTAACCAAACACCTATCTTGAAATAATAATCCATTTCAGAACAAAGCTTTACACTACAAATCACACCATTTGAGAAAAACTACATTTGAGAAGTAGCATAACTAGCTTTTTCTCCTTAACTTCAAATCAAGTGAATCCAAGTATCACTGCTATTATTTTATAAAAAAACTAAAGCAAATCTTATTTTGGCAGAGAAGTAGCAAAGTTGTTCTGGCAGCTCTCTGCAACAACTGCAGCTCTCCATTCAACAGCCTTCACTATAGGTTTTAATAAAAATATAAATAGGTATTTTATATTTGTATGTTATTATTGCAGCAATGATTATTTAGATACTTCAATTTAGAATTCTTCATCTTGATGGGAAGTAGATTTGTAAAAAGCAGCCTTATGATGACATCCTTTTGGAAGGATGTTAACCTTAAAACTTATATCTTGCACATTAAGGGTACGCTGACATGAAATTCTACTGATCACTTAGAGAAAGGACATTTTGAAATACAGTTACTATTTTGACAATCACAGCCATCCTTGTGGTCACCATACACATACAGAATAAGCATGTCAAAGAATGAAGTTTAATACCTTGCCCTGCACTGAAGATATTATCTAAATTAGCAAGAGCTGCGTATTTGTCAGCTGACTGGAGATTCAGCTTATTCACTGCAGCTTTACTGGCTGCAGTTGCTGTGGCGTTGCTCTGAGAAGCATTGAAGGCTCCAAAATCGGCACTGGAGGATTTGGGGAAGTTATCAAAGTGAGCAAAGTTAGCATTCACTGATCCAGCACTTCCACCTGTAACAAATTAAGTTAAACAGGATCAATATCCCAAAATCAGAGAAAGTTTCTCCACCTGTAACTGATGGCACATTAACCCCCAGTTTGTGGTGTCCTGAGACAATGTGTTTCCCTGACCCATCCCACACATTCAAGATTCTTTCCCATTTCCTTCAAAGTTCACTGAGTCATCAGGAAAAAAAAAAAAATCACGTATTTTTTGGTCTGCAGATCAGGGACAAAAGCCCCAAACTTCAACAGCTTAAATCATGATCATAATTTGGTCTTGAAAACTATGTGCTATTTCTTAGCTGTTAAAAGTAATTTCAACAATAATGTTTTTCTAGAAAAAGAAGTATGTGTCTCAATCTTTACTATTCAAAATCCAGAGACTTCAGTTTCCTGCCACATGTGGCAAATAAATAGCTGCCATATGCATTTACTTCACAGTTCAGTGTTTAACCATTTCAGATGTCAGTCACCATCCTAAGAAAAAAGGTGCCTAGAAGTCTAAAAGTCATATGGTTTCATGCCAAGGTTTCGTTAGTTTGGTTCTCTGTTCTCCAGAGGTTTTTTAGGCCACATCTAATCAGGAAAGAGGTGATGGGGAAGACACACAAAGCTCTTTTATACAGCTTTCCACTGACGTCAGAGATACATAAGTCAATTTTAGAAATCTGATATGGGTCCACACAGCTGAACTTCAGATCAAATGAAACCATGAGCTTCCATCTCTTCCGTGTCCAGACAATTTAATCTAGGCAGGTCACGTACTTAAATTTATGTGGGTTGTTCCATTAAGTGTAACATGTTCTATAACAGTTGGTTGATGATTGCACTCAGACTACAGAACACATGACTTTCTAACAGCATAATCAACAAGTTACAACATATGCAACAGAAGGAATGGAAGTGCTATACTACAATGGCATAAAATGAAGCAAGCTGAGTTTTCCACTGCGTGGAACTTACTGTGTACAGCCTGGAGAGGAAAAGCTGAAGTAAATTCACCAAAACTGCAGCTAGATGAAAGCGTTCTGAACGCTGGACAGCCAGAAATTGTGTGTGTGTTAAAGTTAACATAAGAAGGGAGAAAGAAAATTTGAAAAAAAAGTTTAAAACAACACCACACTCAAAAGAAAAAAAAAAAAAAGGAAAAGAAAGTCAGTCAGCCAAAGATCTAGACAAACAGCAAGTGTAAGCTCAAGCAGAAGTCCTAAAGCATGATCAAATTAAAGGAAAGCAAAATAAATCTTAGCAATAGGCTCTACACATGAAGTCAAACATACTGAAGTGTGTGCACGTGCTACACATACAAAGAGACACACACTTTTTTGGTACTGTGATGTGCTTTTGGGTCTACTGTAACACAAGATAAAGAGTCAATTCAATATTCATCAAAAGCAGTATGGTTTACTCTTTTCATAGTTATTCAGGTGTAGAGCTAACAAACACATAGTGCCATAAATCAGACTTATGAGCAGCATTAGGGAAAAAAAAATCAACATCAAACAGAAGGAATTCATTTTGAGTTTCCCCAGAGCTTCAGATGGCTTGATTGCATTAAAGCAGGCAGATGCAAGAAAAACTCAACTTCAGTACCTTCCAACATAAAGGTAAGGATTATTTCAATTAAATATTAATCAAAAGTGCTAGGAGTTCTACCTGTATTTTGGGGCTGAAAAGGAGACTGACTTGCTGTGGGGAAACCTCCAAAATTACTCGAGCCACTAGACTGTCCAAATGCATCAAAGTTTGCAAAACCTGCATTTGCAGAGTTCTGCGCTGTAAATCGCAAAGGAACAAAACACGTTAATGGATATGGGAAATAAACACAAAAACAGATGCATTAACTGAACTCATGGTCATGACAGCCTCCCAGGGGTACGTCCTACAGTGTACTTGCTTTTTACATGAAAAAAATTACATGTTATTCTACAGCTGAAAGGTGTCTTTGAACAGGCTTTCACAAATCACCTGCACAGAGCTGTTCCAGTTAAAGCTACTTCTGTCCTCCTCACACATCCTGCTACTCACAACTGCACAACCTGAAGAAGTTCATTTCAGCTTAAACCTGGAGTGTTTGCAGTGGTGGCTGCTCAGGGAAAAACAGCCAGAGAGCACAGAATACCAGATATGTACCTGTGGAACCCTAAATGCTATTCCAAAACTAGAATTTGTGGCCTAAGTGAACAAAAATTAGAAGGTATTCTTGTAACATACTGACAATTCAAATTCTTCATACACAAAGTGCTTAGGTTAATTTAGTTTGGCACCACTTGAAGAGTTTTGACTAGGTTTATATACTCATCTAACTGGAAAATTCAATCTTTAAAAAAAATCTAAATCAGAGTACAGAAATATGGAAAATCAATACCAATGTCAAGAAGATAGCATTCATTTGTATCCACAAAATAAAACCCAAGGAAATTTCAAATAGAATTTCAGTTTTCACCTTCCTTTCGTGCCATGCTATAGGAGAATATAAAAGTTACCACTAATCTAATTTCAAACAGCTGGACATTCAAGCATCTACAGATACAGGAATTGCATTCCTAACTGTTAAGCTCCACAGAAACCTTTAAACTCTATTATAAGCATGAAGGGAAAAAAAATGTTTTTAATCAAATGGAAATCAAACCTCTTTATATAGGTAACTTGAGTTGCTCTCTAAAGAAAGCCCATAAAACACCTTCTGGAATAACAGACCCCAATACATTATATTTTTAGGTCAGAATTTGTTTATTCTGGAGGAATTTTGTGGATTAAGGATATACAAAAAGAATAAATTGTGCTGATTGCTTAAATACCGTTACTTAGTAGTCAAACAGCACTAACAAAAAGTCGCATTATTTCACTTGATGCCTATTAAAAAAATGCATCTGTACTACAGATTTATAAACCAAAAGGACATTCTAATACAAACTACTGTGTTCCATAATGCTGCTAAGATGTATGAAAGTGCAAGCATTTCCCTTCCCAGGGGACACTGGGAGAGAGGGTGAGGTTTGACTGGACTTGCCACCACTTCATAAAAAGTGTGCACATGCATTAGGTTCACAGTGCATGGTTTTGGTGGCAGGGAGTGGCAGGGGTGGTCCCTGTGAGTAGAGCCCAGAAGTTGCCCCCATTTCTGAGCTCCAGCTGGCTCCAGAACAGCCCTGCTGCTGCCCAAAACACAGCCCACCAGCAATGCTGGAGGCACCCTGTGGCAACGTGGTTAAGAAAGGTTAAAAGCCACTGTGCCGCAGCTGTGAGAGAGGAGCGAGAAAAACAAGAGAGAACACTGCAGATACCAGTCAGCTCAGAGGGAGGGAAGGACATGTTCCAGGCACTGCAGAAGGTTCTCTGGTGGCCCATGGAGAAGACCATGGTGAAGAGGTCTGTCCCCTCCGCAGCCCACAGAGGAACGCTGTGGACAGACATCCATGTGCAACCCAGGAGAACCCCAGGGCAGAGCAGGCAGGGAGGACTGGAGGAAGCTGGAGCCCCTGGAAAGCCCCTGCTGGAACAGGCTCCTGGCAGGAGCTGTGACCCTGCCTGAAGGACTGTATCCTATGGAAAGGAGCTGTGATGAACTGAAACCCATGGGAAGGGCTCACAGTGAAAGAGGTTTGAGGAGGACCATATCCCACTGCAGCGGAGGGACCCCACAACAGGGCAGAAAAACAGCAGGAGGAAGAAGCAGTGACAGAGATGAAATAGTCTGAACTAACTGCAACCCTCGATCCCCATCCATCTCAGGAGGAGCTAGAACAGTCAGGAGTAAAATTAAACCTGAAAAGAAGGGGTGAAGGTGGTTTTGGTTTTTTATTTTTACTATCCTACTCTATTATTAATTGTCAACAAACCAAGTTAATCTTGCCCAAGTCAAGTGTGTTTTGCCTGTGACAGTAACTTTCTCTGGACTCATCTGATTCTTCATATGTTCAGCCTCCACCTGCTGAGGTGGAGAGTGAACACACAGCTTGGTGGGCACCTGGCAGCCAGGCAAGGTCAACCCACCACTGCATGAGAGACAACAAGGGGAAAAAAACTATAAAACAAAAAGCAAAATCTTGGGAAAGTTATTTTCACTTTGGAGAAAAACTTGGCACAAACGGATGAAAAACTACGTCTATTATTGTATCATCTGTATTGGTTCAAACAACATTTTGTAGACTGCAACTCCAAATTCCAGAGTTTAAGTTGTTCTGGGTTACAAACCAGTAGCTTTTTAAGAGGAATTAAGAATTCAATTGTACATTACTTTAAAATGAAAGTGGTGTTTTCATTCTGATGCATTAATTGGATACGGATACTGAGAGACCGATATTTAGCTGTCCAAATATGATTAAGTACATAAATGTCACTCAGAATTATGGCAAAATTATTCATTTTAACCACTCACACAAACAGAACACTATGTCAAGAATCTTAAATGAAGTATCTTTCAGGTCTAGATTAAAAACTGGAGTATATTACATTACAGGGCACTTCATTTTAGTGCATCAGCTGACACAAAGTATGACTTGCAAATGGGCCCACATTCAAGCAGTAGACCTGTGAAGACTCTTCAGCAGTGTATTCAGATGTTAATCTTGCTTTATTTTATGCAGTAAACTTGAAACCTATGTAAATGTAGCACAAAGAAGAAGATCAGGGGTAAGACTTGTACTTTCCTGTACCTGGACAATGTGTAGATTGGCAACTCCAAAATTCAGTTCCCCATGCAAAAACCCAAGAACAACCCTAAGTAAGTTACAGAACTGCAGCAGACTCCAGGCTGGTGTGGATTTACAACTGCTGTTGTGACTGCAAATCAACAAGGCTGTACAAAAGCGTGCTGGCTAAAGCCAGCTCAAGGATGACAGCACCAGGCATGGCAATGCCAGCTGCCCCTACAACCTCTGCAGTTTCTCCTGTGAGGTTTGCACTACCTGGAGTGCAATAATGGCATGAAATGCTGCAAAACAAAAAAAACCTAAAGTCCACATATATCCCAAGTTGAAAATAATTCTCTAAAAAAATAACTGTGTTGTGCTATTTTATTTCTTCTAGATAAAGTCTCCCGTGTTGTCTGGGGTCAGAGTTGTGCTGTGTCACTACGCCTTTTTAAAACCTTCTATTCCATTAGTTTATACAAAATCTACATGCCAAAAAATTTGATCTTTGTTGCTATTACCAGTCTGTAAACTACAGACAGAACAGTTATGTACCATCCTCAAAATATCATTATTTTGCAGAAATTATGGAACTTTGCAAATTAAGTACAGACAGTAAATGTAAGGTCACTGTTTGCCCTTCAATAAGCAACAATGTCCTGAGCCAGCTTAGTACATTAAAAAACTTGGAAAACAGGAATGTATCACAAGTCTCAGCTCCTGCCTGATTTTCAAGATTTACACCTATACTTTCGAGATTACAGCATAAGTTTGTTCATATTTTCCTATCAGCTGGTGCACTCATTTGTGCTTTAGCAATAGAAACAGTAACGTCTACTGAATGATCTTAAGTTTGCTGGTGCTCTTCAGGGATTTCTTTAGTTAACCATAGTGGACATGAAGGGAAAAAGTCCATCCCCTGCAGGCATAGCTAAAACCAAGCCTAAAACAAGAACACCAGAACATAAACCCTGAGAAAACAGTGCTGCACTAACTGCAAGTTCTTCCATCCTCTGCTGCAGCGTGCAATTATTAACAAAAATTACATGTTTATACAACTCCTTAATGAGCATTTCAAACTTGTTTTTGCCAAAGCCAGCAGACTGATCAACCCTCCTTGTGTTCCAAAAGGAAGAGCTTCACATTTTTTAATTTATTTTTGTTAACACTACCCTCTAGTTACTGCACTGAACAAGCCTTAGGAGCATTTTACCCTGGCAAGTCAGAAAACATCTTCAGGTAACAAGTCTGCAAGATACATTCAGCTATTGCACACTCAGAATCAGGTTTCTGTCTTCAAGAAACTGATTTACTAGCCCTGAAACTGTTCTGGGTTCTAAAACTTATGAAGTCATGGGAATGACCACAACGGTTAGTTACTGAAGCAGAAAACTAGTCAGTACAGCTGGGTATTCCTCTCCATTTTGATTTTCAGCACTTCTTTCACCCAGAAATTAACAGACTGTTTCCTAAGATTATATTTATTCTGGAGCATTCATATAGCTTTTTATCCTTCTAAAAATTACCCAACAGAGATGCAATGGAATTTTACCTAGATATGGAACACAAGATTGAAATACTGTTTTAATGCAATTTTCTTGTCCTAAACCCCACAAAGAATAAGTGTATATAAATAGTCATTCAGCAACAAGTTTGGAAAGAAGCAGAATTAAGTACCTGCAGCCTCTTCAGTAACACTGAACAACACTGGCCAGTCAGCACTAGCTCTCCCAGTTAAACATACCTCCAAAAAGATGATTAACATGAAGTCTACTTTAAGGATTTTACAAAATACACAGAATAAAAACTGCTGTTGCAGTGTTACTGAATTCAACCAATTATTTCACAACATTTGGTTTTGAAAGTTAACTCTGATAAAAGCTTGGTATTTTGCTCAGTTCCTCAGGTGTGAATGTTAGGTCCCCTCCATCACACTTTCTCTTGGCTGTTAACAGTTTCAGACTGATTTGCAAGAAATACCTCTCATTCTTGGTGGCTTAGCAGCATCACAGTTTCTCTCAGAAAAACCAGAAGAAAAGCCCTTTCAGACCAAGCAGGCAAAGGTACTTTCCCACAATTACAATGCAAGTTAGTAACAACAAACTTCAGTGACCACAGAATCAACTTTTTCTTTAGGACAGACTTCTATGACTCTAGACCTCTGGCTGAAAAAAAAAACCAAAACCCTGAGGGCTCAATGTATTTTACTGAAGTAATTCTCTAAGAATTGAAGGCCTCCTCAGTCAATACATATGCTCAAGGCTTGTTTATTCTTCCTGAAACTACAGAACACTACACACATGGGTAGTATTCAGTTTTCAATTAGACACACAAAAGAGGAGGTCACTGAACTGAGGAAGCCTTTGTTTTTCTTTTGACAAATTGGTAATTATTATCAATGCATGTGAACTCCTTTAAAGTCTCTCTATCTGCTTGCTTTCTACGAATGCTCTTCCCAATAATTTTCAGAAAGAAAACTGAAGGTCTAATATCAGCTTCTCCCAACATTTTGTTACTCATCCTCTCACTCTCTCCTCCAAAGAACGTGAAGCTTAGTAGTAGGCAGGAAGTCTACTCACACATATCCTAGAAAATAGCTATAGTAACTCCCACTTCAAAAAGCAGAATTGTCATTCTTTGTGTCTTCAACCTTTCTTTACAAAGCCTTAAAAGAAATCTCAAGCAATACAACACTAAAGGCACAGAGATTACATACACCTCATGAAGTTTAATCTGAAGTCATCAAAATTAAAACTACGTTTCATACATTGAAAAAGGGATACACTGGTCCCAATACCTACCTGTATGACTGTTGAAGTGTGCAAAATTAGCAAAATTTGCTGTAGCAGTTGGCTGAGGAGGAGCAGCAGCAAAGATATCCGAGCCAAGGTCACTGAGGAGGTCAAATTGTTTCTTTTCTTGTTGCTGCTGTCCTTGAGATCGGACTACAACAGGAGACTACAAACAACATTTCAATTAGCAAGTACTAAAAGCTGGTATTTTACCAAGCTGACATTTGCAAACTATTAGAAGGATAGGCCAAGCATAGTTCTTTAACAAGATATTTATTCCTGAAGTTTAAGATGCTGTATAGAGCACAGACCCTTCTCCTACAGTATCAGGAAGACTATCTAGTTATGCTACTGCTGTGGTTTTTAAAGGAACTCTGCAGCAGATTTCCATGGTTTAATAGGGCCTAGAAGAATAAAGTACCAATATATTAGCAATTTCAGAATTATGTATTTAAAACTGCACATACTGTACAAATACAAGCAATAGAATTTAATTTTATAAGATGAAAAATAGTTATTCACTACATTCTGAAAAAAACCCAAAACCTTTAGAATTCAGTACAGGGAGAGAAAAATAGAAGAATTTCACAGCAAGGCTTCAAATTTCTACTGTTTGATCTCAAGAGGTCCATTCAAAAGTTGCTTGTATCCTGAAGGCAGTTTTCAAAAAAACCGTGTCCACTCTCCAAAAATCAAAGTACATAGTGTTGTCTGGCTTTACATAAAAGCATAGAGATGCTCCCTGAAAGCCACTTGATAGGACAGTTTCAAATGCATACGAAGTAATAATAAGCATGGCATGCTTTCATCCATATATTCATTGCTAATCTCTTGGTAAACAGAATAAGTAATTTTATTGTTTTCAATTAAAAAACAAACATGGAAATATATCACATTAGATTCAAAGTTCAGAGGTATTTAAGCAAAACGCAATCATAATTAAACTTTTCGCACTAGAAATTTCCCCTTACTGAAAATGACCATCAAAAAGTCAATTTGGTCAGTAGAAACAAACTTAATTTAGTACCTGATCTGCAAACACTGCATACTTCAAAATACATAACATAAAGCTGTATACAGCGATTCATATAGATCGTAACAGTTGCTATTGCAAGACTCTTTTGCAGCACTAAAAGAGGCAAGAGGACTGCAGAGCAGCTCTGTCACTACTCACCTGGCTGGGTGTGCCCTTGTTTAAGTGCAGTGCGGGTGCAGCTTCTCCCAAGAGAGATTTGAGTGGCTTCACCTCAGGTGTGCTGCTTGTACTACTGGCAGAAGACCCCGAGATGGACGCGTGGACCGATGCCACCACCTTGGCTTGCTCTGGAGGAACATACCTACATTCAAGAGGAGCAAGTTTTTACAAGCTGAACGTGAAAAGTTCCTCTGAACATTCGTAAGAATAAAGTGTGAGAATTGGTACATCTCAGCTTTGCTATTTGAACCACTGATCCTGCTATAGATTCTATCAGTAGTTTACAAAATAAGTATTATATAAATATGCCAGATAGTTCTTTAAAAACGGACTCATTTAAAGTCATCAATATTTTTAGCATTTATTAAATACAAACCACATATCTTTCCCATCCTAATAAAAGTTGGCAAAACTGTTACTTTGCACTGTTGTTGACATCCCCTTACGCCATTTCTGTTCCATCAATCTGAACATTGAGAAACTTTTTTAGTTTGTCTTCCCTGCTTCCTGCAGGAGCTCTGAATAAAGTTCAGAAATCCTTTTACTTTACAGAGCTGTGCAATCCAGTCCAAAGAGCACACAAGAAGAAAAGCACACTCAAAAATAAGAGGAAACAGTCCATCTTCCTTTCCTATCATAGAGGCAAGCTTTATAATTGTAAAGGTATCTTACCATCTTTTCTTTTCATATTTTTCCTGTAGAAATTCCTTTACTTTCTGTGGATCCCTGAAGTCTGGAATTGCTGACGACCTATCATCAAATAGGCCTAACCAAATCTGTTTGCACACCTTAATAAAAAAAAAAACACAACAACACAGACCTGTCAGAGAAACAGCTTAATTCAAACCCAATTTAAGTTGACTATTATTAATACATTAAACCACTAAAACTCACGTGGCTGCACAATTTATCGTATCTGAATCTGCCGAGTTGGAAGGGACCTACAAGGATCATCAAGTCCAACTGCTGACCCTGCACAGGGCCACCCCCAAGAGTCACACCATGTGCCTGAGAGTATCATCCAAACACTTCTTGAACTCTGGCAGGATTGGTGCTGTTATATTCCAGACAGAGATGGTTTAACAGACGGGTGCACCATGTACTTGTCTAAATACTTAAAGTTGAAAGACCATCTGTCACAGCAGGGCAAGCAAATCCTCGCATCCAATTGCACCATCCAATACTGCTTTTACAAAATATTTGTAGAATGTACTCAGGAAATGCAAAGCACCTGATTTCTACTTGTCATCTTTAAGATTCTTCTCCTTCATCTAATACTACACATTCCTTTATCTGTACTTCAGGGTTTAAACTGTGTAAACAGATTCCATATGCCCCAAGTCACAGATAGTAGATTTTAAAGGATCTGAGGTTTAGTATTTACACTTATAATTACTATTTGAATACAGGAACTTTTTTTAACAGTTTCTACAATATCATATACATTTATGAGAGAGGAGATAATAGTACTCTTGCTCCACTTCAATTTTCTAATTGTAGTTGTGAGTGAGCAAAAGTTGAACCACTTGCAAAATTCAGAGTACATTCAAACTTCAATTCCTGACAATAACAAGAGGAAAGGGGAAAGGTGTTCTGAAAACTAAACAAGTTTTAAGTTGAAATGTTTTAAGCACTTCAGACTATTCTGCAAGTAACCTGAACATGCACCCAAATGATAACACTAAACATTAGCTACCCTGAAAAAAATCAGTCTGCCACTGCAGAGCAGGTTTCTTCCAGAAAAGCAGAGTCAAAAAAGCTTTGTTTTTATGATGCATACCCTTTTTTCCCCACATCCTTTCTGAAATAGTCCTGACGATCCCTCTTACATACCTCCCACAAACATGCCCTCTATCCCTGCAAGTGTCAGGTTTTCACCATTGTCCCCAGTGACCTTCAGGAGAAGCACATGCTCTACCAACCAAGAGCTGCATGAACACATTGCTCTGAAAGTTGGCAAATCAGTGTAGAAGCTGTGATACTTCCACTTCATTATCTTCCCCAAACAGGTTTACTTCTTTACCTGGTCGGGCACCACTAGTTGTCAAAAGTGATAAATCTTATAGGTAATTTCACAGATTGCTCAGGATTAGAGAGATTAGACAGACATCATAACTATGTATCTTATATTTGATGTCTCAGTTATATGTAGCCTGACTGCATGTTCAACACTCCACAGTCCTTTACCATCATCTACTGGATAGAGACAAACAACAGGAAACAGACCTAATGATCAAAAGATAGCTCTAAATTAGATACTTAAATACTCATCTAAAAATAAGATCAGTAGTTCCCACCTCAAACTCAGCTATTCTGCATTCATTTAGCAATTGTATACACCATAAAACGGTTAAGCTCAGTGCAATGATTTGAGTTCTCAAAATTAAATAGTCATTTGCAGTATGGCAATAGATAAAATGAAACTTAATATATCTCTTTAATACTTCATACGAACTTACATAATTTAGGCAAAAGAGTCACAAGTCTGTTCTAAAATAAAAGCCAATAGCAAGAATCACTGTTTCAATAGTACCAATCTTGCACATAAACATGACTTTTTGCTGACCAAATGTATGAAGTCAGAATATTGCAGTGTACAGCTTTAAACTTGCAGTGGATAATCTGAGGTGGGCCAGCAATAGTATTTCCATACTTAGAGTTGTGAGTATAACTACACAAGTAGCAGTCATATGATTGCCAGGAGGAAGAGAGGCCCTGCTTGTGGCTATTTACAGACTCTCTAGCAGCAGGAGGTGGCGGTGTCTAAACCTACACAGTCCCCTCCCAACCTCATTTTCAGTATCAGGAGGAACATCAGGAAACACCGAAGAAACTGCTTAATTTTGGACAAGCAGAAAGACAAGTGTTACAACAGCCCCTACTTATCCTGTACCCAGCACAATAACACTGAGGGCTGTACCAGGATAATCCAGTTGCATCCAGTCTGAAATGTGCTGGAAAATGAAAGAGGAGGTCCTCTTCCCCACCCATACCAGCCATTCAATTACTCCTCCTACTGTCGCCCAAAACTAGTCAGATCAGAGAAACTCATCACAATTACCATGTCAGGAGTACCACTGAAACCTGTAGGAGATCAAAGCAACAATCAAACCACAGCCCAGTCCTCCTAGTTTTCTGCTTCCTCTTCACCCTGCAGTGCCTAAGCATTCCAAAGGGAAAAGAGAACAAGCAACATGACAGACCCACCAGGTGTCAAAGACTGAAGCCATGTTGACCATTACAGATGATCTCTACGAGAAATCGGAAAACAAGGTCCTGTGTGACTTTAGCTCATTACCAGCTATGGAGCTGTAGTAGATAACAGTGCTATGAATATGCAAGCAGGGACGGAGGAGGACTGTGCTGAACACCTGTTAGTTTAACGTGATGCAAGCTTCTTAAAGGCATCCGCTCTTGCACTGCATTGCAAGTTCTGCAAACCTTCAGAAAAGCAGGCTCCCAGAAGTGTTTCCCGGAGCAACTAATTCCTTTTAAATACCTAACCACAAAAAGAAGTAATAACTGTAATATGCCTTAAGTCACTATCGTAATTTATTTAAACAAACTGCCATGCACTCTTTATTGTTTCTACATTACTGATAGCAGAGAAAACAGTTTTACTAATGGACAACACACAACCACCAAGCAAAAGAACCTACTTCTTCAGCAAGAAGTTCTTACTGTAACAGAGTCTGACAGCAGGAGCCATACAAACACAGCATAAAATATTTACTTTACTACACCAGAGATCCAAATTAAATTTCATAAAAGTTTCTTTATCTAAAGAGTTATCAAAAAGTAGAACTGCTTAAAAGTTCTTAAAAATGGAAAGTTGTAGAAGCCAAAACCAGAACACCACAAGAGATTAAAATAGTTTGGATTTGGATAGTGGGAATGATGAAAATGAACCATAAAACTGTGAGTGTGTATACACCATGAGTGGAATACAGAGGGTAAATCATACACTCAAGAAGGGCATTTTGGACCATGTTTCTGCCAAAAACCAGTGGTTTTGTCTTCCTACGTCATCTTTGATGACCTTAAAGGTCTTTTCCGACTTAACGTGATTCTGACTTAAGTCCTCAAAAAGCCAAATTTTATAAAGCTTTAATATCACACAAGAAACCATTAAAAGGCCCAGTTTTGTCTCATTCTGTAGGAAGTACCACACAATGCTCTGAACATCAGCAGCTGTTCCAAGCCAGCTTTCAGAGCACAATAAAAGGCCCCTTGTGTTCCCCTGTTTGCTGGTGACCTGTATGCTCTTTCTAGCTATACTTCTGTTACCATCATCTGACTTGACAGGGATCCACAACACTGCATTGATTATGCTTCGAGGGAGCCACAAAACACAGTTTTCAGCTATCTACAAAAATGCAAATGGCAGTGCTGTGCAATGCCACAGGATGAAATCAAAACTGAAAAGTAAAATTGAAAAAAAAACCCTGTTGTCAGAGACAGAACTCATATGATCATATAATTGTGGGGTTTTTCAATAGTTATCTTACCACAGTGATTTTAAAATAAGTCCCTAAAAGTCCTGAATCTTGTGCAAATAGCTTGCTGCGAGGAATTATTTTTGCTGTATTTTTATTGATCAGGCCATCGCATCTTTTTATTTCAAAGCTATTTAAAGGTTACTCTTATGATAAAGATGAAGGAAATTTATGCCGCACAACTTGCTGTTTGTGGTGGGGAATGATCACTCAGCATTTACATATCTGGTACCCTGATTACTCTCCACTAATTCATCACCTGAATTTGACAGATGCCAATAAAATAACTACGACCAGAAACAAAACGCAGCAGAATTACAGAAAAATCAGATTGGCAACTTTAGCTGCCGATTCTTCCTCATGAGCTTCAGTACTATGCTGCGTCTGGCCCGAGAGCTGCCCAGGCAGGACTCCTGCACAAATCAGCACAGTTACCCACAGCACGTGCTGACTCTCGCAGGACATGCGAAGAGCAAGTACAAAAAGGCAGGAAAGGAAATGTAAATGTGTACAAACCCAACCTGTTGCTCTACTAAAGGCACAATTTCCTTCTTAGTTTTTTAACATAAACTCACTACTTGAGGGCAAAAAACACAAGGGAGTAATTGTTCTCATTTTTTGCTTATTTTGAAAATGTATGCTTTGAGAATTTGATATTCCAAAGAGCACGTATTACAAACCACCTAACTACTCCATATAAAAATCAGACTTGCAGAGCTCATTCAGAAAATGCTACTATCCAAGTTTCGTGATACATCTTAAGATTCATTTTAACAGAATTACTCATTCCTTTGCTCCGCAGATAATAAATGAAGCATCATGCCAACTCACCACACAGTTACACAACACTGCCATTAAGGTATTGGGCCTAAAAATTCCATGGCTTTCTGAAATCCTTCTACATTGCACTATCTCCCTGGGGATACTCTGGTTCAGCCATTTAATATTAATATTGTTCTTTCTGCAACAGCAGCACAAATCTCTTCTCCAAAGCTCTGTTTGTTCACCAAAAGCACTGCTATACTCCTTCTTTTGATAACCAAGGCTCTATCAAATAAAATGCTCTGCTTAGAGAAGAGCCTGACAAGCTGGAGCCAAGAGTAAACATTCAAGTTATGTGGAAGCCCCTAGAAACAGTGGAACATATCCAACAATCCATAACTATTGTCCACTGGCACTGAAAAGTATAATTAGTCCATGTCCCACTGGTTCACCAATGCAGCAGGGGAGAAAAAAGGACAGCGTTGAAGTCAGAATGATTAAGGCTATGCAGCATTTGGAGTCTACTTTTGTTGACAGAAGCAATACTCTGAAGTTTTGCCCAGACTACACTGTGCGGGCTGCAAAGGAACAAGACAAAGCAAAGTTCTATCTTGTCAGGAAACAGTAAGTAGATAACAAGACTTAGCAGTTGTCTTCACGACATTTAACAGTTTCATGAGAATCCCTGTACAACCACTTTGGGAAGAACAGTACCTGCCCTCTGCCAACAAGCTCCAGTCCGGCAAGGGATGTCATTAGACACTTGGCAACTAGATACTGGGACGTTCAGAATTAGATCAGTAAGTACAGCACGAAGCAAAGAGGGAAAGAGAATCACAACCAGCTTCTACCTACTCACCCTGACCTAGATAAAAACCCAAGAGGTAGCAAGGTAGAAACTGTGAGTTACCGTAACTTAAATATATAATTGAAAGGAGAAATTGGGCCAAGTGCATATTGTATGTTAGAATAACATCTTTACCTATATTTCTCTTCATACCATTGGTTCCCTGAATCTGCACTCCACAGCTATTCCATTTGAGGTAGAAATTGTTTTTCCTAATTACATTTCCCCACCTTGTTTTCCATACACTATTTACACTTGTAGTGCTACAGTTTGAGTAACTAGCCTTGTTTTCAGCTTTGACAGAAAGGAACAAAGAACACATCCCCTTCAGTGCACATCTGGTACACCACAAAACAAAACTGACCAGGAAGGCTTCTGGTTTTAAAACCCAGCCTCAAGTAACATTTCATGCTTTCAGGAGTTCCAAGCAGGGCTCAGCATCTAAGAGAAAAAATACATGTACCTGTTTACCACAAAAGTTTAGCTTTTGTTTTGCTTCTAGGTTTGTTGATGTGTTTTGGTTTCCCCCACCCCGTATGTTTTCACAGAGCTGGGCAAGTGGGAAAGGACAGGCACACTAAAAAACTGGTAATAAAGAATCAGCAATATCCATCAAATTTTGCAGAAACACAGAATCTAAGATTCCATTTTTTTCTATTCCAGTGCTACGCATTTCAACTACCAAACAGCACTTTATCGTGTCCTAACTATTTCACTGATACAGATCTCCAGTGTGTGGGAAGGCGGATATGGGAGAAACAAAGACCTTCTGCTTACACAACACATGGAGCCACCACACTTTAGAAACTCTTGTTAGCATAGTTGTGATAGTTAGGAACAACAAAAATACAGTTAGGGCAGCTAAATTAAAATTCTTGCTCGTGAAGCCTCCTTCTCATGTATGCAGTGAAGGCAGCAAGGCAAGGCAAAGCTCTAACAGGACATGTACTTCTGCTGGTAGAAGCTGCACTTCAACTAGGACAAGCACGCTGCTTGACCTACAACACTTCTTGAGACCCAGACATACCACTGCATAGGAAGATTACACATGTCAGTCTACTTTAAAAAGCTCTAATGAGATATTACCTTTCAGGAGGTTGGTAAATGCCAAATTAGACTTCTTCTTCTCCCCCTCCCTGCCAATAAAATATCCTCAGTTATGCACCAAATGTAATGCCGACAGTGCAAAGAACTGCAGATTACCACACAGCAAAACTATGTTCCAAAACATAACACTCACCCCACAGGAAGAAAGATTTGGAAACAGTTTCCTTATGTAAGCAATTTATAGCTTTGTTTAGTAATTCTGCACTTCTGATGTCAATATTATTCATTACTCTCTGTAGGTTAAAGAATTTTATACTGCCAGCATACTGATTTCAAAGGCAGTTTGGGCCCAGAAGTTACAGCTGTTTCACAAGCAGAGTCAAGGCAGTAAATCCTGCTAACAAAGGCATTGTTCTACGCACAATCAGCTCACGTATCTCTATATCGTATTAGCAGAACCAGGAATGTACTACAAGGACACCTGACTGCACAGCTCGTGCTGTCAGGACTCATCAGCTCCAGCTTAGTACTGCTCTTTCCACTCCAGGTTTCTAGGCCACATTCCATAGTAAAGGAGATTCTAGGAAAGCATTCTGGTCAGGCCTAACACCAGCTCTGAACTCGCCTCATACTGCCACTAGTGCTGCAAGAATGCAGGAAAGTGGGACTTGCACAGGTGCTACTGAGAGTCAGCAGACTGGCCCCCAAACAAAACTGAGCACTATTAAAATAACACCAAGCAGCTGAACATACCTGCATCCTACTCCACACATCAGCTCAGGTAAACATGGTCTTTCCCCCAGAGAACACAGACTTTCTAAATATAAGACCTTCAAAATCTTTTTCTTTGACCATATACATATTAGAATGGGTTACTTGGAAAGGTTATAAAATACCTGCCACTTGCAAAAGGGCAGGAGAAAAATTAACTATGTAACTGGTTTGCCTCATAATACTATTTTTCAGCTTCAGGGAAAAGTTTCTGAATAAATATTCACAGCTATAATGGCAACATGAGATTAGCACCACCTCCACTTTCAGCAAACAATAAATTCACTTCCTACTACCATTGCACAACTGAATCAGAGGCCTAATCAACCTTGGCATCACTTGAGAATGAGTATTCACACACCAGCACATCCATATCACTCTCTCCTCATTACTCCTAACATGAAAACGTGAAAATACCTCACACTGCTCTTCATGAAGAGAAGGAGAAGGGGAAAAAACCCTGCACAGTGAGTCACGATTTTTATCCTTCAAAAGGATTTTAGAAGGCACTTGAGGAGTATCAGCTGGAAGATGCCTCTATTCTTGCTGCAATAGTGAGATAACTCCAACATGAGCAAAACAAGAGTCTGGGAATCTGTTTATACCTACAAATGAGTAACCAACATCAAAATATAGAAGTCTTCTAATACAGTAAAAGGATTTAAAAACTGTATTTGAAGCAGTAAAAACTCATCCAAAAAATAAAGTTCAAGTTATCTGTACCAGAAAGACGTTCCTTAGAAGTGTATATACAGGGAAGATGGTGTCTCACCTGAAGAGAAGCTGCCCTAAATCTCTTCCCAAAGCAGTTGCTTTGTAGAAGGCTTTCAGTAAGTGAATGTTTTATCCACGTGTGCCACAGAGAGGGTAATTTACAACTGGCAGAAAGTTAGTATTTCAGATATTAGGAAGTGGTTTGGTTTTGTTAGTTTGGGTGTTTGGTTGATTGGTTTGTTGTTTTTTTTTTTAGACAACTTCAACCTCATACAATACACTGACCTCATACTCTTTGAAGGAGAGTGGAAAACTACTTCCTGTAAGAACAACTCACCATCTCAATAACTACATTATCTCATGGAAGCCTTCTTGCTGTTTTTCTTTCTATTCAGAACAAGATCTCTATTGTACACAATGATCTACTCACCTGCAAGCAAGAAATCTTCCCACAGAGGCCTTGGCCATATTGGACAAAGACCAGAAGAAAAAAGTGGGAATGAAAGTTACAGAAAAACCTGAGAGATTGCAAAAAGTTGAGCTATATATATAGCTGTAGAATTAAAACAACTTAATGTTACAACATCTAAGCTACTCATTGTGCTTTGTTTCACATGCACATTCCAAAATGTTGGACAATTTCATGTTTGAAAAGTCTTATTCTAGGAAATTTCTCTGTATAGGCACAGGAGCCTCCTATGCTGAGCAGCAAAGCTAAGCAATGATTTTTTGTGAGGTCAAATGAATTTCATCTGTCCAATACTTTATCTTATCTGCAGATAAGTATTCCAAAGTCCAATAGCAGTAAGAGAAAGCAAAATGCTTATTTAACTACAGCAATATAAAGCAAAACAAAGTGAAAATATGTTGAATTAGGACTTAAACTTTTAGCAGCGTTTAAGACAATAATCACTTCTGTTCAGTATTTGAGCATCTATTTAATCTACCATCAGCGGTTACAAGCATTTATTCAGTTTTACTTTAGAATTAAGGCAATAATCAAACAACTCAAAACTAAACTCAGGAGGACATCTTCATTTATGAGGCAGCTCATTTAATTATTTTCAAAACTTTTATTAAGAGTGCTACAAGTGCAAAGACCCCTGCTTTTGAAACAGAGCCTAGCATTGTAGAGATCTGTGAATAATAAATTATGTATCAACTAAATCATTACGATTGGCAGACTAGTTTAGTTGTTCTTGTTATAGACCTGACTAATCAACTGAGCAGGGATCACTTAAAGTTCCAGATCAGTGAAAACAAACTTGTAGCACTCTCTAGACATGGCAGATTCAGTGAAAAACTGAAATTAAAACAAATGCAGGGAGGGAAGTACAAACACACATTTCCCTTTATACTTGTGAAGCTTAAAGCAAAGCTGGAGTTTACAATCTAACCTTACGGAAAGACAATCCAAAATACTCTACATGAATCCACAGAAGATTCTTTATTATTCCCCCTATGCAAAAAGCAAACAGTATGGCAAACGTATATATATGCAATGCTCTACAGCTTTAAAATAAACCAACCAACCTAAGCCATCAAGAGTATTTTATAATCTCCTGAAGAGTTTAGACCCTGATCCAGCTCTGTCTGGAGAAATCATCCACTAACAGTCATTCCAACAACTAACGTGTATTTACCAGGACAGAAAAAGAAATTGCTACTTCTATTTTCATCCCTCAACCTGACAGTTAAGAATGAGCCAAGTTAAGAAAGCCCAGTATCAGCACTTTAGCGAATGATGGGATTTATCCCCACAAAGCTTCACAAGAACACGCTGAGAAGACAGTCTGTAGCCTACGATCAATAACTCAACTAAAACACAACACAGATGCAATCAATGTGAAATAGAACTTTTATCTAGTTTGAAAAGAGGCAGAATCTGCCTATAGAACCCTCAATGCTACACTATCATATTAAAATACAAACTTCACCCTCAAGTGAAGACAGAGATAGCCACATCCAGGGTTTATGTACTCTGTGGGTTTCCAAAGAGCCAACCCGACATTTACATTGGATTTTTTGCTTCTATCAGTACACCAGAACTCCTTCTCTTCCAAGCTGGCACAAGCCACTCACTAGATAACAATCATCAGAGGAAAAAGAATTCTCCCTTTCCTTCCTCTCTTCAAGAACCTTCAACATGGATATACTTTTATTAAGAGGCTGTTAAAACTACTGGAAGGCTTTCTAGCCCCTACTCTAAAGAAATACAGCTAGAAGTGTATTTTTGTATTTATGTTTGTCATGGTACACTCTTTCAGGAAACACTGCTAGAATGAGTCTCATGTTCTGAGCTTGCAGGAAAAAAGAAAAAAAAGACAGCTGCATATTGCCTTATGTAAAAACAAAAGAAAACCCAATTCAGAAATATTGATCATGTGAATCTGGATTGTCTGTTTTGGGCAACAACATGTTACACTATGATGATCAGTTAACCAAGTGAAACAAGCTCTTCAGAAGAATCACTTCAACTGATATTGGTTTCAAAAAAACTTCTGTCTAGTTTTAGCTAAAAAAAAAATAAAATCAAGTTTTCCTTAAGTAGTGATTTAAATTTTTAATATTAAAGTGACAAAACAACTTTATTCTCCAAATAATACTTACTTCATTTCCATGTTTCTGCAGAAATTCTATTTCCTGTTGTGTGAAGGTAGTCATTGAAATCGACTTCACTCTATGGGGTGGATTCAAGCCCCGCCTAAAAGAAGCAACAAGGATTCAGTACTCAGGAAAATGGTCATCATACAATCACTTTAACATTACAGCTGTAAGTTGGCCAGTCTTAAAACCAGGAGCCATCGCTGTGAAAACACACCCATTTCTGGGACTGCAATGCAACTTAAGGCTGTGTAAGCTCTTCTCAAAGTAACATTCAGCATGTAAAGTCAATTAACTGAACTTCAGGGGAGAGCAATGTTCACAACTGCACAAGCAAACTCTGACACTTTCTATGCAAATTTATGAAAACATAACTAGACTTTCTTTTAAATCCTAATCTGCTTCTTCAAACTTGTTCACCCCTGCCTCCACTCTTCATCTCTCCATCTTGGGCCCCCCTGCTGTAGCTTTCTTTGTCTCCAATTTCTCCCTCGTTTCAATCTCTGCTTGCTACAACTTCTACCAAATCACCAGATTTCTTGATGTTACACCCGTCAGCTCAGTCTTCTCTTGCTTTAACCTACATTTCCTGTCTTCTCACAGCATCTTCTTCTGGTTTACTTTCTGACCCCGCATGCACAGGGGCTTCTTCCTCTTCCCGAGCACTACACAAGTAACTGCAGCAAAAGCAAAAAGCCAATGTTTTTAGTGTGCTCTCAAATGAGAGATACCATTACTAATGCCACAGCCTGACACTGTCAAACCCAATTCAGTCCAAACCTGGGAGCACACAGAGAAAATCTGCTGAGCAACAGCACCAGGGTAAGAAAAGCTTGCTTTCTTTTCAAGCTCATTCTTTAAATACATGCTAACTACTGCTTTTGCCCACAAACACAATTAAAAGCAAGCCATGCTTTGCTCAATGGATGCAAGAACATTTACTGCCCACATATGCCAAACAGTGGAGACACTCAGGCAATACAAGGGGGCTATTTTAACACTCCTGTTAATCAGGCTTGGATTTCTGAAATACCATCTTAAAAACCAATTAATATACATTAACTGTGAGATATCAAAGCACACAAAAAAACTTTGCAGGGATGTAATAGGGGCCTAACAAATTGCTAAGAAAATCTACTGATAGCTTTACTGCTTATATTTGTTCCTACGCTTTAATTCTAAATTTAGACCAAAAAAAAAATCACTGACATCTAATTTAGGATGACTAGTGGTTTTCTTTAAACCCTGTGATTCTTCCAAGAACACTGACTATAAATTAAATTGTTATCCATCAATACACACTATGACAAAAACCTGATGTTACAAATATGAACACATTATACTTGACTTTTAGACAAAATTTTTAGCACTTCAAATTCTCTGAATAAGTCTAATGGGACAAATATTGTGTGCATTTAGTTTGCAAATTCACCTTGACACCTGATTTCACACTGTACCTGCAAGAAGACAATTCTGATCCTGGGTTAAAAGAATCTCCACATTTTTAGTTAAAAGTTGAATACTGGTTAGAACACTAAGCAGTAACATGTTAGCCTAAGTTTCATTAGAAAACAAATCTGTAAGAATTTTATGCAGTTAAAATTGTTTCAGAGCTGCTGATAGTATTAGGTTTGGTTCGTTGGGGTTTGTTTATTACTGGGTTTTAAAAGCACCCCTTGGTCTGTGTATGTAAGAAATTACATTTCCCTAAGCGACACTGTAGAATCACATACTGAGTGACAGCACAGAAACGAAGCATCCACCTGGCATTTCACAGAAATATTCTCCATCAAATATTACATGACAATCACTGTTCCTGCTTTTACAGTAAACACAGTTGCATACCTGGGTTTGTTCAGTTTACGCTCCTATTAATTACAAAGACGCACAATTAAACAGTTGCAAACTACTTATTAACTGTTTAAAAGCCAGAGCTATTCACTAGCACATTCATGTGTTTTTCAGCACAGGCAGTGTATCTAAACTTTCCCACGAGCTCCTGCTGAAAGTTCATTTTTGCAGTAAGTATAATTTAAGTGCTCTATTGTATCTGTGTTTGCAATTTAAAGGCACTGAACAAGTTATTTAAGCAGTACTTACTCTATACAGATCTACTAAGGCTCTTCATAGCATTTAAATCAGCAAACGTATCTACAGCTCTACTAAGCAGCAATATTAAATGCACTTGAGGCCTAGATAAGATTTTGCTTAGTCTAACCAGAGACTTCCTCCTTGTCTCCCTCTCCAGTGAAGAATGCTCTCCAGTTTTCAGGTTCAGGTTATAAAGTTCCCTGATACACACATTATATCTACGTGGGATAAGATAAATTCTCATTTCTTTTACACCATCCTGCTAAAGAAGGAAGACACACCCCACTCCTAAAGGTCAGATCACAACACAGAAGTGTCAGATGTCTGGCAGGATGAAAGAGAGCAAGTCCACACATCGGTGATCCATGAGGACTGGAAATCCTGAACAGAACTTTAACTGCCATAAATGCAATGAGAACTATCAAGCTGCAGTACTTATACATTCACATACTTGTGTTTATTTACTACAGAAAGGGGTGGGGGTAGAACCTCTGAAAAGCTTCCTCATGGCCTAAAGCAGCATAAGTAGTCAGCCTGGAACAAGGAATTCAGCACAAGAAGCTGCACACAAACACAGCCCAGACATATGTGTTATCTTCCCTAGATAAGTTGATTCTACCAACAGAACAGTGAACATCCTATTTTTTTATGATTTCTGACTAAGAAAAAAACTCATGAACTGCCCATGATCTCCCTCAAACAGAGCAGTTATGGGATTTTTGAAGCAGAATTTGAGGACCAACCCTTTCTTACCTGCAGAGAATACTTGATGACCCAAATGATTCACAAACAACTCATCTACATATGGGGGAAGCTTACCGGTAGACAGCCAAGTACAATTATCCCTTATGAGGTATTAACAAACCTTTTTAATAGGAAAAATGTTTCTTTCCATGTATTTGACAAGTGCTTTGCACACTTCTAATGATTTACAGTATTCCCTATCTAACAGGAGACAGAATGGATTACAGTCCTTAGTCCAAATTAATCATGTTTAAATTTAAATTGAGCCTGAACAAATATTTGCAACCTGCACTCATGCAGCAGTACCAGTTACTCCTTTCTCCACAACAGAGCTCCCGAGGAAGACAGCAACCAAACACCACCTCAGCACTTCAGCCAGAAGGCAGCGACCTCCTGAGAGGCCCTGAGAAAAGATGACAGAGTAAGACAATTCTGCCATCTGCACTTATCCAGCACACCATAGCTAGAACGGCCCACGCAGAGATCCCACTCATCACTGCCAACTTCTCCACGCTCGGCAATGGTTATGTCTGTGGAATAGCACTGTGGCCAGAGCTTCCAGCCATGACACTCTCCTCCACTGGCCCTCCGCTTAGTCCCAGCTTACCGAAGGGGCAGCCACAGAGAACATGAGACCTCTGTTCTCCAGGGAGCTTTGTTAAACTGGGACTCTCGCGAACAAAGGAAGCTTTAAGGCCAGTGACACAGGATTCTGCAGTCTGGCAATTGAAACATTAAACATTCAAAACACTGTCAACAAGCAGCCGATATTTGTTACTAACATAATTTAGCGGCAAATTATAGTTGAAATTGTGATTGTTGGCAGAGCAGCCATTCCTGCATTCACCTCAAACAAGTGTCAGCAAAGTTGTCTGCCAAGGCCAGGGCTGGGAAGGGAAAAAAAAAAACCAACTTAAAGAGTGGCCTCTGTAGGAACAGAAGGTCCCTTCCGTGGGAGGAACGGTGGGCAGACACCACTCAACACTGCCCCTGTATCAGATTTAAGATCTCGGGTCTAAGCCAGCAAAATCTGATCCCCTAAAAACAGGACCTTAATGAGGCAATTCAAATGCCAAGCCATCACAGAGCACCCTACATCCCTAGGTGGCCAAAAACCAAGCTTTAGAAAACCCAATGCCACAGCATTTGTAATTATTTCTACGCTACTGTAATTAGGAAAAGAGAATATAAGCAGCACTGGCCATTCCTGATACTTGCAGACCTCCCTGGAGACCCTCCACCATCTCACAAGCTCATTTATTTTTAACAGCAGAAGGCTCATACACACATTTCTAAGCACAGTCAAGGTTAGTTTTTTCTTAAAAAAACAACCAAACATTCTTTGTAAACTGCACAGTGCTCACTGTGGTATATAGACATTTCCTTTGCTCTCCAGCTCTGAAACTCAAAACAAGAACTATAGCAATATAGAAAATACCCTTAAATACATACATATCTATATATATATAGACACACACACACCACATACATGGAGCCATTTTCAAAACATGCTCCAACAGAAAAAAAGGACCAAAAAGTCATGCTAACACAATCCGAATCACCTTCATTCTAATACTGTTTATTTAGACCATTTTGATTTCTGCAAGACTTTTTCTAGGGAAAGGAACAATAATTCACCACTATTACACAAAAATTTTAAGTTTGTTACTAGTGGATCTGCCATCAAATGCTCCCATCTGGCTGATACAAAAGTCTTTTACCTAAGAAAATTTTAGAATTTTGAGTGGGAATATTACCAACAGCCAGAAGACCATGTGATCCAGTAATTGTAAGAAATAACATAAAAGGGCTTCAGCATTCCTCACAGCACCTCTGTGTTCTAAGCATTCCTTGTTGCTCCTTCCTGACACAAGACAGAAGTGAAAACATCTGAACAAGAGACTTCCTCAGTAGGTTGGGAGGGAGTTAGGAGGGCAGCAGTAAAAGGATAGGAGTGCCTTAATTATCACACCAGCAGATATAAAAAAGAGTCAAGATTAAATAAAAAAAAAATCTATAATACAAAACTTGTGCAAGTGGACTCTTAATCAAACAGGAGTATTTTCCATCAGTGAATTTAAAAACATGAAACCTTTTTATGAAACGTCAGGTCAGGCTGACTAGGAACAGCACAGAAGCGTTTGAAAGCAGAGCTGCACACACACAGCCAAGACACAGGCAAAGAGGCAGTTGATAAGACAAAGGGAAGGATGTCACTGTTGGACACATGGGAACATCCTGGAAAACAACAGTCACAGCTACCAACATAATCCTTTGAATCAAAGGACTTCTGTCAAACCAAAAGAATCTCTGCCAACATTTCCCGAGATGCTGTTTTGCTATAATAAAGAGAAATCTTCCTGTGTTGTACAACTGTAATCCTTGACCTGAGCAAACTGCTCCTCTAGAGCATCTCCTTCTGGTCTCAGGGAAGAAATAATGGTGTGGGTAGTTCTACATATCCTGTGTTCATGTTCAACACCAAAAAGTTCAGCTACCTTGTGTGATGTTAGCATGCTTTTTTCCCCACATGAAGTATTTAAACACAGGGGACAGGCAGAAGTAAGTACTTTAAAAGGAAACATGTTCACACCACTATTCATGAGCTTTGTCCTGCATGCACCATTTTGCACAGCAAAACTGCTCTGGTAAACTCGATCTGATAAGGCAACTTAACCCCCAGGTTTATAGAAAAGAACCTCCTCTATGTCATTCATACTTTCAATTTGACATGACTCACCTTCAACATTGAAGTCAGAAACAGATCTTTTTAGCAAAGTCACTAGTTCCCCCCTCATCTTCAGTAGTACTTGAACAAGCTAGACATACTCTTTTTGAAAACAGTTAAGGAAATAGTAGTTTTTTAAACTAAATCTTCTAATAAATATCATCACTCTCTTTATACACATAAAATACCTACTGGTAATCTACGATGGATCCACAATGGAGGTTTGGGATTTGAATAGCTAGTCCCTGCCAGGACAACAAACAAACACTCCAGAAGACGTGTAAAAAAGTTATACGACAGTTTTAAAAAGTTCTGAGTTAACTGTGTCTAGAACAA
The DNA here is from genome assembly GCA_013396755.1 of Sclerurus mexicanus. Classification (NCBI taxonomy): domain Eukaryota; kingdom Metazoa; phylum Chordata; class Aves; order Passeriformes; family Furnariidae; genus Sclerurus; species Sclerurus mexicanus. Next base: position 170,058 of record VWZF01000440.1, read on the forward strand.
CATGCCTGCTTAAGATGATACTGACGTCAGCAACCACTTTTAATTAAGAAACCTTTCTGAAGGAGACTTGTTAATATACTAGTATTGTAATCTTGCATTGGGCACTTCATACTTGAAAAAACTAGTCTACTTGACTCCAAGAATACTTCCTGTACCAGATTAGAAAAAAATAACTAAAACAAGAAGCAATGCGAGTCATTAACATAGCACACAAACAAGATAAAGTACTAAGATTATTAAAGCCTTACAGTAAAGCAAGTATTATGAGACAGAATGCAAACAGCCATTAAGAACTATAGAAGGAGCAGTACTTTTACCACTTATTTGCCATTATGTGGTTTGTTCCCAAGTAATTTCCCTCCACTGTGGAATTCTACAGTGAAAAGGATTTGGAAATAAACAAGTTGTATGAAGGACTGTTCTGACAGAAGTGTTAAAAATAACAGTTTCTAGTTACGAAACAGACATGACCTACACCAAGTCTCATCACCAACAAAAATATGCCAGTGGCTAAGTTCTAAGGTGTTAACCAATGCATATGATCCTGCAGACACAATTTATGAAAGCTTGTTCAAGTCAACATGAAAGAGTGAGCTCAAATTTATTTCAGAAGAAAGCTTTAAGTCCTCCTAACAATCCTTTACTCCAGCTTTAAGTGTAGGTGTTACTAGCTGTAAGAACCAAACATGTTGTTTGTGATTGCTTTTTTGTAGCAACACGAAAACAGTGCACATTTACAAAGCAAGAACTATCTGCATTTTATTCAAATACCAATATATTAGCCACTTTTTGACAGAAAGGGTCTTCCTCCTTTAAGCATCCAAATGATAATCAACGTCAAGTGGCAGTTGTCCCCTGCTTAAGAGCTGTTTCACTGCCTGTACATCCTTTTGGTTACTGTAAATTGGACCACGCACTTTAGCAGTCCATACCTCCCAGTCAACAAATTAAGGGAACAGATCCTTCTGAACCCACGCTAAGCATCTCAGCAGCAATCACAATATATTTGTCTATTACGGTCGAGAAGCCTGAAAAATAAAGCCAAAGACTCTCATGGTGCAGTTTTATCATGCTGTCAGTCTAACCAGTAAGAACATGTGCAACCATTAAATAACCTCAGTGCAGTAGCTTAAAATAGTTTCACATGCCAGCACAAATAACAGTTTGCTAAGAGAGCAAACAATAGCCAGAGCTGGCTGATTGAATAGCACGTATGTGTGAAAAGCTAAAGTCACTTTTCAGTTCCACAACCTAAATGTATTTTCTGTATTTGTGTCAAGTCTGTTCAAAAGTCTACACAAAGTAGAAGTTAAAAACCCCCAAGTCTAATTAGCTGTCTAGTAGTACAAAAGGCAGTTTGTTCCATGTAAATTCAGCACAGAACTAACGCGTTTGCTTTGTTCTGAAGCTCAGCGTAACTACCAACTTACTTCTAGAGCACCAGACCTCAACTGCAAGGCCTGCTTGGGGTATTAAGGGGACAGGAATCAGTTCAGGCTCCTGAATGCCTCTTACGAACTCAAACCCTTACAAACACCAATCTTCCTCTGACATACTATTTATTACTTCTTTGGCTACTCTTTGATTTTTCTCCATCCCATAAGCACAACGCTCCAGAATCACTAACAAGCAAATAGATACAGCTAATGAAACAGTAGCACTGAAGACAGCAGGGGTTTTCCCCCCAAGTTATGTCTATGTGACTGAAATTCAGAACTGACTGCTCTCAGCTCTTGCTTTCATACACACTACCTCGGAAGAGGATGGGTGGAAAAGGAAGGAGGAGTAGTGGGGAGGCCCACACAGGAATGAGGAACAGGAAAAGTGCAATTACTTTATCAGAGCCAATCCCTTTTCAAGGTTTACGTATATAGTTTGTAGGAAGTAATTGATGTAAGGGGAAAAGAACTCCACCTTCTACTACTTTTCTGATCAAGTCTCTTAAACCACTAAGGCTAGGGTTTATCCACTAAGCAGGAGCTTAGAAAGTTGTTTTACACACTACTACCAAGCATAACTTGATGCATAGAAAGCTCGGCTGGTGATTTGACTTAAGGTTAAGGTAAAATCCGTATTCACGGCAGGGCTGGTGTCTCCCAGACCGTCATGACAGTGACCTGCCCAGCCACGTGCGTCTTCCCTTTCCACAAGTGCTGTCCGCACACTTGTTTAATTAACCACCCCTTCAACACCTCCAGGGTGGTGCTGCTGCTGCTCCCGCTCCCCCTGCGCTCCGGGGATCAGTCCGCCAGCCCCAGGCCGCGGCCCCGCACACCGCGCCGGGGGCTCCGACGGCACTTGCAGCGACACCGCCCTGGGAAAGCCTCCCGACGGCCTGCTGCCCTCCGGCGTGGCCGGGCGGGCAGCGGGAGCCGCGGCGGGGCCGCGACCCGTGCGGGGCGGTGGAGCC
>VWZF01000440.1:172933-190648 GCA_013396755.1 Sclerurus mexicanus
CGGGAGGGACGGAGCGAGCCGGGACCCCCGCGTGGGGACCGCCGGTCTGCACGGGCGGCGGCGGAGACAGCGCCGTCACGGGTCTCTGTCCTGGATTTAGGCTGAGAAGTGCACGGTTCCCCCGGGAATCTGGCTGCCCGCCGGGCTCGGGGAGAGCAGAGCCAGCACTCAGTCCGTCCGTGCCCGAGAGGAGCCCTCTTGGCTCGGGCCGGAGCTCAAACCAGCCCCCGGGCCCCAAAATACCTCCCTGTTCCTTACGGAGGTGCCTAAAGGAGTGTTTGTCAACAGCGCACAACATCAGTGTTAAAGGAAAAAACAAAAGAAGTTAATGCACTTTGCAATTTGGTGATTCGCAAAACTGCCTGACACAACGCTGTGTGTGTTCAAAATCTTTTAAGGTTTAATGATTCTCGATGCAGTGTATTTAGGGTCAAGTTTTGTGCCTCTGACATCAGTACAGAGGAGCAAGATCTGATCCACTGTATTTTCCTCATAGTTTTAGTTAGAAAACCTCCGAGGTGTTCAGCATCAGTAATTTGGCATTCCTCTTCTGATTCCTCTGGATATGCTGATTTACATGAGCTGATCGACCAGTTCTGTTTTAAACAGAGGAAATGCAATGCTCTTTTTTTTTCCTAGTATGGATGGCAGAAGCTGTTCATAGTGAAAAATACACATCACTAAGTCATTAAATAATCACCAATGCTTAAATAACATTCTTAAAAGCAAACAGGGAATATTTCCAATCTTTTAAGGATCAAATTCTCACTTCTCTCTGAAATCCCGATATTCTTGTTATTCAGAAGATTTCAGGGGGGTTTTCTTTTGGTTTGGTTTTTTGCCTTTTACAAAACATACCAAGGACCTAAATGACCTAAAGTAAATGACCTAAATTTAGGGAGGGAAAAAGCTTCAAGGTCAAATAACAAGTTTCGGGGTTTTTTTTTTTCCTGGAAAACACTTTGGAGAGCAATGATTGGCCACACAGCTGTGCAGCAGAGAGTTGCTCCATTACAGTCAGGTTGAGTTTCAGCTGGAGTCAAAGGTGGTTTGTAACCGAGCGAGAACATCCAGCTTCAGCTGCTCGTGTCACGAATGTACTCACGTGAATGTCACACGGGAACAGCTGGTAATAAAAGCAACACCCCTGTCACTGACATTGTCACTGTCGGCAAAACGTGCAAGTGAGCTCCCAGGGAAAATCCTGGGCCTGCTGAAGTCACTCACAAAGCTCAGTAGTCCTGTGGCTCTAATTTGTTTCACGAAGAAACAGTTCTGCCCTTATTCAAGCATTTGATAAGCCTATCAAACTAAGATAGGCTTATGCTGGTAGATAAATTACCTTTTTGATTTAGAAGCACTTTTTCTAAATACCAACCCCCTCCATTCTATATCTTATAAAGCAAGTTTACCCCAGGGAGCTACAGAATGAGACTTCAGGGGGGTGTGAGGATACACCCTTTTGCAGATACCCCTAAGATCTGTGGGATCTGGGTTCTTCTAGAGACTGTGGGCACATTTGCTCCAACTCTTGCGTTCCTACATTCAAATCTTACCCTCCTGTCTCCCACAGAAATCGGTGCTTAAGAAATACAACGACCTGTGTATAACTGTATGTGTTACACTGTTGACACATACAGCTCTGAAAACTGGCTATGTTAACTTCCAGCGCTGTTTCACCTCCCCACGAGCAATAACATAACTTGTGCTCCTCTTCCACTCCCTCTTTTTCTATTTTTTGCAGCTCACAGCGAGCATTAAGTCCCTCAAAACAGCTGGCCTATGTTTTCTCTAAATCACTAAAGGAAAAAATCCACAAATAATACACATGAATAAAAACTCTGCTCTGCAGCTTTACTCTTTGATTTTCCCTTTCGTGATACATTGTTTCTCTACCCTAGAACCCACATTTCCTTTCCTACAGCTTTTCTGCCCCAATTTGTTCTTCGTTTTCTCCTTCCAATGACCAGAACTTTGCGGCTGGAAATATACTGGCCAGCTGTTTATTCCAAAAGTGCTTAATCCCTGATGCACCTGCTACAGTTTTTAGGATTAAAAATTATTTTCTTAAAAAGAGGTAAAACAGTGATATTTTCAAGCTTGCAATATTTCTCTGTACATAAAAACCAGAATTTAAAATTCTAGTCATGGGTACTAATATCTGAAAGATGTTGCTTCATTAAGCTCTTAAATATGGGCCAATAGGGTATAAATTATAATATACAAACATATGATCTAGGGGATTTATTGTCAGGACCAAAAGAAACAAGAGTCTAAGAATGTACATTTGGGAAATGAATAAGAGGTTCTCTGTTTGCCACTAGGATTGAGGTCAATAATATCCATTTTAAAGCAATTAACCCAGCAGGATAAGTGACGTGAAAATTATCATGCTGAAAGGCTAATGGGCTATTAAATCCATCTTGCTTCACTACTGATGGGCATACAAAATTAATCCTGGGATTAGGTATATCGGATCGGTGGTGAACTGCTAGTGCAATATTTGTATATGAAGGGTTTTCTGAAAATGCTAAAAGGAATGCAAACAGAACGTTCACTGGTATGCTCTACTCAAGATTCAGTCAACTGAGCATAAATTAATGTGTCTGTGCCTGGCCTTATTTAAGCACTAGCTTTTTATTAACGAATAGGTACTTTTCGATAAGAGATCGGAACAAGAGAACGTCAGAGTAATGTTTCTGTAAATCATACTGCTTGCTGACAGTTATTTAAATCTGGACAATTTAATGCAAGAAAATGGTCAAAGATGATTGAATTACAACATTGTTTTTACTTGCAATGCTATTTCCCTTTGGCAGTTCCAACTCTCTGCTATGACATTAAAGTAGCAGAAAAGGTAAATGATATGGTCCTGCCTTTACTCATAACAGCTGCTTGTAGGAAAGAGATCTCACAATACAGAGAAAAGCACAGTCACATCAGCTTGGTCTTTTGTGATGCAAAAGTTAGTGGTCTTTATTTTTTTCATGTCATGTTTTATTAGTGTGACATATACCTAATTCCTTTTGAATAATGTGGTGTAGGAAATGATTTTCAGGCACCACAGTAATGAAAATCTGAGACTGAAAGCAGAAGTGCTGGCTCTGAGGATGATAGTGGAGGAGGTTGAAGGCATGGGGTGAGAGACACAAAAACAAGAGCTAACAGAAGCAGGAAGCATCAAACAAACAAAAAACAGCCAGAAAAAGCAATTCTTGTTTAGATTCCTCCCTCAACAGTTTGACCTGTCTGCTGTGCCTTTATTGACAGAAAAGCTTTTACAGTTTCCAAGTGAGAGGGATGAAAGCTGGGGAGAGTATCAGACATTAACAACAAGACACATACTCTTCTTAATGCAAAGTAAACTAGAATGTTCCAGTTAATCTTAACAAACCAGACAGGTCTTAGGAAGAGGACCATAAGGTATAGAATGCCTTTCCAAAGTTAACATAACAGATCAACATCAAAAGAGGTTAAAAAGCCTTAAATATCTTTCCTCTTAGCTTAATGTTCTGTGCTGGGTGATAATTAATATGAATGAAGGTTCCCATATAAATGATAATTTAGCTTCTTCCAGACATTAATTTTTTTAGAGTTAGTGGAAAATATGAATTGTAATTAATCAAATCAGTGACATCCAAAATTAGTGTTATTAAAAATATGGTTCCTTTTCGTCTGAATGAAATCTCTTACCTTATAGTTTAGTTGTATCTACTTGAAGTTTCTCAGTGGGAAGGACTGAGATTCCCTGGCTGGACTCCTATATACACTAGTTATCCTATACACCTACCTCTCTTCAATTTTTCAAGTTAACTAAACAATTAACAACTCTCTCCTGGAAATGCTCTTCCTAGGCTTTTTATCTTCTACTCTTCACATTCTTCTCATAAAACAAACAGAAAAGGTATATTCATTGATAAGATAAATAAATTGTTACCAAATTTTAGCTGTTTAGAAAGTTTTTCAGAAGAGTGAACAGCTTCTGTGTTACTGAAATTGTGCCTGCAGTTGTGAACCAAACACCATGCTCTCCCAGCTGAACTGGATCTTTGGGGGGCCCTGTGAGCCTGTCCTGCCTAAAATGACAATTGTTTTACTGCCTTAAAATCTACAAATTCCTTCAGGCACCGTGCTCAGTGAAAAGAGAATTTCATTTACTTCAGAGGGGGATTTGTGAGTGCAGGATTGTCCCAGCTCATAGTGTAATCCAGTGTAGTTCAGCAGGAGGTTTTCGTATCCAGGGAGGACATTTCAGCAGATTTAATTATTCCAAAGTTGCAGGAATTTTTAATTTTTCAATTTTAGTGAGAAATTCTGAGGAGACATTATTGTCTTGCTGCTTTCCAGCTTGATCAGTGATGTTGAGAGGTTATCAATATTTCAACCTTGCCCCTTTATTTGACAGCGTTCTTGAATTTCCATCATGCCTTAAGTGTACAAGATCACATTCCAGTTTGTAATCACAGACTAGGTAGTGGAAAGAACATGCCTATATACAGTTGCAGTGAAGGCAAAACATCTGTCATAGGAATATCCTGTATACAAGGTGAATGCATTTTATTTTTAAGTTCATTTTTACAGTACCTTTATTTTTAGGGTGTGTACCAATGTTTCCATTACTGATTTTGATTTGTATTGGTTTATCATTATTCTGTAAGACCCTTTAGTTGAATGATGCGTTATAAACTGTACCACAAATCACGGAACTTTTGGTAAAATGATTGTTTCATGCATCTTTTCAGAAGAACGTGCCAGAGCAGAGTGGAACCCTGTAAACTGAAAAGGGAGTGTATTCATATTAGATCCTATATTTATATCTGCTGGAACTTCCCAGAGGAATGTTAGCAATACCCAAGACAGCCCAGGGTCTATGGGTAGAAGAGAGAAGTTGTGGAACTGATATGAACAAAATGAGAAGGATACCAAACCCCTCAACTTTAGGGGACAAAGAAGAAAAAGACAGGCCTTGATGGTGGAAAGAGTTCAACTGTAACTTTTGGTTCTAAATTGAAGAGACAGAATTTAGGCAGACATCTAAACCACCAACAGCTTCTGTAGTATTTGGCTACATAAAGTACTGAATCAGGAAATGCTGTCCCAGCCCTCTGAGCAGGAGCAACTTAATTTTCACATAAAAGTTGAAAAACATTAGTTATTTCTTGACCTACAAATGAGATTTGTATTTAAAGCCCAGTGTATTTTCAAGTTCAGTTCTTCAGTAGCTTTTCCACTTAATGATGAGCATTTCCTGCCTGTTTTCTGTAAAACTCCCATGGGAATGAAGAGAGGCCTTTGTTCCTTTCCACTAATGAATCTAAATTATTGATTAGTCAGTCTAATTGATGGAAACTACCATTGGCTAACGCTGTCTTAGAACTGCCTCAAATTGGGCAAAAAGAATTACAGGTAATTTGACAAATATCTTCAGGGAGAGAAACAAAATAGACAGAAGTAGCATGTTCTGCCAGGGTTCTTTTATTTGCCACACTTTACAAAACTCACATATTATCCTTCAGACTTCCCTAGAATTTTAGTTCTTTTAATAAACATCACTTGAGAGCTGATTTGGGGAACACTAAAGTAGAACTAACTGTTCTGAGCATCTTCAGTGCTCGTGGTAATCATGAGGCAGTGCCTACAACTAGAATCTACAGAAGAGGCCCAAAACTTTCTCTAAGTCAACCTGAAACCATGGAAAAAGAACAAAAAGAAAGAAAAAAATGCATTGAGCCACAGATACTAAGACAAGGCACAAAATACCTCTCAGGCACTCCATGATCTGAAATTCTAAGTCAGTGACTCCAAAATAGCAGTGTTTGTATCTTGCCTGATAAACAAAGTTCTTGTACACTGCACTGAACAAATCAATGAATATAACAAGGATCAGACTAAAAGTCATGGAATCATCCATTTGAATTTGAAATGAGATGCAAAAGAACAATATCTTAAAGCAATGGAGATGAACATAACAAAATAGAGAAACTTAGGAAAACAGCTTTTAGATGTCAAACATTCAAACATAAGAATACAAAAGATAATCTATGTGATGTGAATATGGGAAAATTAAGTTTTCCAGTCATCCCATTTCTGAAAGAAAATATTTTAGAAGATGACTACAAAAAGGTCCCCGATTCTATGAACTTTAGTGTCAAGTTTCTCATTGCTGTAATTTAAAATCTGAGATGTCACCAAGATTTTTTCCATTAATTCATGGGAATTTCTCTTGTTCAAACTGCAGACAGAAGGGCTTTATGATTGGTAGCATTAACAGGTTAAAAGCTAAAGCACCAACAAGATGAACAAATCCCCAAACCTCCCACCCCCCAGAGAGTGTAGCACAGGCCAGTGCAGTTGCAGTGGATACAGATAATCTGTGGTAGCTGCAAATATCCTCTTAGGGGAGGTTTTCTGCAGGAGAAGCCTAATCTCAATCCATACGTGGGAAAAAAATACAGCTAAAACTAGTAACATTTTAACACTTTCTCTCCATGTCATTTAATTTGAAGTACAAGAACAAACCTTCAAATTGTTGTTTAGAATAACTAGTTTAACAGGAAAAATGAATCCTTGGACGTTCAGTCCTTTTGTACCTTCTCCTGTACAACAAGAGCACCTGCAGTTTCTTGCCTTGAACTGTTTTCAACATGGCAAGCCACAGCTGTAGGTACAAACAGCTTTAAAAAAATCAAGGTTTCTTTAAAGAATGCATTCTTGGGTGAAGTGGCAATGATGGGAATTTCAACTGAGAATGCAGATTCTGAAAGCATTTGTCTATTAGAAAAACTCTTTCTTAACCAAGAGGTGAAAAAAGAGAAATTCTCATCAGCATGTGACTGAACCAAAATGACTTGATATGAAAAAGAAGCCTTTTTCATTACATGACAGGAATATTTAATATTTACTAGTTACATGTTTGAATAAATTAAACCCAACAACAAAACAACCACCAGAAACAACGAAAGAATTAAGGCATGTTGTGCACAGTCATATTTCATGTACTGTGTTTTGGCAGTGGGAAAAGAGTAAGTGTGCAGAATATTATTGCAGCCTGACTAAAACAAAACCTTGTTTTGGTTTGTAGGCAAGGGGTTAATGGAAGAGAATGAATAAATACTCTGAAAAAGCACAGTGAGTGAAAAATTTGGGATAATGGCCACTCAGAGCATAAAGAGCAGTGTGTTACTGACATTAACACAGGAAGTTTAGAAATACACCCCCCAACGTGCAAGAGATTTTTAAACAGACAAAAAAACTCCAAAAAACAATGTCTCTAGACTACCACTGATGAGAAAAATTGACAGGGAAAAGGAACCTGACAGTTAATAGATCATCACAAATATGGAAACAAAAGTATTACAGAAGCTCTTAGGGAAGAATAGCATTTTTTACAAATTAGGACTTTTAATCAAGTCTCTTGTAATTGTTAGAATTTGTAACACTGTTACTATAACTTTTTTAGAGCTCTCTAAGTCTACTTCGACTTTCCCAAATTATCAAGATCCACTTTATGAACACACAGAGGTTTTACATCCTGCTCCTCCTTGTTTGGGGTTGTTTCAGACCTCAGCATTTTCCGACTTAAGGTCCAGCTTTCTGATTTTTCAGGTTCAATGTATTCATAGCCAGCTTGCACATATTGCTCTGATGGCAGAACTACCCTTCAGCTTCTTGTCCCCTCCCTGTAGGTCCCACAGATAAGTGCCCAACCCACATGTCACACGTGCAGGCAGGAGATAGAGGAGCTGTGCCCATCAGCTGCAGGCTGCCCTCAGCATTGTTGCACACCACAACATTGCTGATTCAGAGTCAGGATTCTGGGTGTTAACATTCAAAACACAATTTAAGCAAAGTAACAACAGAAGGAAGGTTCCATAGGAATTAATGAAAAGTTTCCATTGCTACTGACCTAGACATTTGCCAGGGTTAACTCTTGTTTGACATTCCCACTCTTTCCTTCATGGATGGATATCACTGTTCAAACCCGCCTGCCAAAGAGTTGAATTCTTTTTGTATTTCCTCATTATAAACTCAGCACCAAACAGTCAGTGAATGTTCAGCTTGCTCTCTGCAATCTCAGCTTTGCTCTGAAGCACCACGTGTTTCATGGCTGGAGCCCCTCAGCACTGCCAGACAATGCCCACAATTGCCCTCGTGCCCCTCAACAGCCGCTTTCATCCCCCTGTGTGACGAAATCCAAATGGCCATTTGTCAGGGTGAACTCCTTGGAATGACACCTTCATCTTAAAAGGATGCATTGTTATGCTTCAAAAATGGAAATTATCTTGAAGCAGAAAAAGTATTTCTTGCAGGTTTCAAAAATCAGTCAGGTAGCTCAGCAGTGGGTACTGTCACTTGCAGCAAATCCCTTCTTAGCAAGGATTCTTCTCTAAAGGAAGATTTTGAAGTTTATTCCAAATTTTGTCAAACATTATTATTGTTGTTATTGTCTAATCTCTGATGGTTTTGGTTACTAGGAAATGACAAGTATAGTAGTCTTATCAAGAAAAAAAAATTCAAATTTGTTATTTTTAAATAGCCTGGTTTTGTCTCTCATGAGGTAATGAGATCAACCAAATTCAACCTGATCCATGATCATCTCCTAAACACTTGAGTGTCGAGCCAAGCTTGCAGTGGGCAGCTGAAATAACCACTTAAGAATTAACAAGTTCAACAAGAAACTTTCAAAAAAATAAGCCGTGAAACAAACAATCTAATTCTGAAGCCTGTGAATAATTAACAGTTTGCTACTGGTCTAGATTTCCAGGAGCTTCAGCAGCACGCAGCCTGAACCGAGGCAATCCTCACCAACTCACCTGGACATCCCACCTGCAGTCACAGCACACCGAGTCCCAGCCCCGGGAGGGAAACATGCGATGCCGTGGGCCTTGAAGTGAAGCTGTGTGGGTACGTGCATCTGGGGTCATCCTAAAGCAAGCAAAGCAGCAGCAGAAGCAATAATGGATTGCCAGGGGGGATCTGCTCAATGCCACTATGAATGTCATCTTTCCTTTTTTTTCCTTCTCCAAGTGTTGTCTCGTTGCCTGGTGGATACAGGTTGTTGACAGGTGCCTGATTGAAAACATGCTGAAATAGCATCACATGATATTTCAGACAAATGAAATATTTAACATATATTTCTACTGCAATTCAACATAAAAGCAAAACTGAACTGTACTCTGATATTCTAAACAGAAAATGACAGGGAAATCGCTCCAATCCAAACCTGTCAGCTCCCTAGTGATGAAAGCCCAATCAAATTATAAAAGTAGCTCCACAAAGCTCATTGCCACAGTCAATACTCGATGCAGAAGGTCTGTGAAATACAACACAAAGCCTTCAGACACACACTTTTAGATCAGGCAACCATATTTTTCCTGAGGGACTGTAAAAGAATTATTTTGTAAACATTTTCAGTTCCCATCACTTGAAATTAAAGAGAATAATTTCCATTAACATTCAACGAGCATTCAACTAATGAAGCCATTTTCTCTCTGGACTCTTTTCCTCCTTAAACATTCTCTGATGTTGGAATTATTTTCACATATTGTTTTGTTAGATTGTCATCCTAATTACTAATAACTAATAACTTATCTTTTTGCCAGTAACTTAGAGAATAAAGCTGTGTCTCCTCGTTCTATTGAAATAACCACTAATGTAACTGGATTTATTGGACCAAGCCAGAAATTTTAGACAAATCCTTGTTGTCTGGTGGTAGGAATGCTTCCCCTGGTTAATCCTCCTCTTCCATGACCAACTTTGTGTCACTTCCTCAGTTTCATTAGTATTTTCTTAATTACATAGGACTGCCACTGTGAAGGAGATACTCCACAAGAACAGATTCCAGAAAGCTATCTTGGAAATCCAATGACTCTGAATCTTCTCTCCCAGGTTTAGGACTAATGTAGGGCAGTGGTGTTCCACCAGTGTGCCTCCTGCAGCCCTGAGGAACACACACTCATTTTTTCATTCTGCTGGGCTTAATTGTTTGCTCTGGCAACATCCCCTGCCCTACCTCAGAGATACTCATCCCAAATCCAGATACCCCACAGATCTGCTGTCTCAGGGTAGCAGTGGGTCTATTATACTCACTACTATGTAAATAGTTGCATCACTCTCTAGAAAAGGACAAATAAGTGAGTGCAGAACATTTAAAAACTTCAGAAACTGATCTCCTTTATCAGTCATAAGTATTTATTTTCTCACTTCAGTAAGGTTGAAAAATTGCCAGTGGCACCTTTTTTCCCCCATCCAAGTGCAAAGTGCAGCCACAAATACACTGGCATTGACAAACTGGAGATTTGATTCAATATTTACCTAAATATGTGGGAATCATGAAACTATGGAATCTGTTGGCAGATGCAAAGGACTACAGCTTACTATTGTTTCTCTCTACTCAAACAACTTGCATTAAACTTGGTTTCTTTGAAGATGGATATAAAACCATTCTTTTCAGAACTTTTTTTGCAAGTTGCATGTTTTTGAGATTTAGAAATGCTACATAAACATTGGCCAAGTCATTTATATGACTATTGAAAATACCATTTTTAATGGACACACATACTTACCAATGTGATTCATTTTGGTTTCTGATGTAAAGTACTAAAATTAAGTGCTTTAAACCAAAATCATCCCTTCAGGACAAAGAGCACTAAACTAAAAAGGTCAGGTAATGATTCATCTAAAAATGTTACTCAAGGTATAATGTTGCTGTGATTTATATAAGCATCCCAGATTAATTAAGGGAAAACACAGGACTGCAGAGGTATTAAGATGCCCTATAAAGGGGAGCTCTCAAGCATGTTTAAAACTCAATGAAATTTTAATCTCCTTGGAATTAAATGCAGAATTCCCCCAACATCAATAAAACCAAGACTTCTTCTGATAAAGAACATTGGTGTAAGAACAAGTGAGCACAGCTGGCAATGAGGTAAGGCATAAATCTGAATTTCCATATCAGAAAAGTGAGGTTCTGTAAGTGTCCCCAGCTGGAGCAACAGGAACAGAAGATGCATCTAAAATGGAGCTCCATCTGTTCTGGAAAAGGATCCCACCACACAGCTGGGATGGTGATGGGTTATGAGATGACCCAGGAGGTCCCTGACCCTGCTACAATACTGCACTGGAGCAACTCAGGTAACACGTTTGCATATAAACGTGGAAGTTCAAGAGCACAGTCACCAGCACAGCTGCCACAGGCTGGCAGAAATATTACTACACAAAAATAGAAAGGGATGATAACATTTACCTTCTCCCTAGAGCCACCCTTTTCCCAAGCAAGACCAGCCCCAGTTTTTAGGTGCACCGCAAAGAGCTGCATTGCAGTGCCCGTGATTTCAGAATCCCTGACAACCCTCAGTGCTCTGATTCTGTCACACAGATCAGCTGGTTCCACTCTGCAGCCTGCACTCTGACACTGGCTATTTACTGACCAACTGGTGAGCATTGTATCTTCAATTTCTCAGGCAAACTGGAAGGGGAAATGTGGAAAACTAGTGCCATTAGATCCGTGGAATAGATAGGAAAAGATAAAAGCAGTCTGTCCTTGTTGAGGGGTGTTTGCTTCTCTACACTAAATGCATCTCTCAGTATTAAACTTCAAAGCTCTGACATTAAGAAATACCAAATAGTTTAGAGCTTTTTAAAGTTTACCACAGCTCTCAGTGAAGTTAAGGACAAGGAAAAGTAGGGCTCTTCTGATGTTTCTGTACTGTTTCATCCCTCTTCCCCTGCCCTGCAAAACACAATGACAACACATCTTTTGAAGTTTTTAATTCTTCATGGCTTTTTATAGCAACAAAATACCAGAGCACCTTATTTAAATTTTTAATTTATCACAAACCCCAAGAGCTTCTTACAAGAAATATCAATAAAAACTTCAACTTTTCATCAACAGTTTCAAACTCTGAATTTACATGGAGCTAACTGTGAAGTGATTGTATTTTAATCTCCTGTCTTTAAGTCACAGCAACAATTAACATAAGAATTATTTCTGGGCTATTTTTTAAGAGAAAATTACAGCAAAATATCTGGTTATTGTAACCAGAAGAAGTTGCAGTTGAAAACAAGGAGATAATATGGAATGCTCAGTCACATTACTGAACTGCCACAGACACAGGAGCAAAAGTACCACCTATTAACAGCAGTAACTTAAGAACAGTAATAACAGTGCATGAAAACATACGAACAAGCTTTTCTCCAATTACTTAGCTGGGACCAATGTAGAACTTCTTTTATATTTCTTAGAATAACTTTTAAAACACTTTCAAGAAAAAGACAAAGTATGCAGATGACAGAAACAGAGTAATCCACGACCACTCACACACTGAATTTATCTCACATTTGGAGAAAACATCTGGAGAAAAGGCAAGTCTAGGCTAAAATCAATAGTAAAACTGCCATTGCAATGGATTAATTACTAGTAGTCCATTTATTTCATAATTCAATTGATAACTGTGTCTAAGCATATTCACTTGTACTCAGCACCTGGGTCAGAACCAAAGAAAGCAGCTCACAAAGCACTTTACAGACAACAAAAGTGTCATGGAATTTTGTGAACAATGTTTCTGAGCTGCCATTTCCTCCAGACTTTGGAGATACTGATTTCTGTAAATCTAAACAATCTTTTAACACCACTTACTGTTTATGGCTATTGATTAAAAAACAAACAAAAAAAAGCACCCAAAGAAAAGAGTTGTTAAGTGTATAAATGATCCCACTACTACAACTATAAATTCTGAAATACATGCTTAAGTTTCAGAAATTAAAGCCCATATACCATATGAAATGCTTTTCTGATCTTTGGAAGCTTGAAAATAGGACACTTTCTCTTATAAAAACTCCTTTTTCACTCACACCTTTATAAAAACCCAGTCTTTTCTTTCCATGCCCCCAAACTGTCTTTCCATTTGAGCTCAATACATTCCATACATGTACCACACAATAAATTGATTTATCTTGCATTACTCGTCTCTTTTCAGCACTCAGCAATCCTCTTCTCCTATGACTTAGGTCCATACTCCAAACTACCAAGCCACAGCAAGCAGATCTTAAATACTTTTTAAAGGTAAACTGATGGAAATTTGCTTTTTTCTCAATCTCAAAATACATACATAAAATAATAGTAGGTAGATCAAACTTTGGCTGTAAAAAACCCCACCTTCTATTGTCCTTTTCAAATAGGTAAGGAGAAATAACCTCATCTGAAAACTAAAAATAGCATGAGTAATTTTATCATCCTTTCAAATTTTGCTGTTATTCCCCTGGAATACACTGACCTTATTGGCTTTGCTTATGTAAGCAGCAATAGATTACCTGGCTGGAATTTTTCACTGAAGTGATTTTATGCACATTTTATGCTAGGCTGATTTTTCTGCTCTCTGTTTTGTACTGCAGCTTTCACAGCAGTGATCCCCCATCCCAGAACACAGCAGGAAGGTTTTGCTGCTCTCCAGCCACGTCAGCGCTTTGTACAGGGGTAAGACACAGGTCACACCGAGTGCTGGAGACACTCCTGGGTCACAGACAGACACTTCTTTTGCTTGGATACACCAATAAATCTGTTCCCATCGGGCAGAGTCAGCACTGGCTCTCACGGCAGGGGCAGGAGGGAACGTGCCACAGCCCTGCTCAGCAGCCACAGCCATGACAGACCTCTGGCTGCCAAGTGTCCTGCACTGATTCCGTCCCGTGGGCCAAAGGCGAAGGATGTGTGCTGGCATGGACAGCAATATCAAACCTGGATGAATGGCCACCTGCCTAGTTTTTTCCCCCTCCATTAGTGAAAGCACATTTACCTGGTGTCTTCCTTTGCAACCACTGCTCACAATGGGATGAAGCAGAAACACTTCCTGAACCACTGTCTGACATCCAGCTTCTTTCTTTCAGGTCCCAGTCCCAGTTTGTAGAAGACTCTCACCATTTTTTAAGAAAATTATTGCAGAAGAGCCGCAGTCCTCACATATCTGTAGTCCTCTGGTAGACATGCTGAATTCCTATGGCATGCAGGTACCTGAGTTATTCCTAAGTTCTATTTATTCGGAGTTATATTAAACCAGCTACACATAGTGCAAACAGAATTGAATCCAGTTCTTTAGTCATGTGATCACTCAAATTGAGGTACACGGACTAAACAGGAGTACAAAAGAGAAAAGACAGAAAAAGAAAAACCTTATCTTACAGCCAATCATAAAATCATGTTCTCCAATTTCTGTGGGTTCAGATCTTCAGGATCCTCACTTACTTCTAGTCTTGCAATAGAGATATTTTTACAAATTTTAAAAAACTTTCATGCTCCAACAATAGAAACCAATGTGCATGGCAAATAAAGTTTGCTTGCAAGCAGTAAGACCTCAAAAGTCTGGACCACCACCAGTGTCGGTATCATCATCACATTTCATGTTTTCACAAGGTTGCGGACAAATGAATCCAAATGCAATCCAAAGACTGATGCTGCACACATAATTAAACTCAGCTTATTAACAATCCTCTCCAAACAACCTCCAAAGCACCATTCATGAAACCTGTTTCTATACAGACTTTGTCACATATTAGTTAACATTTTTAAAAACAGTCTCCTGTGATGTATGGAAAAACTCAGCCAAAAGGCAAAAGCTCAGATTAAGGGTATTTTTTTATGTTTAGGAAAATGAGCAGATATTCAACATTGTGCAAAACCAAAAGACTTTATTTTAATACCGTATTTGATCTGGAAGTTTCACGCACCGAAGACCTGAATAACAAACTGAGTTTTGGTTTTCTAAATACATCTATATTCAGCATGGAAGCCATTAATTAAGAGAAACCAGAAATGTCTTTTAGCATCTAGTTACTGCTGATTGCCTTTTCAGCTGCCACTTCTTGTTTGGGTTTCGAGTAGTCCCACGGTCTCCTGTTCTCTGTGTACCCGTAGAGCTTCCGCAGCGCCACCCGCGCAGCTTCTTCCTCCGCAGCCAGCAGCGTTTCCCCAGGGCCTTCAGCTAAAAGCTTCTTATCACTTGAGGAAAACAAAATGAAATTACAAACATTCTCATCATGAAATGTACCATGAATAAAACTGATTGGTTTTTCTCCAATGTCTGTGAATACTGAACATAATTTCTACACACACGCAATCACGCTAAACATTTCTGTTGGCCTTTCCTGCAAGGTGATTGTATATTCAACAATGGAAACTCAGATCAGAAATGTGTACATTTCTTGTAATAACATCACTCTGTTCATTTAGATTCCTAACATAGCACTGATTCTTTACAGCATTCAATTTGTTAGCCCTGTTAAAAACACGCAAAGTTGTTACTCTGGTTAGCTTAGACAGGAACTGAAATGCTTTTGTCTTTTCTTCTCCCCTGTAAGGAAGCACTTTCAAACTGCTTCAGAAGGACTGACACAGAAACTCTCTGTGTTATGAAGTGTGTGCTCAGCTCTGTTTATCAACACCTGTGGGCACTGAATCGGAGCAGCTCACGAAGGGACACCAGGGATCTCAGAAGGAAAACAATCAAAGTTCTCTTCTTTTTTATAAGATAAATCTTAGAAGGTATATAAACCAAAACAAATTAAGACAACCTTCCCACGTGTTTATCTGCAGCTCATTTAGCAAAGCAGCAGTCATATGGGTTTTGTCCTGCCCCAGAGGAGCGATGTCACCCTGGGGCAAGAGAGACCAGGACAAGCACTGAGCATACCTGACACAAGTGCACCAGGGACACCTGGCACTTCCTAAGTCTTCCCTGGACACAGACACTTCTCTGGCCTAGTTTACAGTGCCTGTGATTTGAAAACTAAACACCTTCTCTGGAACATAAAATGAGTCTCTCTTCAATTCCGCCTCCCTTGATGACTCTACCCTTCCCTGAGCCCTGAGCGACCTGTGGTCGCTCCAAAACTATGCAGTTATATGATGTTCACAAAGTTCCTGTGACAGGTCACCCAGAACACACATCCAGGCTCCTTGGTGCACCCCATTTATCCTCTGAAGTCCTTTGTTTATGTATCACCACAGCAAGCTATGGCCAACAATCAAATGACTGATTTTATATGGAAGTCACTTTAAGCTTTCTTAACAACTTCACCAAAAAGCACGAGTAGAGAAGTAAAATACCATCTTCTCTCCTCCTGCCTCCCCCAATTAAATCCATTTCATTTTAAATGATTACTGTACTAACCAGTACAACCCAACGAAGTAGACTGGCAGAACTGTGCTGACTCCCAGCTGTCTGGTAATTCTTGGTTCTGGAGCAGAGATATTCCTCTTGGCCAGTTCTTCCACTAGTAAGCCCATAGGATTTACAACTTCCCAGATCTCAAACAGGTCTTTTCCAATCAGCTGGGGAATTAAAAAGTCCTAAACAAGAGTATTTAGAAGTTACAGTTAATGGCTTGAGCTTCTAGTGTCTCCTAATGAAAATACAATATGAAGAAGCATTAATACACTGCTGAAACGGTGAAGCTGCCTCAGTGCCTGTCCCAGCCAAGCAGCTGATACACTGAGCAGCTCTGGCTCTGGTTTAGCCACTGACAGACGTGTGTGTAGGCAAAGTGAGCCCCAGAGCCAGGGCAGGGACAGCACCAGCTGAGACAGGAGCTGTGACAATGCCTGTGTGCAGCAATGAGAGTGAGTTCAGCAACAGGCTGCTGCAAACAGGAACTTGTCCATCACCCGAGTTCTGCACACAGGCTGAAGGGAATGTGCAAACCCCTGGGGCTTCAACCTGTTTGGATCATTGTAAACTGCCTGCACACTGCTCCGTGCTCTTAAGGACACCTCCCAATGGTCTTGTATCAGATTTTACCAAACACTTCTCCACTGCAAAATTAAAATAAGTGAAAAGCATGACTGAAACAACAACAGCTGCTAAAACTACTCTGTTACACTAAATTCTACATTTTTGCATGAAATATCTTTAGGTGCTTGCAGTCCTACATGCAAAACCTACTAACTCAGTCCCTCTTTATATAAAATGTTGGGTCTTTTTAAAATTTAAGATATAGGTGATCTCACATGGAAAAATTTCATTATCTGACAGCACAGTGCATGGAATATAATGCTTTCCCTTAGCAAGTGTCAACAAATACTAATATCACCATTATAAACCAGAAGGGTATGACTTGATGTATTCGACTAGCCTGTGCTTCTTAGTGATAAAAAACCAAAACAAAACCCCCCAAACCCCACCCGGCCACCACCACCAACCACCAGATCTTGTCAAATTGTCTTGCTACGGGTACTGTCCAACTCCTGCCCGGATCTCCGGCCTTCCAGGCACACACCAACACGAGGGGACCTACCCTGACAAAGACGCCCGTTCTCTCAGGCCCGCTGCTTTCCAGCAGCGCTCCCACCACGGCGAGGAACGTCCTGTGCAGCACCTGCGGCGGGGCTGGGAAGTCGCTGCAGAGCGCCAGGTCCTGCAGGGACAGGTTTCGAGCCACGAAGGACACCAGTTCCTGGCCGGTGAGGAAATCCACCAGCGCCTGCACGGCCCGGGCGGGCAGGTGCGGGTAGCGGCCCTCGAAGCCCCGGGCCAGGTGCGCGCGGGCGAAGCGCAGCCCCCGCTCGGCCAGCGCGCTGTTGTGGCGCAGAGCGAGCGCGGCCGCGGGCCCGGCCAGCCCCAGCGCCCGCCGCCTCGCCTCCTCGCCCGCGATGTAGCACGGGCTAACAAACGCCGTCTTGAGAAGCTCCAGGGAGAAGTCCTCCCGCAGGCGGTGGCTGAAGGC
>VWZF01000440.1:190765-323851 GCA_013396755.1 Sclerurus mexicanus
GGTGTTTCGGGGCCGGGCTCCCGCCGGCCCTCGGGGCAGGAGA
Source organism: Sclerurus mexicanus (assembly GCA_013396755.1). Lineage (NCBI taxonomy): Eukaryota > Metazoa > Chordata > Aves > Passeriformes > Furnariidae > Sclerurus > Sclerurus mexicanus. The sequence goes on from VWZF01000440.1 coordinate 190,809, forward strand.
GCCCCGGCGGGGCGGAGCAGCCGCGGGCGGGCGAGGAGCCCGGAGCTGTCCCGGGAGCCCGGAGCTGTCCCGGGGCAGCGGCGCTCTCCGAAGGGGCCCCACCGGCGGCGTTCCTGAAATCTGCTCTTTGAGGTCCATTCCCACGCGCAAGACAAAAATGTCTGGTTTTGTGCCCTTAGAAGAAGCTTTATTTTTAAGCATCGCCTATACAATTGTTTGTACAGTCTCTCGACCCTCATTTGCACCATCAGAGTTCATACAGTACACCTTCAGCGTAAAGGTCATGGTATAAAACTCATGAAAATACAGAAAATGTGCAAAGCAGGCCTGGCCCTTCGAATTGTCTTTTGCTGAAAGACAAAGGCACACTTCAACATTCATGGTAAGCAAACATGCACAGCAAACTCCCCAAATTAGCCAATGAAATAATACAGTAAAAAAACTCAGACACAACATAAGCCACAGCCATATGCAGAGAAGCCAGGGAAGCAGGGCCAGCAGCCCATACAGCGCTGCAGCAGCCACACCACGCTAACCCCCAGCACAGGAGATGTACCAGAGCAGCAGCGTTCCCTCAGGCACTCACTGTTACCAAACCCTCAGGGCTCCTCATGCTGATGCTCCCGGCAGCACCTGTCCTTACCAGAACCAGCTGTGCTGGGCACCCGCGGCGGTCCCAGCCCTGGGACTGCTCTGTGCCCTCCGTGCTGCAGGGTGAGGGAGGACGGCGCTGAAATAAACCCCAGGTCCTTCTCTTCTGCAGCCGCTGAGGATCATCATCTCTTCACCCATCTGCACACCTCCAGAGCCCCCAAAAGGGTCCTGCACAGCAGTCTAGGTGCAGCTGCTCTTTGAAGCAGTGTTTTGGTGTCACTGCACGTACTCTCTCACACTAACACAGTTGTTCCACACTGCCCTGGGAAGGGGCTGTGCTGCTACAGCCCTGCAGGGGCACAAAGCCACCAGGATGCATCAGCAGCCCCACAGTGTCTGCCAAAAAATAAAGGTGGTGGACCATGGGATGAGCAGGGGATGTCTAAACTTACCCTGGTACTGGCTGCCCATACCCACCACACACACCACAACAGGCAGGGGAAGGGAGCGGACACTGGGCTGGCACATGTCCACCTGCTACTTTGGAGCTGTTCAGGCCAACACTACTATTTACTGCAGAGGTTAATAATTTAGATGAAACTTCAAATAAATTTTCTTAAAATAATATTAAACAATGGTTTGGGGTTGGTTTTTTTTTTTTCTTTTTGAGAGAGAGTTTTATTAAATATACTACATCAGTATCTGTTAACTCCATAATCTTTTGACCACTCAAAGACTGACTTGCTTAAAAATGTATTTTATAGAAAAACATCTGCAAAATTAAACCTAAAAAAATTACATATTACACACCTCTGGACAATCTGCATGTTAGCAAAGAATTCCTTTTATTATTCAACCTGAACAAGTACTTAAACAAGGAACATACTCATGAAACAGGACACACTCCTTGATTATGGCACACCTCAAACTACTTGGACTAAAGGAAAACTAGTGCAATTGTTTAATTGCATCTCACAACAGAACAATAAAAATGACTTTTTATTCCTTTGTTTTTGTATTTTTTTTCCAAACTCTCTTTTTGTTCTCTTCCTACCACAACAAAACCTCCAGTGGTTAGTCCCGGAGATCACTTGGAGCCCTTACACTGCATGAAGCAAACTTCCCATGGGCTGATCCATGTTTACACAGAAGCATGCAAAGGAGGATACTGCAGTATTTGCAATGCAAATCTATTAAATACGGTATAACTGAACGACAAGGTGTCCCTTTAACACTGCAATTCTAGAGCCTTTATCTGTGGTGGAAGTTTCCAGTGTATGAATTATAAAACAGCATACAATTCAGAAACAGAAACAGAATTTTGTAAATTGTTTATGCTTTCAACAACTAAATCTTTCCAAGAGCCGTGTCTAGCGCCGAAACCAAAGCCAGCTATTGAGTAGCCAGAAAGCTACAGTAATTGAGTACATGATCATTTCCCTTTTCGCACGCTCTTTGTTTTCTTCTTCCAGAAGTTGTAGACGGCGATTAAGTTTGATTATCTAAAAACAAATAAAGGCTTTTAATACTTCATTAAAAGTTGCCAGACTTTCTAGAAGCTTCTAAATAACCACATAAAATTGGCATCTCAAACAGATGGATGCTAAAACTGATGATAATTTGTCTTTCTATCTTAAGATCTTGCCATTCCTAGGAAATAGGAAATGGAGTCAGATTCTCCAGATTCCCAGAACAATACAGGACATGTGAGGGCAGTCCTGCAGGGGCACAGAGAGGATCCCTTGCCATATCTCTTATGGATACCTTTGCAGTCACACAAAAAACCTGTTCCCCCGCTTTACCACTACAGCTTTATCTCAATATTGTAAACTACTGTGCTTTACGTACCTGTCTTCTTAAGGAAGCAGCATCTACAACTGTCATGTCATCTGGTGTTCCCTCGAGTGTCGTGTCGAAGTTGGTGAGACCATATCTATCAAACAAAGAAGATGGCTTAGCTGTCTCAGCCACACAAAGATTAGCAAGTACCACATTTTACCATCATTCCAGTAGATGTAGTTCTTGTTGGTGACGGAGAGAAGAATTATAAAAATTTTTTACAGCTGTTACAGAGCTGTATTTCAATAGGATCCTAACTGAGTAAAGCACAAACACATATGAAATGGGTAAGTGCTTCACCAAATCCGGGTTGGTCACTCTCCACATTTAAATATTTTTGAAGATTCTCCACACAGACAGCCTTCCTGCTGACCAGAGTTCCTCAAAAGACTGTTTCCAGTTATTTAACTGGATTGTTAGCCACAACTAACAATCACAGGCACTTTATGAGAACACCTGCAAAAATTAGGTGATTTATGGCCAAATTTCCTAGCAAGCTCATTACTAAATAGCAAATACCTGAACTATCCTGCCAATATAATTTCAGAGCCTCCCCTCACCCATTAGTCTGAGTCAGAATTCTGCAGCACGTTGTATGAATTGGACATCTGAGGTCTGTGCAGGTGACTTGGATTGGTAAGGAATAAAGGCCTGAAATACCTCAAGAGTTATAAGCACTGTGTTTTACAATAAGATCAGTACAAAGAGGGAAATAGAAACCTGAATTTTAGAATGTAAATTAGTGGATCATGACTAACAAAAAAATACTCTTTACCTGGTGTTGTCATGATGAGGGTTAGAGGAAGTGGTAGCAGCTGACCCACCACGTAACACTGGCCTACAGCAGGTTTTTTGTAGATAGAAAGCAAAGGACAGAAACAGGAAATGACAAACAGAGATAAAAGGTAAAACACACAGAACAAAGGAACTTCAAAATACTTCCACATATACTCTATAATGTTTTAATACAATATAACTTCTATTTATTTTATTGTAAATTGCACTTTCATGTTTTTCTTATTCAAATTGAATCAACACCAAATGTTTTTGCAGCTAAGATGTGTAAGCAAGTTTTTGATGATGCAGCTTCATTTATGAAACTATTGGAATAGAGATTTGAGTGGAGATTATCAGACTTATAACTATGGGAAACTTCAGGTTGAAAAAACAAAAAATACCCTCCAAAACTAAAATCTCACCCCATAACAATAGGAAAACAATAAATGTATTTACACATATTTGTAAAAGCCCTTTTAATCATCGTCCCTCTAGGGAAAGAGGAGATTTGTCTTTTTATATTCATCTATGCTATTAGATGTTCAGAACACCTGGGCTAGTACCTAAGGACCATGCACAGTCTGAAGAGAGGTAGATGTCTCCAGAAAGAAGAGACTACAAGCTTCAAGTAGATGGTATGAACATCCTTATAAGTGTTGCTCTTTAAATTTCTTTTCCTTTTTTTTTCTAGGCAGAGAGGAAGGAAAGGTAGAGCTTTTTAAATTGCAGCAACTATATATTAAATTTGCAATAAGAAGCTACTGTGTTGCAGTTTGCAGAAGAGTTGAATACCAGCAGTACCTTCTGACCAAGCTGGTACTGTGTGTTTTCAGTGCCTCTGGAAATGAGACATTAGTGTTCCACATCACAGACATGGAACAAACTGTTCAGGAGGCTGAAATCCCTTTTCAATCTCTTTCATTTTCCCCATGCCAACTAGAGATCCTTGTACCATGCATTTAACCCACATATACTGCAGGCTATAAAATTAACAACAGAGAGAACCTTGGTATGAGGATCTTTACAGCAGGTACATGTAAGAGTCAGAGCTTTAGTGCTGAGGTAGCTGGGAGAACACTGGCCTGGCCTGAAAACCAGCAAGAACCATGCAAAAACATCCCAACCACTAGTTTCACTTAAAAGGATCAGGATCTAGGAATCTTGGCAAACTCTGCTACCTGATGTAATACTTATTAGGACTAGGCCCTACTCTAGTCAGCACCAGAAATGCATACCATGATGTTCTTTTCTCTAGCACTTAAGGAAAGCCAGCATGATGTGTTTTACAAAACAGAAAGCCCCATTTCCAACACATACAATAAAAGAATATTCTTACCTAAATGCATGAGGTTTTGCAGACAGCTATTGAAAAAAAAGGTATTCCTAATGACAGCAATAATTCAGCTAGCCTGAAGTATTGTCTGACAGATGTTACAAGTAAATACTTTGAGAAAGTGTAAGAAATGGAGCAAACAGCACCTTATGGAAAAGGTCACAGAATTTCTCTGTAAACATGACTAACTAGCACATACATGAATGCCAGTGTGCCAGAATCCAGCAGGCATTTTCCATCTGACACAGGACAACATCTGGATTTTGTGTAATGAGAACAATAGGTCTCAAATGCTCCCTAAACTCAGCCTCGGTGCTATTTTTTGGCAAACGGAGTTTTACAGCTGTTGCAGAATTAGTGAATATTAATTCACACTATCCTTTCCAAGGAAAGCCACAGGCTTGGAGGCAGCTCAGGGCTACAGCAAGGCAAAAACCAGAGCACTCTGGCATCTGTACAAGTCTTTAATCCCACTGTCCAATACAACCAGGATGTTAAGAAGCTGCACATGATTTCTTCCTTTTCTTTGCAGTTCACATATTATTTCTTTACAGGTGGACACAAATGGAACACAATACTCCCCTACCTCTTCTACACTCCTGCTTGCTTGGTTTTATATATCTGAATTGATTATATAGATAACAGCGGCCTCATAACTGAGAGCACCTTACCCCAAAATCAGCAGCAAATCTTCTGGTAAATATAGAATGCACAAGTATAATATAGGAAAGCTATTAAATACATGGCCTTCTAAGTGTACATTAGAACTTTGAATTTTCTGGCTACTTCTGTGAATTCCATCCTAACCATTAATGCATGATTAGAAGAAGCCATAACTCCAAGGTCATGTGTCCTCTCTGCAAATACAGCAGCAGCCTGAAACTTGAGGGGAATGCACAGTAATACAAGTTAATAACAGTGGGAAAAGGGGCAATAAGGCAATGACCAAATGAATGTGGTCCGTCTTCTGGTGGTTAGAGCAGAGCATGCAATAGGAAAACCACAGTGATGATGCAATCAAACACATGGGCTGGGAGGAAAACAAGTGTGGACAATCGGTGCCTGGGTCTGACCCGCATCACCCCCATACCTACAAACAGGGGACCGAGGCCAGCACACACTCTTTGCTCAGCAGAGGCAGTAGCTGTGTTCACCTCTTGCTGTACTTTAAAACATCTCTGGAAGTCTCACAGAGACCCTAAGAATGGGCAGTAGGACCTCATGGACAAGTTCTGGATGTGAACTGGGTAAGTGACTGGATCAAACTGCTCGCCTTGCCTGCCTCAGTGCTACAAGCAGTTACTTCAACACAGCAACAGCTACTGCTTTTCCTAGCCCCCTTCACATTTGCAGACCCATTTCATTTTCTTCTGAACTATAATACCCCAGTCCACAGTCAGATGTAGCCCTCTTGGATGGTTTTAACTTGCATCCCATTTTATTTCTACAATAAAAATACCATTAATTTTCTTGATATAAAAAGTGATCTCATTACATCTCAACAATATGATTGTCAGTGAAGTTTTGGCATTTAAAAAGGATGGTGGCTTTTTAGAAGAGAGACCATAGAGAAAGGAAATAATAAATTTCCATGCTTTTTGCTCATAAATAAAGAGATGAAGAATAGTTTAGATAAAGTACAGATTTCAACACAACTAGGATAGGAAATGGCCTTTTTTCCCCCTCTGCATTTAAGACATCACTAAAATCTCCTTAAATGCAGAGAGTTTTTTGGGGGCATGCTTGGTTGGTTTTGGATTTTTTTTGCCTAGAGCATAAAAGATCAGTCTTTGAAGGCCAGTCACTAGGTGTAGGCCCTACAGTCATTGCAAAGAAATTGAAATAGAAAAATGGTTAGAACTAGAAAACAAAACTGACCTATTGTCCTTGTCCAGGCTGAAGGAAATGCAAGAGTAAACAGACAGTGTAAACAGTGATCATTAAATTGTTGCTCATTTAAATAACCATTATGTGAACAGTGCTGGCTGAACTAGGCATAACTCATTCTCTGCAGCAAGACAATCAGCACCTACCATTAGCAGTTTTAGTGGATTGGAAAATGTTTTGGGAAAAAAAAAAAAAAAGACAAGCACAAGTTAAAAATATTTCCAGTGAGTAACCCACAGCCAGATCTTGTTAACTTTAAAAGACCCTTTCTAGTATTAAGCATAACATGTTAGAATAGGATAAGGTTTTGAGATAGAAAGCACAGTACACAGAGCAAAAGAACAGAGTGCAGGTTTGGAGCAATTTAAAATGAACAGTATTTTGCAACCATGCAAGTGGATCATCCAAATTTCACATTCCTACGCCAGATGTAATGGTGGGTGTCTAAACACCCAGCCACAAAGAATACACTTTCACCTTATTGAAAAGTTCATTAATTTGGCACCTATTTGTCTATAGGTGACTAGAAACAGGTTTCCATTCCTTCTAGGAGGGTTAGTGGGAACACCTCAAAAATTAACCCAAACCAGGGTAAGTAATGCAGCTTTTGAAGCATTCAGAACTCTAGAAATTTGGAAGTAAGATGAAAGTGTATGTTTGCATGTGTTTGTTTTCCAGACTCCACAAAAACATGGGCAAGAATGTGCGTAATGGAAGCCAGGAATAAAACCTTAGTTGCCTTCACTGCAGACTGGGAAAAGGGCTAGAATTTCAATCTATATTTTAACAAGGATTCTTGGCACAGTATCTGTAAATGCTACTGTTCAGACAGTGCAATTCCTCCTTACGTGGGACCTTTAATGTGGTCAAACAAACTTGTAATTCCATCTAATTTTAATATTGATAAGGAAAAAAAGGTATTGATGCCCAACTGTAGGTATCCAAATTTTAACAGCTACAGTTAAGCACCCAACTTGCAGAATTTCAAGAGGAACTATGCAGATAATTTTGTTTAGTTTTTTGAGTCCCAGTTTAAGAACATGAAAGCCAGCAAGACTGGAGTTCTCTACAGTTCAGAGATGTTAATATGGGCATTTATATACTGTCAGATCAGCAAACATGGTGAGCTATTGGAGGTGCCAGTTTGGCAAGTGACTGCAAACACACGGACATTCACAGTAAGATTGGCTTGATAGTCACATTTCATTACCAGAACAACCAGAAAGCAAATAGTTTAGTTTCACACTACAAATATTAAGTGTGCTGCTGGGATATCAGCAGCAGCAGATGGTGGATTTCAAAGAACTTGCTAGCACAGGCCACACCAAAGGGCTGCAAGAGCAACCTGCAGTTCCTCCCACTGCTCTTGCCAATTATCTCCTCTAATTCAACCTCCTGGCAAGCCCCAGGGGCTGAACTAACCCTACACTAGAGACTGTGTGCAATTCTTACCTGAATTTCTGTGCTAGCACACTATTAAAATGAAAATTGCTTTTGGTAAATTAATGTTGCCATTATTAGTCTTTGTAAATGTCTCTATAGTGTTACACATGCTGTTCTTTGTACCGCTTACAAGTGCCAAATCACAACAGTCTAAGGATGCATCAGGTGGGCAAAACTCCACTGCAGAGAATGGAAATAGTATACAGGGTTTGCCACAAGGCTTGTTCTGGCTCATTACCTCTCAAAGTGTCAGGTTATCCATAAAATCAGAGACAGCAATAATCAGAGGAGCAACCAGCTTCTCAGTGTTGATTGCCTTTCTTGCTCTCAGCATCCAAAGTGGCCCCCATCAGTCATGTGTCAGTCAGAGATAACTGTTCCCAATATAAACTGCAACAGCCTCAAGTCTTGACACATTATGAACAGCAGTGTCTACAATGCCTTGCATAATACTCTACCCTGTTTCTGCACATTTGTTTTAATGCTTTATGACAACATCAACCCAATCTTATTGATTTGCACCACTGCTCATCAACAGAAAAGCAGAAAACAAGGCCAGTAAATTTGCAGGCTCAGGGTCAAGTGTTAATTGCAGAAAACACTGACAAACTCAGAAGAGCAAACCCCTTGCAGTCACAGGCTAACTCTTCCTATTTGATTTTTATTTGGAAGGAAACCAAAACAATCGTGTATTTAAACAGAAGCATTTTGAAATGTGAATTTTGGACATTTAAATTGCTTATGAAGAGTGAAAGCAAAGGAAAGCCAAAGCAAATAATTTCATCTGATTATTTTGTAAACAGAAACCAAACTTCACTAAAAAGGAGAACAGAAAAAAAAGAAGCAGCAAAAGCTGGCAAGAATCAGTGACATCCAATCACCTGCGGTTTTCATCCAGCACATCCAAGACCTGCTGGTAAGCCCTACGAGTGGAAGACTGGATAAACGACAAAATGCCACGAGCAGAGTAAAGATTAATTCCGTCTTCAGGTAACATATTGGGAGGACAGACACGAGCCTGTTGCAGTGATGGTGTCACACTGTTCGTCCAAGCACAGTAAATGAAGAGAGAAATACTAGAGTCAGATTTTAAATTTTAAAAAGCTTTTCAGATAGACCCCATTCCAAAATGCTTATTGCTTTTGGTTTACCCTTCTCCCACCACTAATAAGGTAACACTCCCAAATTCTAGTAGTGCAGGGACTATGAGCTACATTAACATATGTTCTTCAGAAACAAGCACGTGTATTAATGCAAGGACACAGTTGTTATCTGTTACACAAGTTAGTTTTAGAAAGTGCTTGTACAGCTAAATCTGTACCTGTTGAAGTCAGTATTCGAGTCCCCACTGACACTGATGAGAACTGCCTTAAAAAGCATTAGCATTTTAAGAAAATCCTACACATAATCTCTTCAAAACACAAGGCTTTTTCAATAGGGAGAATCTCACACAGAGCCCCTTCAACAAGATTGTTTTGAAACTGTGATGAAAGATCAAGAAAGTGTTTTGGTTTGCACATGAACAAGTTTAAAGGCAACTGCAACAAATTCCAAAAATAGCAAAATGTTCATGTCCCGGTGACAACAAATTACGTCATCTAACTTGTTGACTATGATGCAAAAAGTATTACTTAAAATATGCAGGATTGAAATTCAAACACGACCATTTGGATTATACAAACCATGTCTATCAGAGAGAAATTAGTTTTGATAAACTGCCTATGATTTGCTCATGTTTCTTTACATTCAAACTGACTTTATCCACATTTTCCTGCACATATGAAGGCTTTTTTTTAATCTGGAAACTTTAATTAAAGGTGAGATGCTTTTTTAATAGGAAGTAATTCTTGTTAACTTAATTGTAAATATAACACAAATGCAAACCAAGGGCAAGCCACCTTTAAATCTTGGGAGAGTTTTTATTCCTAGATCAGCACCAATAATTCAACACATTTCCTTGTCGCTTGTGCTTTGCTTCAACAGCTTTTGGGTTCAGAACATCAATCTTTCTGCCCTTGACATTTTTAATAAAACAAGTTGGTTTGGTATTTGGATAATCTCTAGCTGGGTCAGAATTCTATGGATACTCTTACACTGGACAGAGTTCCCCTGCAACTGGCTGGCACCAAGACCACAAAATTGAGCAAGAAAGAAAATTCAGTTGAATAGACTGATTGAAAGCATGTTACAGCAATGTCACTTCACCCACTGCACAGTTCAGCCATCCTGTGCTTCAAAGGACATTCAAAGACTGCAGTGGCTGGTGCTTGACTGGTGCTGGGCCCAGTTTATTACCTAAACTGCAGATATTTTTTCATGCTGCCCTAGAGTACATTTGGACAATAGAAGGTAAGAAAAATAAATATCTATTGCTTCTTTACAGCTTTTCTTGTTCTCCAAGACTTGTAGAATTCACCTTTCTTCTATACTTATGATGACTTTTACCTTGCAATCAATGGTAGTGGTCACACCCACACATTCTATTCTTGAATTGCAGTGGAAATGTTGGTGATCACTAGAAAAATATCAGGAAGGGCAAGTATTGAAATATGGCCACTAAAGTGAATTTATGAGAATTTTTACTCCTTTTGGATTTCAGGCAAATGAGGGAACAGCTTAAGGCTTGAACTGATAGTATGTTTTATATTTAAACCATGGAGAAGAAATATTATAAAGCAATTCTCTGATACACAAATCAGACCAGATGACACATGAAAAAAAATCTCTAACTTAAGGAAAATTCTCTAATATTTAGCATGATCACTTATTATTGTGGCTCTCCCCCTTCTCCATTTCTAGTTAAATTGTCTTAGTTTTAGGTATAATTTTATTTCAAATTTCTGAAAAATATTCTTATATAGCTCCAGCCACTTATTTTACTACTCCCTAGTTATAAACACAAGTCAATTCCAGAGTTTGGAACCAAAACAAACACCATGGAATTACAGTCATTACTATGAAAGAGCATGTAAGGTTCTGCTATATGCAGAGTGTTTAGCTTAGGAGTGATCTCCCCTAGAACTTCTCAAAACATTTGTGATGTACACAGGTTTTATTTCAGGTATTGCTCTGACTTGCAGGTCTGGAAGGATCAAATGAGAGGTAAACAGATTTAACTAGTTAAGGTTACTTTAAATTCAAGCACATAGACAGACTGTATCTCATTACAGACATGCACACCGTCACCTTTTCCTCCATGACTTGCATGAAGAACAGAATTTCTCAAACTGTGAAATTGAATTCTCTGGAGAGATGTGATTTTCTAAGGAAAAGGCTGGAGCAGAAAACAAATGAAGTGCTGTCCACTTTTCCATGCACTCTACGTGATTTGTTGACTTCCAATACAGAAGTGGAATCTCGGCATTCAACACTGCCTAGCAATGACCAACAAAAAGCTTTTTTTTTCTCCAGCTATTCAAAAACAGCCAAAAAACAAAGAATCGAACAAACTAAAGCTATTTTGAAATTTCATTCTTTTTTACTGTCCCTTTCACTGGCTGTCAGGTATTTTTCCCTATGCTCTTTAGACGGGGAAGTGATTTGGCCAAGTTTGAGAAACCCTGAAGCAAAATTAGAAACCACGTATTTAGTGTAGCAAAGGCTGATTCAAATTTTATTGTCTAAACTACAGAAATCTAGTCAGAATATTAGTATTGCAGAGAGCTACAGAATTAAACACACTCTTGATTTTCATATACCAGGGAACATTTAGGCTTACGTGCAATCCTTAGCCGAAAGAGGTGACTGGAACCGTGGCATTTTATTTCTTGGGACAGTATCTGATCTGTGCCACCTTGAATAATAATTGTAATCTCTTAAGTAAGCATCCTTATAGATAGAGAGATTGTAATTTAGAGAGCTGTTATTATTGCTATGCAGACAGTTATTGTACCAGCAGGTACCTACTTGTTAGTCTCAGGTTTTCTAAGAGTATTTGAGAACTCACTGTCTTTAGTGAAGCTCGAGTGCCAAAAAACTCTCAGAACTGTTTCTGCATGCAACTGGATGGTGAGAAGAGAAAGACGAGAAAAGAATCAACTACTTTTACCATGCTGAGTACACTGTTATAGGGAGTCCAGCCAACTCTCACTTTCATTTAACAACCTAGTCCAGAATGTTTAATTTTGTCACTTTGTAAGCCAAGCATGGGAATTTTGCACAGTACATCTGACTATTGTGTCCAAGGAGGACAACAGTGTCCTAGGTTAAAACTTGACAATCAGTCTCATTTAGAAAACAGAGGTTTTAAAAGGCAGTGGTCCATATGCCTTTTCAATGGAGTCCTCATCAATGCATTTGAGCAGACTATCATGTCTACCAGGGAGCTGAATCAAGGAGGTAAGAGAAATAAGCATTTAAAAGCAAAAAGTTTTTGGTTTTTTATAGGAATTAAATATCTTAAGTGAAACATGAATGGACTTTCCCATTTGAAGATGTGAACCAGACTCACACAAGCACAGGAATAAAGAACTGATCTTTGTCAAGTTAGAGCACCACAGCATTTGTTACTGCAGAAGTAAACTACTTAGACATGATATGAATTTAACAGTCAAGCCAGTTTTGATGAAGCAGCAATGTATCATTACAGTAATTATAACAAAGACTACTTTTCAGCCAACAACACTGGATATAAGAACTTTAGGAGCAGTGAGTTTCCTGTGGTTTTGTACCACTGGAAGATATAGTATTTCTAGATAGTACCAAAATTTCAAGGTGATACAAATGAGGCAACAGGTACATAGTTATTTTTTCTGTAGTGCAAAAGACCTGGCTTTCCTGCATCTGTGTGAGCCGCACAAGTTCCACCACGAAGACGGTATTTTAGCAAACTGAATTCACAGAACATTCTCCTCAGAGTCAGCCAGGTACACAGTCACATCCTCCACTTGGAGAGTGACAAAGCCTAGATGAGGGAGAAATGTCTCCATAGCACGTTCAAAGTGACTTCATCTTCTGTATTGTACTGAGTCAGAAGCAGCAATCATGACAGAGGAAGAAGCAATTTCTAGAATCGTCAGTGATTTCAAGGCAGGTGATCTAAACTCTAGACACAGCAAAACTTCTGTCATAAGAAAACAAAAACTTGGGATGACAAGAGAAAAATGAAGTTTTACTAAAATCTATCAGTTGGAGGTCAGCAAGTGTGGAATGCTGCAGTGAAGGACAGCTTCTTCCACATGGGCTCAGAGAGCGTGGATACAGCAGGCTCAGTATCAGCTAGCTGGGATTTTTCATGCAAGAAAGAGATCCTGGATCAATCGAAAAGACACTCATAATGTAAAGTGCTTGGCATCTTTTCTCAGATGTCTGGCTGGGCAGACATCGCCCATGACTTTTGTAAGACTAAACTAACCTGGGGTGCAAGACTAAGCAGTATCAAGAAATGGCAAGAATTTTTGTACCCTCTGTTTTTGCTTTAAGGGCAATACATGGAAGTGGCAAAGCAGAGCTGGCAGCATCAAAGGGATAAACGTTTTCACAAGCAGCTTCCATCACATTAAGACCAGCATGTACCATGTACAAGCCATTAGACAGGCAAGAGAAAGCCACTCCTGCAGTGGAACTCCAGTATGTCCAATCCAACAGATGTAACTGGGTAACTGATACCACAGGGAACTTGGGCACGGAGGCTGACAGAACACTTGGAGACTGAGCTGATCAGGTGTAAAGGATGCAAATCTAGTTTTGCCAGCTCAGTGAATATGTCTCACTGTACCCACTCAAGTACCTAGATATGTGCAATCTATAAGCTTGTATGAACCAAATGTCTGATGAAGAAGAGGAAGATATGGAACAATATTTACACAAAGATCTGGAGGAAGAGAAGGAGGCTTATAACAAGTCTGAAACATGCATCAGAGTCCAGTTCACCAGTTATAGACAAACTAACAGGTAGTTACATACATAATACATAGTACACATAGTGCCCTTGCTGTAAAGAGAAGAAAACAGGCATTTCTAGGACATAATTCACTTGATCTACTTTAGACTAAAAATAGATAGACCCTAAGTAGGTCATGCACTTTTTCCCCTTGTTTCTGAATATTAAGTTTATCTACCAATACTGTTATACAGTCTACACTGGGACAGAGGAATCCCATTTTTTGAGTCTTAAATCTAAAATATTTTTAGGGCAAGTATTCCTTATGGCAGCTGTATTAAAACTCACATATAAAAGATTCTGAAGCGTTACATTGCAAAACCAGTTATTTCCAGCTGGAAAGATGCTGTCACTCAGCATAAACTGTGATTAATCAAAAACTATCATATCTAATAAAAATTTCCAAGCATGCATGTCTTCAGAAAGCACCCTAAGAATTGCTACCTTGGATGGCAACAATAGATGAAGTTTCCAATTCTAAATGCTACCTGCTATTACGGTCTCAAAAGATTAAGATATATACTCACAGACTCCAATACATGAAATTCATTGACACCAAAGAAAAATTACTTTTTCTAATATTTATGAGGAAAGAAAAATATTCCTTCTTCTAAGAGTGAAAATCATTATAGTATTAAGAGCGAGAGAACTGGGACCATTTGGATGCACAAAGAACTCAATTTCCTGAAAATACTGGGGAAAAAATATTATACCAACTCAGAAACTGAAAAATCTCCTGAACTAACAATTCATGTAACTGGTGAACCTAACTGTGAGCCCACAAACACTCCCACCTATCCACTGCAAGAAAACACTTCACAAATGAGTCACCTCACTAAACAAAAGGCATAGAAATTAAGAGAAATGCTGGCCTTACAATAAAACCATCTATTTGCCACAACATACCAAATATTAGTTGGAAAAAGCAAACAACAAGGAGCTAAGGAACAAAGGAAAGGTGTAACAAAGCTCTAGTAGTGTCCCTGCACGCCGCTGCTCTACTCACATGGAGTCATTGCGGGCCAGCTGGCCGTTCTGTCGCGTGGCGTTTTCACTCATGGAACGTTCTCTCTTCAGTCTCCCCACTGAGCGGACCTGCATCAAAGGGAGACAGAGGGACATAAAAGACAGAGAGTTCCAGGACATAATAACGTGCACTGGGGGTCTGTAGGTTAGGTCTGTCCTCAGACACAAAGGCACATTTTCATGGGTTTCGCAGTGATTAGAAGGAAAACAACTGATGATGATCTGATGCTGGTACATGTAAAAGCAAGCTCCAAACTTATTGCAATCCTGTTGTTATCTATCCATGTGATCTGATGCCAAAATTATGAACCAACAGAATTTTGAATAGTCTCTGGAGATATTCCAAAGCCCTTGGGACACAATCCCGGGTAACGTGCTCTAGGGGACACTGCTTGTGCAGGGAGGTTGGACTAGATGACCTCCAGTGGTCCCTTCCAGCCTTACCCATTCTGAGATTACTTCCTATTATGAGAGATAAACATATTTCTATTGTATTTTGTAAGTTTATAGAATATGCAGCTTCATCAATATTTTTCTGCTTTTAAGATATCAATTACCATCATACACCTGGATGCCAAGGATACCATCCTATGAGGTCAGTTTTCAGGGTTTTGTTAAAACTCATTAATTCTGTGTGCTGTTACATCATCTGGTCACGAAATCCACATTAAAAGAATCTTAAGTTCATTTTCTTAATCTGTAAATTTAAAAATCTTGCAACTTTCTCTTCATCAGAAGGATTTTTTTGTTAAAAGTATTTTGATTAGTTCTAATTGTGACTTTATTTTTGTAAGTACTGAGTAAGCTTTTACTGAGCATGGCAGCCCCATGCCATCTGCCACTTCAAAGGCAGCATCAGAAGTACCACAACGCTAATAAAAATATTTTTGTATTTTCCCAACTTATGTTTGCACCAAGTTGATCTTCACCACAGTAGAGAAATCATTGGTCATTTCACTTTCTTTAGCAGAATGCTTCTCATCTAAGGAAAAAGCAAAAGAAGTACTGGCCTCTTCACTTTGAGGTGTCTGCTGTGGAGGTTTTTCTAGGTCCAAAAAATCTAGCGGTCGATCACTAAGAGAAATAACACGGGGAGGAGTTTTCAATGCCAGTGGTTTGAATGGAGTAGATTGAAGAATGTCAAGGTCTGCTGGTCTGGAAAATGGAATGTCTTCACTATTACCTGCAAGAACATCAGTTGTCAATAGAAAGCAAACTGTTCTGAGGCCTGAGGGCCCATGCTAAAGTTTCAAAAAGACATCACAGCAATTATTTCCCCAGCCTATGCCAAATAATAAAGTGTAGCTTTCCTTAATAGGTCTTGTATTGCTAAAGCTCTCATAAAGACCATGTTAATTGACATTTATTTGGACAGTTTCTCTGAGAACAATGATCCTGAGTAATCCTGAGCCACATCAACTGTTATTGCAAACGAGAGCACTCAAGGCACAGTCCTATTAATGGTGTATTTGACTGGGGACATCAAAGCACAAAATATATGCATGTCACACATTTTGCAAATTTTAAGACCTTCAGCAGTTCCAGGTCTGTCACTGTAAAGCCCATGACCATAAGTACTACAGTAATATTGATAGAGTCCACCCAATAACACATAGGTTTCTAACATAATTAGTATTTTGATTAAGATCAAACACATTTTGCATGACTAATACATAGTGGATCCCCAAAACTTGTTATAGTTACTTTAGCTAGGAGTTAATTAATAAAAATCAGGTGTAAATCAATAAACATTGAATTTTTTTCCTCCCAAACTGGTTTAATAAGATGAAACATCAGGAATTAAAGCTTCTGTTTGTTATTAATTCATTAACCATCTCCATTACAAACTACACCGAAGCTGTTAATAAAACATTTTCAGAGCTTAAGAAACTTCCTACATCAAAGCTAATGAGCATTAACTGTTTGAAAACCAGAGACCACTTTACAGGTTGCTCTTTTAAAAATATATCAATACATATTTTTTCCATCCAAAATCTGGGAAACTAATTTAAGTTTTCACCTGTAGTGAGATGCAGACGTACCTGCCACTACAATCCGCTCTGGAACCTGCATAGTTACACTGGCATTTGGAAATCCTTCTGGGATGCCCTTCTCAAGGTCAGTATTTTGAGGAGCTACTTTGAGTTTCTCTGGGACCCTCATGCGCTGACTGATCCCTTCGGTGTATTCCATTTCATACTGAAGGCGGTTCATTTCTGCCATCTCGGCAGCGGGAGATGGGAACGCGGCTCCACTCATTCTGCCAAAAGAAAACCAGGAACTCTAAGAGCAATATAGGAAAGCAGCAGAAAGTATGTAAAGGAAATGTTTTGTTCTGATTACTAGGCAAGTGGTAGATGATCATACCTGATGAGACTTACTTAAACAAATTATGCAGTAAAATTCATAGGAAGTGTAGTCACAAAGTGCTGAGAGGTGCAGGCAATGAAAGAGGAACAAATTGATGCTGCAGACAATGCTCAAAGCTGCACTGAGGGTCCTCAAATTGAGCCATGACAAAAAAAACCACCAAACCTAGAAATTCTACATGTAAGGTATTATTCCTGCACTGACTGGCAGAAAAAGAAACACAAGCAAACCAACGCACCAAAGAATTGATAGGATTGAGAGGAAATGTATTCAGGACTGGCAAGAAATCTAAGTTACTGATTTGCATTTACACAAATCCGGTGTGCTGGTACTTGAAAAGGCGGCTGCAGCCTCACAAAATTGCTTGTTGAAGCAGTGGAATGACAGAAAAGGCTCAGCTTGGGCAGTAGCCTTATGCTCATGTTCAGTCATCCAGATCTCCCCCCATCTTACAAGAACAAAGTTCCTCATCAACAGCCTGTCAAATCAGCTTGAAAACTGAGTACATTCATAACCACTCCCAATCACAGTAATTCTGTGAACTTCTCACTTCTATGTTTTTCTGTAAATTAAAATCTTACTTTTGCAGAACTGATACAAGATGGGGTGGGGGGAGAGAACAAGACTTTATTTAAACTTAAAAGGGTTTGCCAATACTTTATAGGTACATTTTCCTAGAAAAGGAGAGGGATTTCAAATGAAGCAGTGAGGGAGTTTCCTATTTTTGGCAGCAGGGCTCTGTCTGTTGCTGTATGTGCATTTCCCTGAGCTGAACATGCAGAACTCTGAGCCTCAGTGCTGAGAAGCAGCGTGGCAGGTGAGATAGCCCATAAGCCCTTCCTCCCACCAGCACACAAAAGCAATATTTTCAGGTTTATCAATAAAACCTTGAACTAACAGTAACCTTCAGACAACAAAAAGAAGCACACAGAAGGATGTGGTGTAACACTTAAATGCACACTGAGTATATTCAAGATGTGATCCACTTGGCAATCCATCCTGAGATCCTCAGTGCTATTTTCAAGACTTCCTATCACCACAGACCAAGTGAAAGAATGTCACTAATTTCAAAGTCTCACTATAGCACAGTAGGAAAATGGGTGATCAGGGAGAAGGCAAGAAAGTTACTCTTCTATAAACTTAAACAAAAGAAAATAGTCATAAAGAAAATACCTGCAGATTGAATCCATCTGTATTAATTCTCACTGTTTGTATGTTTCAAGTGAAAGAAACTGAAACAACTCATTTCATTAGAAATAAACACTTTATAGGAGTTCAAGAGTTCTTAAGCACCTCTGCCACTTCAAAATTCTTAACCTTTCTCAGGGAGTTTTTTTATCCCTGCCCTTCGATTTTTGCAAGATAGATTTGTCCCTCTTGCAGAAACTGGCTGGATCAGCCAGTGACATGAAGAAAATACAGTCTTCTGACATTTCCACATTCCAATGGTGTTTTTCATTTTAAAACATTGTCTGTGATCAGTAAAGCATTTCCAGATCGAGTAAAAATGTCAATAAGAGACTGAATTTTAAGAACTTATAATACCCAGACTATTGACTGGCAGCAGCTTCAAACACACCTACAGCTCACACACTTGACACAAGGTGTTTCCCGCTTGCTCCCTTTTCCATTTTGAAATACCTGTGCAGCTTAAGTATCCCTGCCCTGCAGCAGTGTTTGCACCACAGCTTCCCTACAGCTTGGCATTGCTTTTGGACACAAGTCTGCACAACAACTGCTGCAAGGTAAAACACACACACAAACCAAGCATTAGAACAGTCACTTTATAAACTATTCATAAACTAAATAGCACTGTGTGGGTTTAGCTGTATTTGCCAAGGACCTATAGGTACAATACCTCAATGTCTTCCTACTCTTGTCTACTTCTTGTCTACTTTGAGTCACTGAGAATTGGATTTGCTGTCAAAGTGGTTTCAGTTTTTACTCCTTTTTACAAGAGAACAGCAAAACAAGAAACTGTGCGGTTTCACCAACACAAAACTTAAAATATTTTAATGGACCTTGTGAACAAAACACAGGTATGTTTTCTGTAATGTCCTTGTTATACAAGGCATTTTACAGAAAACATTAATGAAAATCAGGGATAATTAGGATTTTAAAACTGGTGTTTACAGAACTAGGTAGCTCTTAAAGTGGTATGAGAATAATAAGACAATAAAAATACAATCACAAATACAGGATAAATAGACATAAAGCAGCTGAAGTGCAAACAAACATCGGTGGCATTTAATAAAAAAAAAAAAGAAGAGGAAATACAGAGGAAGATAGGGGAAGAGAGAGTAAGAAGTTATAAAAGGTAGGTTATATGTTCAGGAAGACAGGGGTACTTTCATCTCCTTCTCCTAAAAAAGAACATCAGCAGAAGAGATGAGGACGAAGCAACACATAGGAACGTGAGGGGTGAGTCTTTGCCAGCATCCTGCCAATAATCAGCCATATCTGTGCTGCAACCGGGACTGTTCTGCACAGGAGAACTGAGATACACGATGAGCACTGGTAACACTATAGCAGTGCCAGCACTGAGATCACGGCGGGCTTTACAGCCCACACCAAATTGTAACTTCTCCAGCTCCATTACTGTTTGTTCCCGACGTGGCTACAGCTGGTGTGTTCATTTGCACAGCAGCTACAAAGTGCTCTTTTGGCAAGCGTCCACATAACCTTAGACAAGTCAAAAAGGCGAAGCGGAGGACTTAGGGCCAAGTTAAGGACGTGAATTAAGGACCCAAAGTACTTATTATGGGACCCTTGAACTGTCAGAATATCCACCAGGGACACAGCGTGGACCAGAGGCTGAGCACCGACAAAGCCCCGAGAACAACCCGAGGGAAAGGAGCACAGGTGTAGCCAAGGCTGAAGGCTGCTCTGCACAGCACACGTACAGGTGCCGAACTTCGGCACACACTGCCCGCTGTGCTGAGCGCACGGACCAAGCACACCTGTCACACGCCAGGAGAGCCGGGGGATCACAAACCGCTAAGGGCTGCCTTCTTTCAAGCCTGTTTTACTCCAGCTAAAGGTTTTAACACAAAATACTGCAGAACGTCAGGAGAAAAAAGAATGTCACTGTGAGAACCACTTTTGTGAGACACCCGCATACCCCGTGTGCTGAGGCGGCACCGACAGCAGCGGGCCCGGCGCTGCCCTCCCCTCCCTCCGGCCCTCCCGCTCCGCTCNGAAGCGGCCCTCGGTGCTGCCTCACGTGCGGGGGTGCAGGGGGGGGGCGCCGTCCATTTTTGGTGAGGGCGGGCGCGCGCCGCGCAGGCGCAATGAGGGTGTCCCCCGGCAAGGTCAGTGGGCTGGGCTCGGCCCGGCCCGTGAAGGAGAGGGGGGGACAGCGAGGGGTCACCGTGTGGTGTGGGGCTGAAGGTGTGCTGAGGGACTGTGGGTGTGCTGTGGGTATGCTGAGGGGTGTGCTGAGGGGCTGGGGGTGTGCTGTGGGGCTGTGGGTGTGCTGAGGGCCAGGGGGTGCGTCAGCAATCCCCCCTCACACACCGGCCCTTGCCCAGCTCCTGACGCCCCCAAAACGCTTCCTAGGGCACCATTCCTTGAGCCTTCCTGAAACTGGCAGGTTCCTTCCTAAAAATCCTTCCCTGAGCGGCTGCTTCCTCGTGGTACACTCAGTTTTCCAGTTCCGCACAGAGAAATAAAATATGTTGTTATTATATAGCAGCTAATTTTTTTTTTAAGAGAAGAAAGTAGCCTGTCAAGAGCTTTCCCCATCTTTTTGATTCATGGTCACGATGTTCTGGAGGTCAGGAGGAACAGCAATTCCAGAAGTATTGAAGGCATATATTGATCCAAGGCTGGAGACTTGCTAATTCAGCTCTCTGCAAGTATCAACAGCACTGTTTTACAGAGGCGAGTGGTCAGAAATATGATCTCTTACCAAATAAAAGTTGTGTAACATTGAGAATTGCACAGTAGTTGCCTTAAGATACATGATCTTACATTTGGCCTCCTTGAAACCCAAGTTGTTGGCACGTTACCAGGCAATCCTCTTCCTTTTGTATGAGAAGTCCTCAGTTTTACCTTTGCTCCAGGCTTTAAGATTTACAAACAAAACCAAAACAAAACTGAAACAAAGAAAAACCCCAAACAATCAAACGGCCTCCCAAAAAAACCCACAAGCAATTACAAGTCATCTAAAAATTGGTTCTGCAAGCACACTATAAATATGGTCCATCTCCCGTGATTCTCTGCATATAATTTTATGTTGAGATCAATTATGTGGCTGTTTTTATTCCACTGAATATGTGATAGATGTTAATAAAGTCAGTGGTCATGTAATAAAAGTGGTCGCAGGCTCCTGGTCCCTTGAGTTGTCCTGATTCACAAGGAATGCCGCAGAAGAGCCCAGGTGGGGATTCCACTGCAAGTATCACATTATGAATTACCACCAGTGGATCATAACTGACCAGACCCCTGTATGCGGTCTGTTCTCAAGAAGAATTGAAATGCATCAGGCTGTACCCCTTCCCTGCTCAGGATGTTCTTTCCATTTTTTTCATCATGTGAAAGTCTTAGCACAAGTTTGCAGATACCCTTGATTTTCTTGTTTAGTGATTTAAAAGGCTATCCTTAAGAATGTTACATATAACACTGTTCTGTTGGTTTGTCTTCTTTATTTTCATGCTGAAATCTTGCTAATAATTTTAGGTGGGCCCTCTTCTTTCTGCTGCACCCAAATCTCCTTGTACCAAACACCAGGCAGCCGCTCACTCCCTACGCCCCTCCCTGCCATAGGATGAGGAGGAGAATCAGGAAAGAAAATAGAACTCATGTTGAGAGAACAGTTTTATAATTAAAACAAAGTAGTAATAATAATGATACTACTAATTTTAATAAAAAGGAGAGGGAGAGAAGGAGATAAAACCCACATAAGACAAGTGATGACAACATTTGCTCAGCACCTGCTGACCAGTGCCAAGCCTGTCCCTGATCCGTCATCAGCCCCCCCTTCTGGATCATTTCCCCAGTTTAGATACTGGCCCTGACATCCTATGGTGTGGAATTGCCCTTTGGACAGTTCAGGACACCTGTCCTGGTCCTGCTCTCTCTTAGCTTTCTGTGCACCTCCTCACTGGCAGAGCATGGGACACGGCAAAGTCCTTGGCTGGGAGTAAGCACTACTGAGCAACCACCAAGCATCAGTGTGGTATCAACACCAATTATCAGTTATCAGTTCTCATACTGAGTCCACAGCAGCCCTGTAACAGCTGATAAGAAAAAACCCACAGCTTATCACAGCATCCTATGTAGGAATATATCTAGCAAGAGAGATGGCATACAGAAGTCCAGCTTGGATATTTACAGTGGTGTAGTCCAGGTCAGAGAGAGTCAGTGTCATTTTGAGGGCAAACTACTGTCTTTTAACCAGATGACTTTTTTTTTTTTTTTTAATGCACCAACAGTGGACAAGGTCATTAGCTCTGAAAAGAAATAAAAAAAATAAACTAACAGGAAATGGGTCTCTTATTTAGTCAAAATATTTTTATTTGGCTGTACTTAGCAGAATACAGCCCCCATTGTTTGCTCATTATTTCTGATTTCTCATGCGTCCATTCTTTCAGTACAATATATTAACACCTTGCACCTCATCAGCACTTTCCAGTTAAGGCTCCCAAAGCATTTACAGACATGAGTTAACTCATCCTCACAACAATCATTAGCAGTAGGGATGTAACATGATCTGCATCTGCAGAGAGAAGTTCACATCAACTTTTTTCAAGTTTCATTTCCAGTGTCCAGCTTGTAGCATGCCGGGCTTGATGAAAATGTGTCCCTGCAGTTGTATTTCATGCTTTGGAAAGAAAGACTGACCTTGAGCAATCAAAATCTAAAACTATTTATGAACGTCTTTCTTTAGTAACTTGTTGAAGGTCACACAAAAAGTGAGCAGCGGAATCCAAAACATCACAAGGCATCACTTCCAGTGATGTGCTATACTATGAGACATAACCCTTTGTAACTTACCTTTGGACTTTAAAACCACAATCCATTCCCTTCTCCTTACACATTATCCTCTGCTGCCCATTTCCAGCAGACTTCAACCCCAGATACTCACATTTGCATTTTACTAGCAAGTTTTACATGAGGGTCTCCACAGCCATCAATTGTATATTGTATACAAGGGCCTTCGGGCGACTGTAATGAGCCTTAATGAAAAAAAAAAAGGAACAACTAAAACCCCAACACCCTAACAGGCAACAGCTGTGGTCTTTATCTTTGAGTATTTAAAGCAAACCAGAGTTTATGGAAAAATCTAGTATGTGATGGTTTTAAGGAAAATAACCTCAACCCCAAGCCTGGTTCAAATGAAAGACTAAATATTAACTTGACATTAATACCTTCTTATCAGTAGTGCATCTGCATAGAGATTCTTCATAAAACCCTGCAAATTCACAATTATACCTTGCAAACAGAAGTACTATGACTGTTCAAGCAAACAATAATTCTGAAATATCCATTCAGTCCATGTGAATGGTATTTTCACCTTAGCTCCGTTGTAAGGAACACAGACAAAACTTTTTCTTAGTTAGGTTAACACTGAAAATTCAAACAGCCAGATAAACACAATGCAAGTATTTTAACAGAAACAAATATAAAATTTTACTGGCTTAAAAAAAAATCTAAATGAGAAATCTTGGTTATTTCACTGAATTGCTAGACCCTACCTTTAAACGGTGCGTTTACAGAACTATTCAGATGAATTAAGCTTCTTCTGTAACACTAAATACTGGAATTCTGATAGACTGTGCAAGTATTAAAAAATATTAACATTTTCAATGTCAACGTAACAATATTAAATAGCCTTGCAAGTGCAATATTATAAATATTAAAAAAAAACTTCAGAGCCACAATTTTATATAAGTTATATGAGTAAGTGAAAGTGCTTTTCAAGTATTTATGTTCATTTACAGTTGGATTCTCTTGTATAAGTCAGCGCTTAGATGGTAAAATTTAAATAGCAGTCTTTTTAAAATTTTGGGTGCATACATTTAACTGGATGGAATAAATGGTTTCATTTGCAGAAATGTGTGATAAATATTTAAATACAGAATATAATTTGTGATAAATATTTAAATATGGACTATTATAAAATGGAAATATTATAGTTTTTGTTATCTGTTAAAAGCAAAATAGAAGTCGCATCCTGATGGATGATAACCTGATAACGCCATGGGAACCCTTGAGCCATACAGTAATTGGTAATACCAACAAAATCCGGAATTATGATATGGTAAATAGTTTTTCTTCAGGAGACATGAAAGCATGTGATCATAATACTGTCAGCTTTTGAAGAACTTAAAAGATCCCATGATCTAATAGTGGAATCGAATGAAAACTTCCCAACACTTTCAACTAGTCAGCCCTTAGCCACAGTCACTCTGGAGAACACAGAGAGTGCCTGTCCCCACTGTCGTGCCTGCCCAGTGCCTGCTGTGCTCCCTTTCTGGCTAGTCAAGAACCATGAGCATCGCAGTGATACAACAAAGATTGTATTCCTGTTTGCCAGCCAGAGGAAGGGGGAGGTAAGCAGGGAGATACTTGTTTATTAGACAAGAAAACCAAACCAAAACAACTCTTAATGAATAATTATATAATTAAAAGTGCACTGAAAATATTTCCTATTGAACCCTATTGCTCGTAAGTGCCAGATTGTCATCTTAAATGATACCCACTTGGAACACTGAACATATGTAAGCTGATACAGGAGCGTTTAGCTTGTCTTGCCATTTGAAAAGCACAGGACACAAGGCAGCATTGACATCTTTCATTAAAGCTCTGGTGATGCCGTGGTTCTATCGTGGAGATGAAGCTCAGAAATAACATGGTTCAGCAGAAGCCCCTGCAGGTTGCCTTGACCGGCTTCCTCCAACAAAGTGCTCTGTCATTTGCCAAAGACAAAAGTCAAACTTGCCCTGCCTCACCACAGTGCTGCACTGGCAATTTATAATTTTCTTTCCAGACGCAGCTGGACTTTAATAAATTATAGCTCTTCAGAGTTAGGCAATTCTTTGTAATAAAAGCAGAGTTTCATATTCTATCAAGAGTGGCCACTGTTTAGATTGGTCTCTTCATGCAGACCTGACAACGACTGATGATATTTTCTAGTTCTCCTGCTTTCAAAGTCTGTGGCACAGGTCTCCTAAAAGAAAGAAAACATTTTTTTTCTTTAAAAAACAGGGAGAGACAATGAAATGTTGGGTATGGAATTATTGACAGCAACCTTGAAATCCGCGGCTCATTGAAAGCATGTGTGCTACAGAATGACCCTGAACCTAACAAAGAGGGGGGTTACAAAGGAAGCTCCCACAGTTGTTTAGGCACTTGCAGCACAGTTTTACCTGAACATTCTTCTTGGATTTAATGATGCCAACCAGAAGCTGTAGGAATTTGTGTAGTAGTTGCACGTCCCCCGGCCGTGGCACTCAATGAACGGGACAGCTCGAAATTCTTCCAGACAAGATCCAGGAGATGCCAAAGCTTGGCCAGAAGCTTCAGAGCCGGCGCTTGTGTACTGTAACCAACAACACATTCTTTAATGAGAACTTGTCCATCAGCTTTTAACGTACCATATGTTCTGTGGTATATCTTGGAGAAACCAAAATGAACACAGATCAGTTTGATAAAACTTATAATGAAGCACAGAAGCCTTATGAAAATTCAAACAGTTATGGCATTTCTTAAGTTTTTTTTCTACGGCATGAAAAGGCATGAAACTAACCAGTACAAAGACTAGAAAGTAGCTGGCTTCTGTACAATTGAGGTCTACGCTAAATAAATTACAAATAAATGGGTGTGTGTGTGTTTTTGTATTTTTTGTTGCATTGATTGCTTCTCAAAACACCAAAGGCAAAAAAGGCATTTCGGTTCTCTGATGTTGGTGCTTGTAGTAATAGCTCTGAAATAATTTATGACATTAGAAAATTGGCTAGAAAATACCATTCAACTTTGCTGATGTTTGAAACAAGCAAATTAGTTTAACCAGATGCTGCAAAAATTCTCTCATTCTTTTCCAAATTTATTATTACTACTTAGGGCCAAATTGTAGGAGAAACAACAAATATCACACTAGACCTAAAAAAGACTTTAATTAACGGAGAAAAAAAAAAGAGAAAAAAAGGATTTTAAAATTCTGTCTTTTATGTCCATTTGCTGGCATCTCTATGACATTCCACAGGCATGAATAGCAAAGATGAAGTGCTACATCCTCTACTATAGATACACCTTTATTCCCATTATCAGTTCTCAGTTTGCAGTCTCACTATGAACTTTGTTCACTCATATCTCATTATGGCATCAAAATTGCTGGAGCAGTCTTTTGCTTTTAGCTTTCTGGCCTAGAAGTAGGGCAGTTATTTCTGTGTTTTTCTGTTCAGGACCAGTTTAACCACTCCAGTCTCCAACTGTTGTCTCCTAGATCTTGACATGTGAAAACGAGTGCATGCAGTTATTTTTGTCAGACTAAAATCCTATGCTTTTCTTTTCATCTTTTCCCCTTGCCACCTATTTTTGAGGATGTCTCAGAATAGTTGTTTCTATGCTTTTGGAATTGAATAAGAATTAATAGAATTATTGTCTAGTTCTTGGCAAAGGCGAATAAAAAATTAACAACTATTAAGAAACAAATTAGCTATGAACAGCTGCAACCGCCAGTGAAAGGGAGAGGACACAGAATGAATAATTCAAGCCGCTATATCCTTACCATAACAAAAGAAAAACCCTTCCAGAGAGATATCCAGCCTTCCGGACATGCAGGAACTACAGTTGTTTGGCTGTGAACTGCTATTACCATTGCAGCTCCTTCACACACAACACACCTGTGAAGGAAAGCACAGTGCATAGAAGGGAAAACATGAGAGCAGAACAGCTTCTCTCTTCTAGGATGGCAGCTGCCTCAGGGAAGGGCTTGCTGCAAATGTCACAACTCACATAGTTTTTTTCTGTTTAATGAGGAGATAAGTGAATTGAAGGTAACCCACAGACCTTTCTTGGCAATTGCTTTCCAATCCCTACTACTAATACCACACAAAAATTGTTTTAAGATGAGAATTAATCACAGAACATTTGAGCTTTCTAATTTTGCCTTTAATGGAGTAACAAGTGAAATTTTACTCTTTTCATGTGCTCACTGCTTTTTGTTGCTATGGTTTAGATCAAAGTTCTCTACCTTTATTTGCTAAGATTAGAAAAAGTAATCTTTATTTCCTAAATGAGGAAACTCTGAAGCTGAGCCACTAGATTGCAACAACTGAGTAGGGCAAGACCCAAGACAGAGTTCAAAGCTTCTCTTCCAGTCTTGGATTTTGCTACTCTAGGCCTTTCATGCTTTTATAGCTTTTCCTGTTAAGTTGCTCTTCATCCTTGTCAGCTGTTCTAAGCAGCTAGAAAGAGCCACACTTTCACAAGGGTGTTTCATAGCAGAGTACCTTCAGCCCCAGCTTGCAATGTTCTTCATCAACTACAGTAAACGTATAACTCAAATTGAAAGCAGAGCTTGATATGTACTGTATTCTAAAATAACAAATCTGTCTTATTTCATTTTAGTCTGTCTCTGATATACACAATGATTTGGCTTTAATAACAGTATCACTGCAATCAGTCGACTGTGTGGCATCTTATGTTGGCTATGCAGAATTGGTGCTGTGATGGGACCCCAGCTGTATTCTAGCTTTTCTAAAGAGCATCACCGAATATCTGACATATTTAAGTGAGCAAGAAAAAATAAGGTTTTTGAAGTCAGTGCTTGTACTGACTGAGATGGGCAGGTCTTTGCCTAAGACCTTTGCCACTCAAAACAATTTATGATGTCTTTGTGGTTCCAGGGCAGAAGAGCTAAAATTCTTATCCTCTTACCTGCTTATATGGGGCTCCAGTGCCCTGCCAGAAATGGGTGCCATATCTACTGGAATTACCACTGCAGTGGAAAGCCAGTAGGAATAGTCATTGCGAGAAGCAAAGCTACAAACATCATTGGTGCTACAAAATAGGAATGGCATGGTGGTAAATCTCTGCAAGCAGCTGCCAGCTGTTCCTAAAAGACAAAGGAGGGGAGGTTTGTGACAGACTGGAGATTATATTTAGTGCAGTGAACAGAAGAGACACACAATGGCACCCAGTCTACTACAGTAAAAATTAAAACAGATGGTCTATAAAAGGAGTCTGTGCAGTAGAATTATCTGAAAGTAAAATGCTTTCGGTTTATATAAAAGTATTTATATATAAAACAAGGGCTAAGGACCAAATCTGTTAAAATAACATCTTCTTGGATGGTATTGGTCCTTGACACAGTGATGGGGATTCAGCTGCTTAAACAGAAGATTCTAGTGACATTTTTCGCACCCTAAAGCATCCCATTTAGTCTCCAAAAACTGCAAGATTCTCCCTGAGATGCTGTGGCATTACTGTCAGCCCTGTGCAAATGTTGTGAACATTTATACTAGATAGCCATCCGTAAGTAACTGAATTCCTCCTCACAAACTCTAAGAGTATCAACAAGGGAATACAGGAGTGCAGGAAAGAAAGGTGTCATTCGAGCCATGACTGCTGAATTGACTCAGAGCAGCAGACCACTCTGGAGACAGATGGTGGAAACCGATGTTCATCTGGGACATGTACTGTTAGTTTGGTTTCACGACAACTTAGCATTACTGGACTCTAAAGAAAGGATCTGAAATTTGTTACCAATACAGTACCAAGATCTTGTCCATGTGCTCGTTCATTTCCTTGCACAAAAAGCAGCGAATAGCCAACATAGATCTGGGATGTCCCTTGTGGGCATGAAGGAATCTTTGTTGTCTGACTATGCCGGGTAAAGATAAAACCTTTTCTTGTTGGCCCAGCAATGGTGGTACCTGGTGATCCAGGCAAGCCCTGCAGACCTGGAAAGCCAATCAGTCCAGGCTGTCCTGTGGAGGGGAAATAAATATGACTGCAAATATTATCATTTCATTTGAATTTTCACTTCATTTAAATTAGTGAAACCACTTGAAAGCTAACAAAAAATTTATCGTGAGAAGATACAACTTGAAAATTGGTAGTATTTGCTGCCAGATATATTATCTCTTTTAGACCTAGCTCAGGTAGCTTTACACTGCAGAGTTTCATGGAATAGTGAGGTATTTAAAAAAAAAACATGGCCATTTTGTCAAAAAATAGCATAAAATAAAAACGTTTTGTTGTGCCTAAATAAAAATATTTAGTTCTATTTTAATGTAGTAAAAAGGCACCCCAATACCTAGGGATTTCAAGTGAACAAACAGAATGTGATTAATAACAGAGGAGCACGGTCAAGGCATATTTTTGTAAATTATTATTTCAGTTGAGAACATACATCTGTTAAAAGCTAAGAATGTGCCCTAAATGTGGCCCTAAAGCTACTATAAATGTTACAGAATCCCAATACACGCAAGAGGAAAGATTTACAGAAATCAGCAATAAAATTTATCTGTAAATTCAGTAGTACCAGTCTAACAGAGATGTCTGTTCTGCTGTACCTCTTTGTCCTGGAAATCCCCTGTCTCCT
This sequence comes from Sclerurus mexicanus, assembly GCA_013396755.1. Classification (NCBI taxonomy): domain Eukaryota; kingdom Metazoa; phylum Chordata; class Aves; order Passeriformes; family Furnariidae; genus Sclerurus; species Sclerurus mexicanus. Next base: position 220,512 of record VWZF01000440.1, read on the forward strand.
TTAGGACCAGGCAGTCCTGGCTGACCTGGGTGACCAAAACTTCCTGGTAGACCTTTTACTCCTTTAGGTCCTAAATTGGAATCAACAAAAAACCAGAAGCATATATCAGTAGTTACTTTAAATTTTAGTAACTGTTGAAGAATAAAGTTAAAATCTCCACATAAATGTAGCTATGTTAGAATAAACCAAAATGTTCCACTAAGCAGCACATACAAACATGCACAAAGATAAAAATATAAATCACCTTGTAGTCCAGGAATCCCTTGAATTCCTTGATCACCTGGTGTTCCTGGCATTCCTGGCAGTCCAGGAGGACCCTTGCTTCCTGGGATGGAGAATACTCTCCCAGCAACTCCAGGTAGGCCTAGCAGCAAAAATATAATGAAGACCTATCGCTTTACATTAAAAGAAAGTAAACAAACTACAAAACAAAACAAAAACATTTAAATCAGCTGGTGTTAGAAGGAGAAGGGCTGGTTACCATGCTGGCCCTTTGGTCCCCTTGGCCCTTCTGCACCTTGTGGTCCAGGGGGTCCTTGATTCCCCTTTGCTCCTAAAAGAGAAGATTGAAGATACGTCTGTCTGGCTTAAAATGTCAAAACAACTGTCGGTTTCAGAGGCTTATTGAAGAGTCCTGCATGATCCATGCCAAGTTCCCAAAGGGTAACACAGGCTATAGATTCACTGGAAATGGGAAAGTGGACTTCATCTCCGCTGTTACTGTATAGTTTATAGGTCAGATGCACTGCATTTATAAGATGTTGTCATGCCTGTCTTTATACAATGGCTGGTCACATAAACCGAGTTTAAAATCTCACCTATGCCCTGTCTATCTTATGTGTTCTTTGTCACTGAACTTAAGAGGTCAAGTGCTGCCTTCAAGTGCAGTTCAACTCCTTTTAACCCTACTGTCAGTTATGCTGAGGGCTTTAAGAGCATTGTATAGTTTTTCAAGTGTTTGAAACTCAGTTTGGACACATCCACAGGCTATACCTCAATGAAAACACTCCCATACTGAATGCTTTCATTTAGAGCTGACCTATACCCTGATCTTCATGGCACAACCTCCTGTCTCTAGAGCCACGCCTAGTACTACCGAACAAATACTATTATAACACAACATATAAATGCTTGTTTTTGACACACAGAAGTGTATGTAGTAAATAAATTAATACCTTTTACACCTGGGAACCCAAGAAATCCAGGGTTCCCTCTGGGACCAGGGTAGCCTGACGGACCTTCTATTCCCTGCAAATCAGATAACAATAATAATCAGGAGCAGCATCTGCACACCGTGAAGTACATTTTCTTTCTGTTCAGAATACTCAAAGCATTATCTTCACAGAATATGCTGCAACTAGAATTATCTGCTCCATTTTGAAGCATGACAGAAATAGTCATATCTTTGTTCACATTGTTCTGTAATATAGAACGGCCAAGGAAATGATATGACAGAAATTCAAGAAGATTTCTTTTTTGTCCATTAAAATTCATAAACCCTTCTTCTCATATTCATTCTAGTCTTCCAGCTATTACAAGGTTTTTTTGTAAAAATATGGGGGGTGGGGCTAGGGTGAGGTGGATTTGTGGTTTGTTTGCACATTTTGAGGGGGTTTTTATCATCATGGGTATTATTTTCACGGTACGAACAAATTATTAACGCAGTAAGAAACAAGCAATATTCCTTTCACTGACTTTTGGACCAGGAGGACCAATGTCACCAGCTGGGCCTGTTGGCCCTGGTATTCCATCCGCCCCTCTGACACCTTTGCTTCCTTTCATGCTGGGAGTGGAGAGACCAGGAAGCCCTGGAAAACCAGGAGCACCTGTACAGAAACATCAGAGTGAGTACAGACTACTGCCAACAGCTTTTCACATACATTACATACAACACAGGGAAACATTCAATGACTCTATAATGATACTCATGTTTACCACCTCATTGATTTCCAAGGAAATCAAATTTTTCCTAGCTTGCTAATTTAATCTGAGATCAGAACTGAGTTCTTGCAGTGGTCTATAACACTACAGGTTTTTGAATATCCTTCATTTGTAGTTAAGCCTGGAATCACAGAATCCAATAAATTCCGATTTAGGTTGGAAAAGTTCTTTAAGATAATCAAGTCCAATTGTAAACCCAACACTGCCAAGTGCTCCACTAAACCATGTCCCTAAGTGCCACATCTACACACTCATGCTATCTCACTTCTCGAAAGCTGGACCTCAGCCACCCTACAGACCACCTGGGAAAAAAGCAGGATAATGCAATTGAGTGGACTGCAAAGCTTAGAGTTATTTTATTTTATGTACCATTGCATAGATCCAAATGGTGTTTGCAAGGGTAATATTGCATTAACTGCTAAAGGAGCTACCTGTTTAATTATCAACCTCTCTTTCAACCTTGAATTATGGACAGGCTGACTACTGCTTTCAGTTATAAAATTTCAGATAAATAAGGAATTATAATAACACACCTGGTCTTCCATGTGCACCAGCAGTACCTCTATTCCCTTTTCGGCCAGTTATTGCCATGCCTGTTGTGCCTTGAAATCCAGGTAAGCCCATTAAGCCAGGAGGTCCAATGGGTCCTTGATCCCCCGGATGGCCTTTCATCCCCGGGGGCCCAGGAAAACCAGGCAGTCCCATGTCCCCTTTGATTCCTGCAAAGTACAAATATTGCGTTTGGGAAGTGTTGTCAAGATAAGGTCATGTGACAACTCAGAATATGTGCATTTCCTACACCACAAAGGTGAAATTGAGCCTTTGTTTTTAGTGTGGAGGAGTGCCCAGGGCCACCTTGCTGCTCTAAAGCAAAACAGTTGTGAGAAGACAGGACTCACTGCAAGGCAGCATACATTTATTTATTTATTTGTTTATTTTAAGTCTCCACTTCAGTGATTGCTCATACCAAAGAATAAACTTGAGAGGAGAGTAGGAAGACCAGAGCACGGAATATTTATTGATGCATAAGCAGGAGAGATGCTTCTATGTAGATCAGAATTAAGAAATCCTTTCAAACTTCCAGCTAGAAGCATCAATATGAATACAACAAAATAAGAGACTACTCCAAAAGGATATTGTTCTGAAGTTGATGTTAGTGTTTCAAATTTACTTTTTAAAAGTAAAGCAAATAATGGATTTCTACCAGCACTTGTAATACAATGCAAAACATTAAAAATGTGAAGAGTCCCCTCAGTCAACTGTTCATCAATATAAAAAGGAAGATAAACAAAATTAAAATGCAATCACTGCAGCTTCCTGAAAGTGTGCCTAGTATTCAGCAGCATCTTCTGTTTGCATGGGAGCAGTATACTCTATTCATAAAATTATGTATCACAATAACATCTCAAAAGCTCTAGAATGTGATGCCACCTTTACAAGACCACAGAATTCAGATTTTTAATTTCCCTTTTACAACAGTCTAAACTTTACAAGCAACAGCTCTTGACATTTAATATATAGGACCAAGTCATTGATCAAAAGCACAGAATCACAGACACTCTTAGTGCCATTTCAAGCATCTGAAAGGAGGATGTGACTTCAAACATGATGATTTTGGTATTTAAAAATTAAGGTTTTGCTTTTTGAAAAGTCGACTCACCTCTACGACCAGGGATACCTCGAAGGCCAGGGATCCCTCTCCCTGGTGCTCCTATAAAATATTAGGTCACATTATAATCAAAGCCCTAAATAATTGTTACAAAACATCACAGGAAAAAAACAATTGTAAAACAAATAGAATGAAAATATTTCACTGGTGTTACCTGGTTCTCCCTTTAATCCTGGGGGACCAGGCATCCCATCCTGGCCTTGAGTACCTCTTTCACCAACAAGTCCATTTCTTCCAGGGTCTCCAACAGCACCTGTGAATTGCAATGGACCACAGTATTATTTTCACTTCCATTATTTTGCATTTCAAAGGGAGATGACATGACTCTACTGAAATTTAATTAGTTTAGCTACTTCAAAGACACCAAAGATGTGTTGGTATATAAACACTGGTAAAGAGCAGCATATAGTTTTTATTGAGCTCACTGGACTTTAGTGGGTTTAACACGCTCACTCTTCTCACATGAATGCTTCACCTCTGTGGCTGCATATTTACACAGTGTCCCTTAGGTGTATTTTTTATTCTGTTTTAGCTCTGTTTCTTTAACAAAAACTACAACTTTGTCCTCTCTTCTCCTTATCTAGCTATATCTTAGTTTATTACTCTCTTTTAGGAGGTAGAGCAAGCCTTTCTTATGATTGTGTGGATATCACACCTTGAGACCTCTGGATATATATTAAAAAATAAAAAAAGGACAAAAACCTTTCCAGTAGTGAAACAAAATTAAAGCTTCTTGCCGCAGCTGAACTGATGACATTGAAAACTGGCTGTTAAAAATCTTAGCTGGAACCAGAGGAGGTAAACAAAGCCTCAAACTGAAACGGACTCCCAGCCCAGGGCAGTGATTTTGGAGAGATGCTCTGTACCGTACCAGGAGGGCCGGGAACACCCTGCTGTCCTGGGCGGCCCTGCCGTCCCTTCACACCGGTATCTCCAGGGGGTCCACACTTTCCTGTGAGAACAGAGTGGGGGAGAGGAGAAAAGGCATTTTCACTGGATGCAGACTCAGTCTGAGAGCTTTGCTGTTGTTTCTGCTTTGGCCGGCTGTCGAAGAGACCTCTAGGTGATGTCAGCTCACCTGGCTGCTCTGCCCATGAAGGGGCACTTTAGGTTTACAGCAGTCCTATAGAAATGTGCCAGCCCACAGCACCCTGGGTAGTTTATTGACAGACTATGTTCTTCTATTAGCTTGTCACCAGCTCCCCACCCCTCCAAAAATACCCCATACCTGGGACTCCTGCACCTCCGGTGTCCCCTCTGATCCCATGTGGTCCTGATACTCCTTTACATCCCGGATGACCCTGGGATCCTTTTTCTCCTTTGCTGCCAAAAGCTCCTGGAGGACCTGGATCTCCCTGAGAAACAGCAGTTGCACACAAACGGGTAAAAAGTCACATTACAGTAAATACGTTACATTCCATATTTGAACAATACAACAATCACATGTAATTTTAAAGGTTAAGTGTAGTCATATATCATTATGATTTCCAGACAAAAATCAAAGCAGGCTAATGTGAGATCCTCTCATAATACCACTGATCCTTTAGACATAGCTAAGAATCTATCTTTAACCTCTACAAACCAAGTTCCGTCTTCAGATATTTTCACTGGCATGTAGCCTTCCCTTCAATTTTATTCTAACAGCTCCTCTTTTGATCCAAACATATATTCCTTATATAATATGCAGCTATACAAAATACTGGAACATGTACTTATTCCCTTGAATTCCTACTGATTTTCATGACAGTAACCTCATTGTGGCTACCCAGCTAATAGAGAAAAGAAACAAATAATTTGGACAGATTACAGAAGTTGAAGTAAAGTTTGCAGCCTCAGCCATGCAGCTCAGATAATCTCATATGTAAAAAGACTTCCAGGTGTTCAACAACCAGAATATGTGGAGTAAAACTGTATCTAATTTAACTAACCTAAAGACATGGGGTTTTTTTCCTCAGCAACATACATAACAAAATGTAATATACATACTGAATGTAATATATATTGCTGACAAAAAAAAAAACTTGTGCAAGGGTATTACTAGACTATCAAAAACAAGCAGTACAAACAGACTACAAAACCTTGGCGTTTGCTAAGATTATGTTTTTCTGTACGTTTTAATATACAAGTATTTTTACTGTTTTTTCAGTGCAAGTCCTTATTCTTAATGGATTAGGAACTTTTACAGAAACAAAGTTATTTTCAAGATGTTTCATCTTTACAAGTAACAAATTTTGCACAAAAAAAAAGTGAAGCAATGAATTAAAAAATTTCTCCTGAGTAATGACACAACAGAATTTTCGTATTTCATATCACTACCAAATCTTCTATCTCTGCAAACTCGGCAGCTCTTGTTTACATGTTGTTCTGTTTCTATAGTCAAAGGCTCTGCTAATTGCCTAAGAGGACAGCTTTTCCACTGCCTTTATACCTTTGGACCAGCTTCTCCTGGTGGCCCAACAGATGGGTACCCAGGATCTCCTCTGTCACCTGGGAAGCCGCTGTAGCCTGGTAGCCCAGGGTCACCTGATGGTCCTGGAAAGCCTGGAGATCCTTTCTGGCCTTTTGTACCTGGAAAAACACAGATACTGATACCATTCTTAAAGGATCATAATTGCATATCACACCTTGTGTTTGTGAACTACTGTGCATATATTCAGGTATTAATTCTTCAATAAAGTAATTTACAGAGCCAGTGATTTTATTTATAAACATATTAAAAAGAGGGTCTCACATGTAACAATATATAAATTGAAGAAGTTAAGTTTCATTTAGAGAGAGAGGGTGAACTGCTTTCCACAAGTCAAGCAAATGCTGGGATGATGGTAAGTCTAGAGGTACTGCAGAGAATAAAGCCCAGTCTAAGTACTGTGTGGTGTGCTTACAGTGACAGCTCAGACCTACAGAAATGCTTCTATACAGCTTTATGAATTTGGAATATGGCTTGACAGAAAATTACCTGAAATTCCCATGTCCCCTTTCTCTCCTGGTGCACCTGGAAGTCCTTGTTCTCCAGGAATACCTGGAAGACCCATAAATCCTTTGACACCTACAAGATAAAGAAATGTGTCACCTTCAGACACTGGATGGCTGTTAAGAGTCTTCATGAATGCAAAATCCTCTACCACACACCTTCTTTTTGGTATATTACTACTCTATAAATAATCAACATGCAGCCTCTTGTCCCAGACACAGATAAAATTGTCATTATTGTTGTCAGAAAGTCAAGGAAATGACAAACACCTTACATACCGACATTAAAATTAAGGTTTGTGACCACGGCACTTTGGGGCAGCAACTGAAATACACTTTTGCAGAATTTGATCATGATCGTGAATTTGTATTTGTGCACTGGACTCTTCTTACATTGTCCCCCTCCCCAGTTCAGTCTGGCTTCTGGGCATGTCACAATCACAACATTACTCATTACAGACTTCTCATGACTAGGATGTAAAAAAAGCTCCTGAGTGTGATTTAGGCAGTTTCCCCACCCCCACCACTCACTTATCTTCAGATTAATTTAGCTAAATTAGTAATCAGTTTAAGGACTACAAGATCTAGATGTACCTAAAATGTTTCTGAATATTGTCTCTAAATTGCAGGGTACTAGCAATGCCTGACATTTTTAAATCTGCTTTTAACTGAAAATCTGCTAACTGTAAAACTACAAGCCAAACATGTAGGCTTTGAAAAGGGAAAATTAATAAGTTTCTAAAATATTTTTGTGCACAGCTGTACATTTGGTATTTTAGAGTTATTTTTAAATAATATTGGTAATTCAAACCTCACTTTTAGTAAGTATCAATTTTTATTCATTGGCTTCATCAGCTTTTAGATTTACAATCTATTATTATTCAGGATTATTCTATTTGTCACCCCAAACAATGGTCTGTATTTGAAAGAAAACAACCATTTTGTGGTAGCTGCTATGACTTTCAAACAGCAGCTTTTGAAATTGCTCAGTTTCAGAATTCTCAGACAAACTTGAGAGTTAAGAGAGGGAAGGTGGTGCTGCTTGTGGAGCCGAGTTGATGTGCACTGAGGCCGGAGTATCTCACTGCCCAAGGACACAGGAATTTCCAATGCACATAATTCCATACCTGGTACACCAGGTATTCCTTCAGACCCAGCAGGACCTGGGGGCCCTTGCACACCGACAGCTCCTTTTTCTCCCCTTAGACCCATCCTTCCTTGAACTCCTAAAACAAAGTTTCATTTAAAAAAAAATTACAAAACAACATCTTAGAATATAAGTTTGAGGCAAAGTTTAACATTTTATAACTCTCCAAGCTAATGAGGCAGAAGCAGAGCATCAGATTTTCACTCTGAACACACATAGAGTGAAACACAGGCTCAGATTTAAATGCCTTCTGTGTTTTTTGTGTGCAGACAAAAGGAAGTTCCTGAAAGCTTCCACAGGAAAATATTGGCACAAAAAGTCAATTAGAGTTAATAAAGCATGTACAACTCATATACAGAGAGCCCATATTAATACTGCACACAAAGGGGTTCTTCTGACTGTCAGGCATTTCTGAGCAGATTCAATGTCTTTGCAATCCAACTGGTAAGTGCATCCATTTCTGTGCTCACAGGGTACTAAATGTATTAAAACATAAATCTATAGAATATATTTATATAAGCCTCCTGGTACTACTGACATATTATTACTGGTTTAGCACTAAACTAAGAGGTTTTTAAAGAAGCATGGACTTGTTAAAATGGAAATAAATATTCAGTGTAATATCCAACTATCCCATAAATAAGAAGGCAGTTACAGTGTTTAGCAGTAATTATTTTAAAGCCATGTGAATACTCGCAGTAGTAGAGCCAGTCTATTCCATGTTTTAGAGTCCACTGAAACTGCAACATAAATGACAACCCTGACTAGTTTTGAATGGCAGAAAAATGAGTGTGTACCTTTTAAGCCTCGCTCTCCTTTATCCCCAATGCCAACCAAGGTCTCAGATGGTCCAGGAAAACCTTTATCACCTGGCTCACCTTTTTCCCCAAGAAAGCCTTTTCTTCCCTTTATTCCTGGGAAACCAGAGGAGCCTGCAAGAAAACAGAATGAAATCTTGTGAAGAAACCTGACTAGATGATATGATAAAGGAAGGAAAGTAACAGTCAGTCTTCTAGGGCAACTGAATTTACATATGTAAATATCCATTCCAATCAACAACCTAAACTAGCTTAACTACTCCTATCATCAATAAAACATCTATGAGTACAGATTATGGCAAAAGAGAGTAATGAGTTCTTAAACTGAATATACATATGATCATGTTGAATAGATATCTGTTGAATAGATCTAATAATGGTATCCATATGGAATGGAAAAAACAGAGCAAAAAGCTCTCTGCTCTTTATTTAGCAAACCACCAGCCGCTTTTACAAATACCAATGAAACAGAAAAGGTGGCAAGTCATAACTGTTTTAAAAAAAAAATATAACGTTGTCATTCAGTCTGCAGGCTGCACACAGAGAAAACAAAGATTTACCAAGGCTCCAAGAAATTCCAGTAATTCCAGTATGACATGTGTACTCAGGAGTGATAATACACATCAAACAGCTCACAAGACTAACTTCAGCGTGAAAGTTCCCATATTCTAAGTACTAATGAAGGCAGATACTCTGGTTACTTGCCTCTGATACCCGGGCTGCCTGGTCTTCCCATCATGCCAGGGGGTCCAGGGATTCCTAACAGGCCCATTATACCTGGCTCTCCCCTTGAGCCTGTGGAATTGAAGCAGTTGGAACATATTTGTTAGTATTTGATCAGTTAAACAGAACATTACTTCAGAAACCTGCACATATGTGTGTAATTCCAGTGTTGAATTATTTTAATTTTTCTCTATTTTTGTAGATGCCCAAGCCAGTTTTCCCATCTCTAACCATAGGAACAGGACTTAGAATGCCCAAACTACACAAATTAGTAGCTGCAACAGCTTCTATCAATGAATGATTCCAAATATGATTCTATATTTCCATCTAGATCTATATTATAGCTGATTTCATATAGATCAGCTATTGATGGAAAAATATTTCAGCATTTTTAATCTGGAAAAGCAGGACAGGCACCCTTTTGCAAAGACTGACTTAAATGCTATGTCAAGACAAGTTTTTGGGGAATTCTTACCTGGCACACCAGAGATTCCTGGCCTTCCAGACTGTCCCTTGGGACCAGGTAATCCTGTATTTCCCTGCAGACCTATTAGTCCAGGTTCCCCAGGCTCTCCATGCATTCCTGGGATACTCAAGCCAGGAGGACCTAGTCTTCCTTTTGAACCTTGTGAACCTCTTCCTCCTAAGAAAAATGCACGATGGTGTAGTATGGTGCATGTCTGAAAAATAAACCTTCATCTCTGTCTTGCTGTCACAAGCATGAAACTCTTCTTAAACTGTCTGAGGGCTAAACATTAGATCTGTGAGACAACATACATGTTCAGAAAATCTTAGAAGAGCTGAAGGTTGAGTTTTTTGAAAAGGGAGAGGGGAAAAAAAATAAAAAAAAGGCAAGAGTAGGCAGTTCTGTTCTTTCTCAGAAAAAGAAAAAAGAATCCAAACATGAAAACCCACCAATTCTGCATTCATTCTCTAAAAAAACAAATCCTTTGAGATCAGATATAGGAGAAGGATTGTGCTGGCCACCTTTTGAAACAAAAATCATGCAGTATATGCAGGTACTTTGGGGACCCAGAGCTGTTTTCCTACCTAGCTGAACTCTTCCTTTCTTGTATTTCTTTATCAATCACATTGCACCATAGAATTTACGTTCAGTCCACAGAGGGGGAATATGACTGAAATATCCTTTATCCTGAAGAATTTGGGTCAGTTTATGATTACTCTTTTTACTGTACAACAGAATCTAAATCTTAATCAGTGCATGTGCTTCCCTCCCATCTGCAGAAAGAGCATCTTTTAAATGGGCTCATATTTTCTTGCATACTATTCTATAACCAATATCCAGAAGGTATTTCAGCTCCCTCAGGCCATTGGAAGGCAGAAACAAAATCCAGACTCATCCAGCCAAATGGCACTTTTGGTTCAGAAGGTCCTACCTGGTGGGCCTGCAGCTCCCTGGCCACCTGGCAAACCTGGCAGGCCAATAATACATTCAGCAGGTTTCCCTGGAAAACCTGGATCTCCAGGAACTCCAGGTAAGCCACGATCTCCTGAAAGAAAGGAGACTGGATTCACTACTATATTAAGCAGAAGTTTCAGGCTTTGAGTGAGAATTGTTTGACTTGCTGTGCTCCCTGAGCTTCTTTGACAATGTTACCTCTGAGGCCATCAGCACCATCATGGCCAGGATGCCCTGGAAGACCTGGGAGTCCTGGGAGTCCACTTTCACCTTTTAAGCCAGGAATGCCATGACCTCCTGGTGAGCCCAGTCTACCTGGCTCTCCAGGAATAACCATGCCTGGGTCACCCTGCAACACAGAGGGAAATGTAAACAACCTGCTAGACTTCGCAAATCAGCCAAAATGTTTTATCCGTGATGTGAACAATTATTTTATTAGGGTAATTCTCTTTATTGCCTGGGAATCTTTCACTATAATTTCTAATGGCTTCAATTCAGAGACCAATGGATGTTCCTTATTGGCCAGCTGCAGGTTCCATACCAAAGCAGCACTTCATCTAGACAGCTTTTAAACTTTGTCTCGTAACTCTAAGAAGTTTCTATGGAACAACTGAAGACACTTCCTTCCATTTGGTCTTTACTGCATTGGGATGCCTTCTGTAGCTATAAAAATCTTCGGACCTCTATCTGAAAGTATGATTGACGTTTGTGCAAATACAGCTTTTCTTTTGTTTTTATAAGATAGTCATATTTTTATCAAAATATTTGTTTAAATAATCAAGGTCAGCATCTGGATATGTCTTAGAATATTCAGTCAGTTGTCAGGTTTTTTAAAAAATCATTCTTCTGAACCTCGTTTTCCATGAAGACTGGTTTTATTACAAATACCCCAAAGATTGAAAAGTTTGAATTAGTGGGGTTTTTTGCTGACTGAGCTGCTGGCTGTTTTGAGTATCAGCTTTCAGTCTCATCAAATCAGTATGTTCATAAGGCAGGTCAGTAGACCTGAGCTTCTACCAGTCACTGATGATGTACTTGGAGCACAGAGGTCACTTCATGTCCAGCTGTTCTGTGGCACCAAACACAGATTAAATAATAATAATAAATAATAATAATAATAAACTCTCCCCACAGCCTCAAACCCCTCACTTTGTTATGTCAAAAACTACACGGAAGAATGACATAGGAGCACACACACACACACAAAAAGAGAAATGCCACTTTTTTGAAACATTTAGGTGTTAATATTTTGCTCAAATTTGAATCCTGATTACTGAGTAGTAGAGAATCTTACATTTACATATGCCACCAGCAGATTAGTTTCTGTTAATCACCAAGAGTGGCTGCAGTATTACCTCCAACCTGATTCCTCTATGCTTTAATCCAACAGAGCATTTGCTTAATTTGCCACTGACCTCCATGAAATACATGCTTAATTGCAATTTCTGAACAGCCACCTTTTCAGAAGCTGTGGACTTAATTTTTTTTTTTCCACAAGCAATGCCATATCATCCTTATGCTCTGAAAACTGAAGTAGGAAAACATTCCAAACACTTGGAGTTCCAGAGTTCTGTGTTTGTATTTAAAATTTTGGCTTGATCCCCTTTTTATATAAAGAATTTAATTTCATAATTTGTGCATCACTGGTCAGGAGATATAGGAACTCATACATTCCTTATATTTCCTAATTTATTGGGAATAAATTGGAACCTATGGAAAAGTCTGTGCTGTATTTCTAACCAAACCTTTTCTCCTGGTTGTCCTAGGTTTCCAGCTCGGCCTGGATCTCCAATCTTCCCTTCACAACCTGGTGACCCTCTGCCTCCTGCAAGGCCTTTATCTCCTGCAGAAGGAATTAAATGGCAGTACAGACACTCTGGTTATCACTTTGTTTTACAAATGGGTATTTGTATGGATGCAGTTATAAGTCTCTGACACCAACTTACACAAGCTGAAGATTTGATTTGGTTCAGAGTTGATGTGACACAACATCTTGTTCCTTACACATTCCCCAATCCATATTCCCTCAGTGTTGAGTGTAACACTGGTTTCTTGATTCAAATCAGTTATTTAACAGAGGAGTCTTTTTTTAGAGTCTGGTGTCAGTTCCCTACTGTTTTCTTTAACAAGCACCTTGGTAGTAGTTTTAGTATCAGAGCTTTTGTTCTTTTTGTCCTGTCCTTACAGGATTATAAGAATTTCTAAGTATTTCTAGTGTTCAAAGGGGAGTATGACCTTGCATGGCAATGGCCAAATTTGCAGTATTCAAAATGCTTTCTATTACCTGCATGGTAGAGCAGATATTGCATTGTACATAGTTAAAACTGATTAAAAATAACTGATTTATACAGCTCTGCCTTTGTAAACACATATCCAGGTAAAGAGAATCCATCTGAAGTAAGTGTAGCACTCAGATGAGATGGCTGCACCTGTTTGGGCAGTATTCCAGAAAGCATCAATAGCTAAAAATATCTTCCTACTCTCAGCTTTGATACTTGATACCCTGAAATACTTCAAAATATTTCAAATGTTGCAATTTTTAAGATTTAAGGCAGTAAATTACAAGACTGCTAAACACATTTACCTGTCTGATAAATGTTTACCAATCTATTTTTGTTTTAAATTGTTAATTACTTTTAGGGTATACTGAAAAAAAAAAAAAGTAGATTTCTTGAGTTTTGCTTTTTTTGAAAGAAGACCAAAAAGAGTATTTTACCTTTTGGACCTGGGTGTCCAGGAAACCCGAGCCCTGGAAAGCCTGTGTCACCTGTTGGCCCTGAATGTCCTGAATCACCTGGCTCACCTCTTGCTCCAATCCTGCCTGCACAAAGAAAACAAGTAACCTGTGAAGTAGCTTACCACAGAACATCAACTTGTAAGATTAGTTGTGTTATAATTTACCACTATTAATTAGGACATGACCGTAGATTATATTAGAACTTGGACACTATTTCTCCTCCCCTGCAGGTTTGCACAGTTAAAATGCTAATTGCAGTCACAGTACAGGGCAGGTATGAGTCTGAGTTAAGTTCTTAGGCAATCTGGCCAAATTCCAGACTCGAAGGAACATGCAGATACAAATCTTCCACTTGTTGAGAGGATATAAACACACATTACAGGGGTGAGGCTTGAAACCGAAACTACTATAAAGCTCTCCGAAGATTTCCTGTGCTGTTCAAGCAGTTTTAAGGACTATTTTGCTCTACAAAACCCAAGCAAAGATACATTATGGTTACCCTGACTGTCACTTACTGGCCTTTGGTGCATTCAAAAAACTTAAGACACCAGCAATCAAAAAAATAAAAAATATATTAAAAAAAATAATAAAAAACCCCACACACCAAGAATCCAAGTCTGAACCACTCCCCCCCAAAAAAAAGAAACCTCGTGTTCTTAATATTGTAGTTCAGTAGTTGGTAACAGTCATGCCAAAGAGTAACCAGGACCTGTTACTTTTTTGACTGGGCTTCTGCAAAGCACAAGAAGGGCCAAAGGCTTCAGGAAGATTAAGAATGCTTTAACCTCATTTTTTCCTTCTGTTTTGAAGGTTGCAGCAGCCCCAGTATAATTTAGGATATGCTTTTGTCAATCCTATGCCAGAGGCACTTTTCTGGATATACAAGCTGCAGCACATGCACCAAATGTTTCTGGTCCTTGGAGGAACCAACTCAAAGCACAGGATTGCTTGGAATCTCTGCCACGCTGCACACTGTGGACATGGCGCTGTGTGCCCTTCCTATTCATATCCATTTCCACTAGTTTTCTTGAAAGAGAAAGTTACAGCTAATTCCACAGTTTCTGTACCACAGAAATCCTTTCTATAGTTTTTCCAAAGGAACCTAACAGCTTTAGCTGGCCAAAGCTGGGAGAGAAACCCCGATCAGTGTATCTCTGATTGTTCCTGTATTCAGTGCAGATGTACTCACCAGGCAGTCCTGGGGGGCCAGGTAAGCCATCTGGTCCTTGAGGTCCTGGCAATGCAGGTAATGGAGTTGCCCTAGTGGTGTCTCCTTTCAGACCTTCAGCAAACATATAAGCAAAGAGTACAAAGGCATGTAGTTTGGTGGTACGTAATCTTGAGCATTTAAAACTATTAGTGATCAATCTAATTGGTTAAAAAGGTAGCCTTCTACAGTTTTCATGTTTCTGAAAATTCAACAGACTTTGAAAAGCCTTCAGACCCCAGCTTCATGAAACAAAATCAGTTTATTGACACCAAGCCCACCTGAAGTCTTCCTCTCAGCCCTTCTACAGTCTAGTGGAGACTCAGGAAAGGAAGCACCAAGTCAGTAGGAAAATGATGCAGTTGAAAAATGCTTAAGCTGCAACTCCATGCCATAAAGACTCAATGGGCATTATCTCTAAGCAACCCTGGCTACATCTGACATTCAGCTGAGTTCTTCCAGATTATGCTTGCCTGTAAATACATACACTGCTATGTTTTCAACACGCAGAAATTATTATGCCCTTCATATTTCACCCTGCTGACTTAGCCCACACTACTGATAATGACTGGATGCATATTTAAATAATTTTTCTTTCCCCACAATGAGGACAGTCAAGCCCTGGAACAGGTTGCCCAGAGATAACGTGCTGTCTTTGCCCTTGGAGGTTTTCAAGGATCAACTGGATAATGCCATGAGTAACTTGGTCTGATCTCCCAGATGTCCCTGCTCTGAGAAGCAGTTTGGACTAAAGATCACACAGAGTCTCTTCCAGCCTCAATTATCCTATGAACCTAGACTTTTGCTGTTATCTTCAGTGTGACCAAAGTTAGAACAATGCTGTGGAAATCTCATGCAAAGGAAAAGCTTCCTATGTTTCAAAAATTATGTCTTTGACTTCAATCTATTTCTGCAATTTTCATCAAGTATTCTTTAACATAGGGAAAACAGGGTAAAATAGGAAGTTACAAACCAGCTTCTCCAGGTAATCCAGGTGGACCTGGTATTCCTTTAGAGCCTTTAAGACCTCTTATTCCTGGTGGTCCATATCCTGGCAGTCCAGGAAGCCCCATTTCTCCAGGAAGACCGAGTCTGCCAGGCAATCCAGGTAGTCCTCTATCTCCTTTTGCCCCAGCCAGTCCCTGATGATTACACATGTATACCAAGCATTACTTGCTTTCCACACCAGCTTTCATAACACAATACCTGATTTTCTGAATATAACCCTGTATTATTTTAGTAACAGAGTAGCTCTGCTAATTTAAGAGAAATTTTTCCTCTGATTTACTTGTGATTAAAGGAATATAAATATTAATATCAATGGTTACAAATAGAGGGTTAATAAGTAGTCAGGGAAAACACTTTTTTTTTTAAAAAAGGTCTTATTCATCCTAGGAATCCAGCATGCTCCAATACCAACACCCAAACTAACACATGAATAGACTGCTGAGGTTTTTCAGCAACATGTGCCTACACTGGCCTCATCTCTCTCTGCATGAGAATGTTTCCTCTCGTTCTTTCCTGCATATTGGTTGGTGTAGTTGACAACAGTACCCTAAGTCAGGTAGGGGATATTCAGCTGAAGTATCTGCATAGATTAAACAAACTGCTGTACAAGATGAAATACTGATAGGTTTTCATTTCTACATTAATTACAAACAGTGCATACCCACCTCTTCACCTTTAGAACCCTTGGATCCTTTAGAGCCAGGTCTTCCCAGAAATCCACTTGAACCTCTTCTTCCTTTGTCTCCCCTGGCCCCTGGATCTCCTCGCTCACCTTTTGGCCCTTCTGGATACGCATATCCTGGCTCACCTTTTGATCCTTTCTGTCCTTGATCTCCTCGAAAGCCTGGAGGTCCCTGGAACAGAGTAATCAAAACAATTTCAGTGCTGGACATATGTCAGCTGTTTCCAAGTTTTCTTTTAAATTTAATACCTCAGAGGGGTTCTCTACTCTCATCTTTCTTCACTGTAATGGGCACACTTCAATCAACAGGGCTTTTGGTTTGGTGTTTTTTTTCTCCTACCTTTACTCATTTTGGACTTGATACATTTCATTTACACTACTACAATATGGAATAATACAGGATAATTTGAGACCATGACACAAAAAGAAGGACAAGAAAGTACGTTGAAACCTAATTAGAGATTTCTCCTCCACATGAGACTATCTCCTCCAAGACACTGTCAGTGCCATGGTCCTTGCTACAGGAAAGAAACCTGCTGAGATCACCCAGTGTGACACTGCAGGTAACACTAGCTGTGAGGTTTCTCTGAAACAATTCTTGTGAGATCTGAACATTAATCTGAAATACTAAAGTCTTACTTGAGCCCCTGGAAACCCTGCTCTTCCTGGAGAACCTGGAGAACCTTTTGGACCTGCTGTTCCTTCTCTACCTGAAAAAGAAACAGTATATTGAGTAAAGAAAAATGAAAGCAAGCGTATGGATTTTGACAAACTCCAATAATCACACCCAGCATTGACTATTTCTGTGTGTTACATTGACATCATCATCACAGAGTGACCCGGCTTCAGACTGTGCCTGAGGCTCTCAGCACTCTGACTGCACCTGTGGAAGGGCTTGTGCTCCTCTCAGCAGATGGAGCTGCATCAGGCTCTCACACAACCCCAGGGCTAGTCCGGGGACTGTGTGCTGCAGACATGCCCATCCTGATTCTCATGCTAAGAGCAAAATTATTGACATTTCCTACTATCCTGTTAGGAACAAGAAGATAATTTACCAGGCATGCCATCCTGACCACGTGGCCCAGGAGAACCAGGAAGACCAGGTATTCCCGGAAAATAGCTGCAATCAATACACACGCCAGCATCATCACCTAGGATGAAAATAATTCATTACTTGTTCCACAGCAAGTCATTGTCAGGTTTAACTAGTGTGCTACATAGTTTGTTACAGAGGATGGCTAACACTTTTTGGCCAGAGGGTGGTGGAATCATGGCCTTAGTTTTGTTGGAAGATCACTTCCAACACAGTACTAAATTAACTGTGGTCAGACAGCAAATCAGAACTGATTATGTTTAACTGAAAAGGCAGGAACATTTGGTTTAAATCTCTTGGGTTTTTTCAAGTCAAGTTTTAGTAAATAGCTTGGATGCAGTCACTCTACTGATAAGCCAAGTTATCTTGAAAGAAGAAAGGAACATACACTTCAAACTAACATGGCTCTGTAACAGCCAGGGTCATTCTAATGGCTGGCAAAAGGCCAAGAGGGTCAGCAGCTCCTGTGGGTGACATTTGGAGAAGGAAGCTTCTTTCAGAGACCAACTGTTAGCACTGAACACACCAACAGGAGGGTACAAACCCCTCCCAGTCTGCAATAACTTTTGTTCCAGTGAAGATCTACACCCCCTGCAGTGCTGGCACATGCACTGCCCTTTTAGCTGAAGGGGGAAATGTAAGGGGACGAAGACATCTTGCTGTCCCTAATGAATTTTCTTAAATCATCAAATGTCTTAAGACTTAATTAAAAATCTCATGAGGATCCATGAGGATTAGTGGATTGTACCATCTGCTTCTGAGGGATAGTTTTCTGAAACTGACCTTTCATGCCAGTATCTCCTGGAGGTCCTGGAGGTCCGGCACATCCTGGCTCTCCAGGGAATCCTGGTAGGCCTGTCCTGAACATCACTCTGCCTGTTAATGAAATGAGCATGGCACCATTACATCAGCACATTATTCAGACAATTCTCTAGTTGCTAAGAGAGAAAAAAGTTGCAGGTATGAGCTGGAGACAGTATTCTGATCCTTATGGGTCCTTTCCAACTTGAGATAGTCTATGATTCACTTAAAAGAGAGAACCACCTGGAACAATCCAAAACACCTTTAACTAGAAGTACTTGAGGATAAATATGGTAATGCCAAAGTAAACCTCAGCAAATTATTGGATCCATCTATCTAGGCTTTAAAAAGCATAGTCCCTTGTAGAGAAAGTATTTCCATTTCATTTGAATCAATAGGAACATAATTCTTTCTTTTACCACAAATGGAAGGTAAACTTTTTATTAAGCCTAAATTATTAATGCTGTTCATTTCTCCTTCACAGAATTCTTCTGCTTAATTTACTATTACTTCAGAAAAAGAGAACATGCATTAAGCTCTTCCTAAGCTAATATATTTGAGGATAGATATATTTTTAAAGAGAGAGAAAAGGGGAGAACTACATTAGTATTACTTCAGAAAAACCTGTTTTGGCCATACCTCATATGAAAAAAACATGATCCTCTTAAAGAGGTATTCCTAGTTAATACATTTTCTAGTTTTATAAACTGCTACTGATTCATTTTCGCGCTGCCAGAAATTCCAATCTGCTCTAAGGCCCACTAGGACCCCTAGAGGTATGCAAGTTATTTCTCTAGCTTTCAGATTAGCCTCTTCTGGATTGAGTTTTACAGATTTACTACAACTTTTGGAAGAATTAGTTTTAAGGACAAATTTTCTCTTATTAGTCTTTCTTGACTTTGTATAGAATATTTTTATAGCCACAGCTATATGAAAAGGTGAGCAATCTTTATATTGGGAAGTCACTGTATCTTCCCAGAGAAACTTACTAGCAATGGAGCACAGACCTTTGCTATATCCATGTTTTCATGAATATCATAAAACAAAATTTCAAAGACAATTTATATTCAACCACATTACTCCAAATATACTCTCTAAGTAATGTATTTGTATAATCTCATGCAGTCTTTGAGGTGACTCTGGATTTGCCCTTTTTCATGATCAATACCATACTGACACATCACCTGGTTCTCCTGGAGGACCTGGTAATCCAACAGAACCAGGTCTGCCAGTAATACCAGGCAGTCCTGGAGGGCCTACAATGCACAAGCCAGTTTGTCCTTTCTCTCCTTTCATTCCTTTTGGCCCAGGAAATCCTGGAGGGCCTCTCAGACCAGGTCTTGACACACCTAACCAAAGAGGAAAAAATACAAAAACAGAGTTAAAGAAGAAATGGAATTTCAAAGCAAAGTAAATACTCGATAGGATGAGTGGCAGACAAACAAACCATGTTCATCTCAGAAATCTTTTTTATCTCGTAATATGTTAAATAATCACAATGACAATCTAGAGACACTTTAAAACGATCTTTAACCTGAGTACTTGACCCATCAAAACTTTTGAGTTACCATTTTTTACCACTTAGAGATATGCTTAAAGTCATCTGAAATTAAGATTTCTCAAAGCTGACTCAGTATAACAGACAGGAAGAACAATGTAATTTATTATAGGTACTGGATCATACCACATACCTGGTGTACCAGCAACTCCAGGAGGACCCTGTGGCCCTGCAAAAGCAAGATATTAAGAACTTAAGTTAAACCACTTCATACTCCTCAAAGTCACTTTTCAATAACACTGACTACAAACTTGGATCTTCTGCATTTTAAGCTTAAAAGATAAAATAAGAATTTGGTTTTTTCATGAGTAGAAATCTAATACTCATGGAACTGTTGTATATGAGAATTATTTTAAAGAGGAAATAATTCCATAAATGAAAGTCTCAGGATACATTTCAAGTCTGCAGTCTGATGGGAGCTTAGGAAATAATCTTATAAAGGCAGAAACGGGTTGCTGGGTGCTCAAAACATAGTCTGCAACAAACCCTTTGAGTGGGCTGCTCTTGCTAAAAGATTCTAGTTTTGATGTCCCACTCACCAGGCATGCCACGTTGACCTTTTGGTCCAGGAGGTCCAGGGGGTCCTTCATCTCCTTTTTCACCAACCACATAATCATAATACTCCGTCTTAAGAGAAAGACAAGAAAAGAAAGAGTTGCAAGACTGAAGGGAGAAGCACAGTACCTCACACTGAACATTGGTTAAGAGAATGTTATGATCTCATTCATAACTTTGATGTTGTGACACCAAGAGACCTCGCTAATCACACGGTAATTAGAAGCAACCAGAAGTGAAATCATAATTGCCGTGCAGAGACAATGCCATGAGGCTCGTTCAAATAGGTGGGGCTGAGACTTCAGCTCAGTTCCTTAACACTCAGGGAACGTCTCTGCCTGCAGGTACAATCACACAGGCAAGGGGTAAGCTGGGGGCACAGTCATGAATATGGTGATGGCCATGAAATAGAAAAGATTGTGGAAAAAACCCTTTGGGATCACTTAGGCTAATCCACTGGCTCAAAGCAGCATCAGCTACATCTGGGCTACTCTTTTAAATTATCATACATGAAAATGGACAAAACTCAGCTATTTAAAAATCATGTGATTTTAAAAGTCACTCCTATAAAAACTAATACTTAATTTATTGAAGTTTAATATTGTGATGTTTCAAAGTTTCTGCAAATGACAGGTAAAATCAAAAGGCAATTTGCTGTAACTGGCTTTTTGTAACTACAAAGCTTTGCTCTTTTCTGGATTATTTTGCATGGGCACCATCACTGGCAAATCATTATTATAATAATTACTGTGCCTCAATACATAAGCATCACACTGAAATTTAAACTGAATACTAATGCACCAATTTTAAAATTAATGAAAATGTGCTTAAAATTCAAAATTTTTACTTTTCTCCTACAGATTTTTTGAAAAATTATGTTTTTTAGTATTCTGCCAATATCACAAAAAATATCAGCTTTTTACAAAGCTATTTCTTTTAAACAATTTGGCCAGAAGGTTTCCATTAAGTACACATGGGGCCTTTAGGAAAGCCACTAGGGAGACAGCATGGATAGACAGAGAAATTGGCAACTCTTGCTTTCTTTAAAAAGTCTTAGGATTTTAAAATGAATGCCACCTGTTCTGAAATCGATTAGACTGGTTTAATATTAATTCCTGTGAATTCTTCTAACTGTTCTTTGACAGCCCAAACTCCTGCCACAATTGCTGGATCCGAGTGAGGTCTAACCAGGCACTTGTCCTGCATCCAGCCCCACAGGAGGGAAGACACCATCTGTGTGAGAACCTCAGCAATATCAGTACTTTGCAAAGGCCAGGTCTCAATTAGAGCATCACAGGTCATCCATTACTGCCTCAAACACTCAGTTTGGTCTATTCTTATTCTAATGGTTTAGAAAAATGATAGGATGAACATAAGTCACACTTACTCGACCACAAGCTCCAGGTGGTCCAGGGTTTCCTTTCAGCCCCTTCATCAGAGGACAGAGATGGGTTTGTTTATTAAAAACAATACATGCAATGACATTTACCCGCTGTTACTTCAGCACATTGTTCAGAACATAAGGAAGAACTTCTGCTCCTGCCCAGTCCCTCACCACCCCATCTCTGCTCCTTGCACAACTATTCAGCCACATCCACCAAAAACTACAGGAACTCAGACACAGATGGACACCAGTTCCAACACATGGTGTATTTCAGCTGATCCATTCCCTGTTCCATGATATCATTACTTGTCATCTGTTAGGTCAAGTAAAACACGTATACACAGTGATAAATGCAACTGTATAATAACCCCTAAATATAATATATCCTCACCTTCAAAAGCAATAACAAAACCATTAGATAATACCTTAGCTCCTTGCCTTCCAGTCAGTCCTGGTCTGCCCTGTTCACCCTTTTGTCCCTGGAGATGACAGTACACAATTTTATAAGGATTAACCTTTTAGCACTGGCACTAGTAAGATCTAAAATGCAAAGCTTTAGTCTTTCATGGTGATGGCAAGGTGACTGCGATTTGCTCAGGGGAAGAATTCTCAGTGAAATACCCAGTCTGAGGCACAGTCCCACGTCTGTAGGAAACGCCACAGGTCTCCCATTCAAACCTGCCTTTGTTACAGCACACTCCAACACTCCTGAGGTGGAGCCACTCTGATAGCACAAGTGTGGGAGGCCCTGATTTGTTCTCCTTCTGCAAACTATTTCTGAAAAGGGGAGAAACTAAACACAATGTGAGGCTCTCACATTCAACAACCCTGTCCCAGAACTCGGTCAGTCTGCACGAGGGTGCTGATCTCAAGAGGTGCCAGCAAGACCAGGAGGCAAAGCAGACTAAGGCTTTCTGCAGTTGTACACATGCAAGGCAAAGGGACTTCCTAGAGGCTTATGCAGCTGAATGCACTGCTAGCTAGTGAAGCTGAAATGGGAACAGAGCAATGACATGTCTTTGTCATGACAGAAAGTTTTCTTTCTGTTAACAGAGCTGTCATTCCGTGTTTTGTCAGGATGGAATGTGTTTAGACTGCCTGTGAAGGTCGTTTTAGCTTTGTCTTTAGACAAAGATGTTTTAGTAAGATACATGTGAAATGGGCTATTCTGACAGTAAGAATTTTGATAAGATATTTGTAAGGTCACTGTGACTCCAACAAAGTTGTTTAAGTGGAAGTGAAGTAAATAAAAGAACTGATATTTAACCAGCTGAATATAGTATTTCAAATATATTTGAACAACTTTAGCTTTTAATACACAAATGAGATAAAATATGCCATTTTATAAGCAAAATTAAGAATATATGTTGACAAAATGACAGTCTAATATCTATCAGTCACCCTTGTTTCAGGCCAAGAGAGTTGTGACCCTGACTATAACTTTTCTTTGTAAAAAAATGTCTTTGATTCTAGTGATTAAAAACTATTCATTTTTCTTCTTAATTTATGTCATAGGGAAGGCGTAACTCTTTTGCAAAAATTCCAATGTGACTAACCAGAATGAAACTCAGTAGAATTAATTCTGCATGACTTGGATTGTGTCTCAAACTCATTAGACAGTCAGCAGGAAGCAACAGAAGATTGATTTTAACAGAAGAAAGAACATCTATGAACTGAGCATCTCTATGAGGACATGCTACATTCCAAGGTCAGCTGTGTGAAAGGAAATGTTTCAGTGTATGCAAATCAACATTTCCAAACATTCTGCAATGAAAAAAAGCTGTGACAGGAAGATACAACTCTAATAAACAGGTGACAGTTAGGAAAGGTTTAGAAGGCTTCCTTCATTACCGGTAAGCCAGGTGGACCTGGGGCACCTTCTTTTCCAGGTTTACCCTACAGAGGAAAAACATAAAATAAAACAAAAATAAAATTAGAACCCAGTGTCATTGTGTTCAAAGACCATAGCAATTAGATTATGTGCACACTATATGCTAGTTCTGTATAAATTGTAAAAAGCCTATAAGGTTATTTTTAAAGTATTCTTTAATCATAACTAATGTTTACAAAATTCTATAAAACAGGTAGTAAGATATTCCACAGATATTCCTCCTCCTGTGGAGGATTATTTGTGACAGACTTCACCACAAGAAAGGGCCAGGCAACTGCAGAAAGTTTGGTGCAAAATCAGGTTCTTGCAGAAGAAAGACAAATAACAAAACAACACAGTAGCAAGCAGCCCTCCTAAGGGTGAGCATAGAAGGATACTGAAGGAAAACTCCTCTCTTAACCCCATTTCTTGCAAGAGAAGACTTGAAGAGAAATTACTTAATGAAAAAGAATAGGGAGTATACTTCAAAGGTATCTGAAGCAGGGCAGGAGATGGAAAAGTGAGAACAGAAGGAGGCAGCGTGCCAGAGGTGTGTGCTGTTTTCAATGGTACATTCGGCAGTGTTCTGGTATCCAGCGTGGCAACAAAACAGGTTTAAGCAATTCATAACAACAAAAAAAGAAGAAAGGGGAATGGAGAGAAGAGGAAGAAACGGGGAGACAAAGTGAAATAAATGAAAACATAATTCTGGATATGGATACCTAGCTTGCCACCTTAAAGGCAGAAATGAGGAAAACCTGGTTTGTTAAAATGCACAGTAGGTGGACAGTGAAAAGATATAAGGGGGGAAGGGGCAGATGATCAGCTCAGAACTACAGGGAAGAAAGAACAATTCAGACTTTTTTTTCCTCCACAGAATAAATCAGTGAAATTTAATGTAATTTGGAAGAAAAAGACTGATCATGAATTAGGAAAAACCAGTAAAAATGTGTCAGAATTTAACCAAAGATAGTAATAGAGAAGTGGAGCTGGAATGTCATCACCACAGGCTCAAAACTTGCTTGCACAAAATAGAATTGTTTTAAATTCTCTTCTACATATACACTCACACTTTAAAGCCTGTACATGTTCAGCAGAGCACATTTTTAAATAAATTTCAACAGTAGAACCTTTCTAGCAAAACCAATAGAAGTGCACCCACCATCAAATGACCTTTACTCCATCTACTCATGGTATGTGAGCCTATAGGAACAGTCACTTGACTGTCATTTCTCATCTGCATGAAAGAGCTTTTGAATCAACAAAAATCTGCTCTGAGTGGCATTGAAACAAACACTGGACAGGAACATCAGTTTAGAACTGCTTTTCAGAAAAGACTAACATATGTGTGTATCCAACTGTTTGCACACACCTCTGCTCCAGGTTCTCCTCGGTCACCCTTTTCACTCTGAGAATCGCCAACTGGCCCCTGTAGCAAAATCACACTCAAGATACATATGTTTTGAGACTCACATTTTCTAAATTGAATATATGTTTAATAATTATTTTATCTTTAAAGGAATACAAAGTACAGCTATAATGCTATTAATAGTTGTTCTATTCTACTCATTCGTTCTATTCTTGTCACTAAAGGTTGAAATAAGCAGTGTAAATACTGGACTCTAAAGAATAACATTTAGTAGGTAGCATTTGGAGTTGCAATAGCAGGTGATGCTGCCTGAACATCTGGATTTAAGGGATTTAGTTCTGGTCACTTACTATAAACCCCATTGGCCCTGGAAGTCCTCTTGATCCTTTTTCTCCTTTCTCTCCCTTCAAGTCCTATTACACAGAAAAAAAAAAAAGAATTTACTACGGTCTCTCGGATTTTTCTGTGCTCACCATGACACTCAAGTGTTCCACATAGGAAATCCCTATGTCACCAGCAAGCTTCTTTAAACAGAGATGGTTCTACTTAAATGACTAAGAAACAGAAACTTCCTATCAGTGCTCTTGCCCAAGCCTACGATGTTTGAAAAACTGACTCTGCGTGTATTTCACAACAGAACAAGGTCAAAACAACCTACCTGTGATTGCATCCAAGGGGACTGCAGTAAATATCCCCACAAATGCCAACAAGTAGCAAGCAAAAAGCCAAACAAATCTTAGTTGCTTCCCTGGGGCTACAGTTACTTCCAAAATACAAATGCAGTGGCTACCCAGGCCATCCTCACCTCTGTGGGCATAAGATTAGATTACTGTGTAGCCACAGCCTCAGGTCACTGTAAAGCCAAAGTTTATGGACTGCCTAATTATCATCTGGTTAGACTCATGCTACAAAATATTTATGTAATGAATTTTGAGGGGTTTTTAAACCTTAATGCCCAATGTCTCTGAAAAATTGCCACTCCTCCCTGATAAACTAGGACAGCTGTGACTGGAAAGTGCTCCAGGTGGTCCCTATTTGATTTAAACAGCGAGAGCAGCTGTGCCTAAAAGCTGAACCTTTGCTTCTGTCAATCCTTCTTTTCCCTCCTCAATACAGTTTTGTGCAAAATTCACTTTTGATTTTAGTACAAAATAGAGAAGGAGTTTTGATAATTCCATGGATTTGTTGAAAATTGAATGAGAAAAACAAGTTTAAGACTCGTCCTGTTAATATGTCAGTACTAAAAATTACTGCTGTTTAATTTCTGTATAACAACAAAATCAAGAATTTTAATTCACAAAGCAATACTTAAAATTTAAGCTGAATCAGAATATTTCCTTCCTTCAATACTTACTGTTTTTCCAACACTGCCCATGATCACTAATTTTCAGTAAAAACAAGAAGAAAACAAACGACAATTTTTACATGAACATGTTGTAAGCTGATATTTTCAGTGACAAGGCTGGGAGGTTCAACACAGCTGTGGCTTTGACAGCCATTCAGAAAATACACATTGATTTGGTGGGGCTAAAAGTGATTTAGTCTTCATGTACTCAGAGATCCATAATAAGCATGTAACATTCCAGTGGCACTGTGCAGATGTGCCCACGGACACACAGGCTCCAGCTGAGCTGCTGTACAGACACTCTAAGAAGAGCTTAATATCAACTAAACAAGTGTGGAAAACTTGTAAATGGATGGGTAAAAGGAAATGTTATCAGCACAGTGAAGAGGAAAATGTCCTCTCAAAGTAAAACTGGGAAGATGGCCTATCTGAATGTGATGTTTAACAATTTTACTACCGTCATGTTGTCTGGTCCAGTCAATGTCACAATAACAGTTCCCGGGGGCCCAGGGGGACCAGTTAACCCAGGGTCACCCTAGAAAGAAAAAAAGAAAAATGGAGTAAGTACAAACAATGTGGATTTCCAACATTTTCCAACAAAAGACTTCCACATATATGCTGAAAAATTTTATTTCATAGTACTTACTTCCCCAAACATTTCACCAAAGCATATCAGAATATGAAGAAAACAGAACCAAAACTTACAAAACGTTTTATGCTTTTTATGAAATTACCTTTCTTCCTTTGGTTCCTATTACTTTCAGTCCCATGAGACCCTGTAAAAAATCCCGAAATGTTATTTTTTTAAAAAAATTTAAGAACACCTATAAAGATGAGTTAATTGATGTTACACATAAAAGAAAGTTTTCATTTTTATTACCAATCTGAGACTACCTTAGGTCCAGGAGGTCCTGCTTTTCCTGGCATGCCCTACACAAAAGGAAAAAGTGATCCTTAATTTAAAAAAAAATTACAATCTTGAGTACAGATACAGGTGTTTTGAAGTACTCAGCTTTCACATGCATTACATCACTATTTTTATTCTTTCTTCCACTTTTACAACCGCAAGTCATTGTCAGTGGGTGACAGACTGTTTACACAGTCTAGTTGTAAACATATACATCTCTCAGAGTTATATATATTTGTATTTAAAGTGAATTAATGGGTAGTCATTTGAGAATTAAAATTTATGCCTATGTGGACAAGGATGCCTCTGAAAACACAGAAATTACCAAAATCAAAAGAAACTGTAAACAAGAAATCAGATTTGTGCTGAAGGCCATGGATTTTACAGACACGTGTCTAGACCTCAGACAAGTCTGGGAGAGTCAGGTACTTATATTTGTGTGAGTCCATAGGGTTTGGGGCAAACCAAAGGTTAAAGTAACAAGTGAGATAAAAGTTCCTACTCACTAAAGGTCCTGGAGGTCCCTGTGGTCCAAGTTCCCCAGGATATCCTTGAGCACCCTGGGCACCCTTCATATTAAAAAAGAAACAGGAATAAATCTCCTGGCAGGATTATGAGCAAACCACAGTGTTAAATTCAATTAACTGAATAACAAACACAGGGGCAGCACTGTTTCTGAATTTCTTTCTCATGTCTCTGGATGACACAGACTTATAATTCTTCCTCACTGCTTCATTGGGTGGCTTATTTTTTGAAATATGAGAAAACATATCTGTTCTAAAACGAAATGACTCAGGTGAGGATATAAGTCTTCTGAGCAATGAGGATTCATAATCCACATAGTCCTATTAATGGTCCTGATAAGCCTTCAGTCTTTCAAATACTCTATTCAATAAATCCTATATTTTAAAGCTTCATTTTCAAAAAAAAAAAGAAAAATTAAGAACATTTATTTTCTTTTTAATTTAATGCTGTTTATTGTAATGTCAGCTCTGTATTCCCCTATTAATGTGCATTTTTAAAATACAGACCATACTGTCCTTTGTTAGTACTCTAGAAGTTGAGCTGGTCTAATCTGTTCAATCTTACTTCACTGGGAATTTTGGCAGTTGGACTAGATGGCCATTTTAGGTCCCTTCCAACTGAACTATTCTATTCTATTCTATTCTATTCTATTCTATTCTATTCTATTCTATTCTATTCTATTCTATTCTATTCTATTCTAAACTCACAAATCTATTCCCATATCTGAAGTACTGGTTGCCTGCAACCTGACTGGCCTACCTCACTTTAGTAACACATAATGGACACCATTGGTTCTGATGGCAAAATTAATGACCATTGTCTTAGTGTACTCTTTTTGTGAAGTCAGAAGAGAGACTTCTAATATATTGTATTGATCAGATTATATGAAGTTAATATTTTAAGACAGAGAATTTTTTTTTGTTTGGAAATTAGTGACATAATTGTAAAAAATACTGCATCTATATTAGATAAGTAATACATTTAAATTATATAAAATACAAAATTTTAAACATACTGATATTATATATGTTTGATCTATTATTCTGTATAAAATATAGAATTATATATATATGTATCTGTTTCATTGTCTTAATTTTCAGTTACCTGAAGTCCAGGCATTCCTGGCAATCCAGGATCACCTTTTCCACCATACTCTTGGCTATATCCATCTGCAGGGCACCCCTGGACAATTAGATATAAAGAAAGATAAAAAGTTATGCTGTAGAACTCTGTAGTGGAACAAATTTTTTAATACAGTTTGGAGGGAAATAAGCAGCATCAGAACTGCATAATGGTGGAAATTGTCCACTATGGATAGTTCTACCTTTAAAAAAGATTTTATTAAACAAAATACACCTTTTCAGTCATTTCAGTTCTCTGTTATATCTTTTCAGATATATCTACATTACTCATGCACAGTCCTAGCCTTCAATCTATTTTTGATACTTTTTAACTCTTTAAAACACTCTCTAGTTCATCTGCAGAGTTCCATATGAATTCATAAGATGTTTGTGGGAGGAGCTTAGTTATTTGTGTGCCTGAAAGTGTTAAATTCCTTGCCTGCAGTAACAGTAGTTTAAGGGGGAAAAAATTATATACCCTTTTTGCAACCTGAGGTGAATGCTACAAGTACAAATGAAGCACCAAACGTTGTGGTTGCTTCTTCTGGAAAGTAAACCTTCTGCTTCCCATGACTAGAGATGTTAAGAACTCTTTTCCAGCAGTGGACATACACACAAATTGTTGATAACCAATAAATACTTTGTGTAATATGATACAAATAACTGACCTTTTCTCCTTTGACACCATCAATACCCTAGGAAGAAGAACAGTCATGTTAAAACAGAGAAGTGCTGAAAGGACACATTCTAAATATTCTTTAAGCTTGGTGCTCTTCAAGTTATTTATTTTCATGTTTACTATGTCAGACTTCAACTAAAGAAGGGCATATTGTTAAAAAGTGTCACAGGTACAACTCTGCAAGTGAAGACAGAACAGCTTTGAAGCCTGACCTTAACAAATGAATAAACAAATAAGATCAGGAGAAATGGTAAAATAAAATCACGCTTAGAAATTATTAGATTTGAAATCACTGGAACCGGACAGACAGCATCCCCTTTCCACTTGTTTACAAGCTTCTTTTAAAAATACATTTCTACAGAAAAACCCCACAAATCCTGGGTTAAAGCAATACACCCAGAATGAGAAGTTCTGAGGTTAATCCATGATTCTTATTGACTTGATTAAGGCATTTTTTCCTCAAAGATGTTTAGGCAGGAACTGAAACTGCAATCTTTTAAATATATTTTGGACACCTTTATACGTCTAAGTGGTAAATATTCATGAGTATCCCTTGAGCCTAAAGAGCTAACTCCAGCCAATGAATTACATGCACTCATTAACTAAGAAATTGAGGCCCAGCATGTAGCCAGTAAAGCATTACTTTTAACTTTGGTCTCTTCACCACACAGTTTTCATACTAATAAAATGGGGATACCTATATATTTCAACTGTTGCCAGTGTTAGCTAATGTGAGGCTTTACTGGCTTTATGTAGCAGGAATGGCACAATCGTGAACGACACAGAACTTACTGGAACACCTGGAGCACCTCTTCTTCCTGGAGGACCTGGAAATCCTTGATCACCCTTAAAACAGTAACAGTGATTGGTAGCGCATATTATTGTTTATTATTTTGTTTGATTTTAGCAAATGTGATTATAAAAGAAATTTTGTATGTTATCACACTAAAACTGTGAGTGCATTACCACCACATTTTGCTAGATGGGTCTTGACTTCTACCCCAGACACCAGGCTTTATTACCTGTCAGGTCAGTTCACTGATACACTAGAAATGTATGATTTTCTGTAACAGGCATTATTCTGACTCCCCTTTTCAGAATGCTGGAAGCATTTGCTCATGGAGCAAAGAAAACCTAGTAAATCTGTAACTTAATATTATGCCTTTTAATTACTTTCAGGACTTATGAATTGTCAACTGCAACCTAGATACTGGTGAAATAAAATTAATTATCTCCTCTATAACCCATTGCAACAGAAGGACATGTTGAACAAAACTGATCAGGTCTTCTGGATTAAATGGAAAAAGTTTTACATGTCAAAATATCAAACATTATTCTTAACTTTTAGCCAAGCCCATTAACATGTATTATTTAATTATCTATCTTGCACAAAGAAGGCAGCACTTTTCCTTCCTCTGGCCTCATGATTCAAGAGTTTTCTAACTGATAAAGTCACAGACCAAAGCAAATCAAAGTTCTTGTATGTCGGGGGGAAATTTAGAACAACTTTTGGCCATTGCCAAGCACAGCCAAACAACCTGCAGAACATCCAGCTTGGTTTGTACCTTTGTGCCGTTGCATCCTGGAACACCCGGGAGCCCAGGAGGCCCAACAGATCCTGGTACACCCTAAAAAGAGGCACAAAATTGACACAAGCTTTGTTTTTGCACATTCATATTGCCCTACAGAAACACTGAAAAGTTTATGTTGGAGCAGTGTTTCACAAGACTTGACAGATTACAATGTATTCTTAAATCATTACAATGGGTAAGAATTGCTGATGCCAAGATTTTTATCTCTAGGCCAATTGACAGAGACAAAGTTGATGTTGAGGCTACAGTGAGCACATTGAGCTGAGGATAATTGGGGACTGAAGACTGTAGCAAGAGAGAAATGGTTAAACCAGTTTCATTTCTACTTACTGGAAGGCCTGGAGGACCTGAAAATCCGGGTATTCCTGGGAGCCCCTAATGATGTAAACCCAGAGGAATAATATTACAAATACTAAACAAAAGCTCATGATGCAGTTTTAATTTGATTGCATTCATTGGAAGATGCTTCTATCAAAAGACCATTATTTCCTTAACTGTTCAGACTGTGAACCAAGCAAATGCTAGCTTTACACACAGCTAACATAGACTGGGTTTGCCCACAGGAAAATAAAACCAAAATAAAAAAACTCTTAATGGAATTCTAATCCGACCTTTTCATAGCACACCCAAATATTAAATACATACAGCATGAACCCTGTACTTAAGGTACAAAAAGGGCAAAAGTTCTAAAAACAAATAATGTATGTGCATACACAGTGTCATAAATTTTAACCATACTTTAAAATCATACATAATGGTTTGCTTCTATTTTCACATATTATTGAACCAAGTTGGCATTTAACATGACATTTAAAATATACAAGTTTGTTTAAAATATAAACACTTACTCGTACACCTTTGGGTCCAGCTAAGCCTGTGAGCCCTGGAGAACCCTGGATCACAAATGGAAAGCAATGTATTTCAATAGAACTGAGAAAAAACACATATATGTCAATGGGACATGCAGTATTTCAAATATCAGTACCAATATGTGCACACAAAACCAACTATATAGATAAATAAATGATTTGTCTATTACAGACACTAAAACAACCATTTAATACAACTTGCATAAACTTTGGTGTCTTGCTCTCCCTTTCAGTGTTTTCAAATGATGTATCATAGAATCACAGAACGATTCAAGCTGGAAGAGACCTCAAAGACCATCCAGTTCCAATCCCCCTGCCATGGGCAGGGACACTTTCCACTACAACAGGTTGCTCAAAGCCTCATCCAACATGGCCTTGAACACTTCTAAGGATGGGGAATCTCTTCCAGGGCCTCACCATCCTCATACTCTCATAGTGAAAACATATGTAGGATATGCCCCATCATGGGTCAAAAAGGTAACAGTGTATGCTGAGAAAGTTACTATGGATTTATCCAAACTGTGAGAACTGGAAGTGCTTTGCTGTGAGGAAATAGCTGAAAGGTTCCCAGATGTGGGTCCATGTCATTTCAGAGGTCATGTACTCTCACCTGTGCTGTTGAACATGAAAAGCAAAACCAGGAGCAGGCTGAAAGGGGGCTAAAAGCAGGATGGGAGTGTAAGGCTCAAAGAAGACAGCAAAGTGTGCCACAGTGACACAGCACTGTCTAGATGGAACCTGCTAGAATTCTTTCAAGATGCTTAGTTTACTGCTAAGAAGAAAATTGTATTGTTCCCAGAAAGGAAATAGGACATGTGGAGGATAACATAACTTCTAAAATGATGGGCCATGTTTTATTTGAGATAATATACAGTTGTTGAGTAAAAGCTGACTGGCAATGCACTACAACAGATGGCCTTCAGGCTAACAGATCTTCTTGCCTGATAAACAATCCTTACTTTTTACCATTCTTGCAGAGGTTTTTATCACTTATTAAAAGGAAAATGCTCTACTAAACACTTCAATGAGCTCAAATAATTGACTCATCAAAATGTATGAAATCTACCATGAGTATCACTTCCATAAAGTCTTGTAGAATCAAGACAGGACACAATAATGCAACACGATCTAAACAAATTGAAACTGTAAACCCCGCTTGTTTAAAGATATGGTTAAGTGCTGTAGCCACATTAGTGCAGGTCCTAGGCATAATGTGATTGTGGCAGTGCTTTCCTGATTTATACTGTGGCTGAGTTCACACCATATTTACACAGAAATAATTTATTCACCAGAGTCAATTTACTGATAACAGCAAGATTACTGTTCCTCAAGACCAATATAAACAAAATGTTTTAGTGCACAATTTATTTTATGTTGTTGTTGTGTTTTTTTTTTCCTGCTCATGCAGGAGTCATTCATATTCAGCCTCAGTTTAAGGATACAGGAGAGAAAGCAAGCTCAAGTCACTGAAGCCACTCTCTCCATACTGCAGGCAATGAAGTGTTTCCTAAACAGACCACAATTTATTTTAAAAACCACCTTTCCCTTCAAATTTTCTCAAATCTGTTTTTCATATGTCTCAGTAATAGCTCATTTCCTTTTCCTCCCCCAACATATGTCAAAATGTTAACAGATGTTAGGACAAAAATTGAGGTTTATGCTGCAAAAATCTGTTTAGACCCAAGTTATCTGCCCCTGGCAGTTTTGTCCAGGTGCTTTAGCACTGGCCAATGGACAAGTGGCAACAAAAGGCCATGGTCAGATCAGCTACTTTGGCTCAGAGTAAAATAATCATTGTAGCTGGTGAACAAATAACCTCCCTCACCAAATGCGAGACTCTCAAGCAGGTTTTGGTTTGGTTTTGGTTTTTAAAACAGAATTTTCTACACAGTCATAGCTAACTCTCACAGTCAAGCACAGTAGTTTCTGCGTGTGTGTCTCTCTCTGTCTGACATACATACCTACCTTTGGTCCCTGTGGCCCTGGAGGCCCTTCTGGACCAGGAAAGCCTCTTTGACCAGGTGGACCTGGAACACCAGGAAACCCTTTTTCACCCTGTAAACATGAAGAGAATTAAGGTCTCAAAATATCCATGAATTCTCCTTTTGACAGCCTATTTCTAAGGCATTCATCACTTTCAGTACCTCTTAACTTTCTGCTGCTGTGGCAGATATATTAGCCTTGCCCACACTGAGTGTTTTTGAGGTCCCCTATGTGCTGCTGGGCCCCATGGCACCACTGAGGGAGGTAACCTGCTCCTAAGTATGGCTGAAGCCATCAGAACACAACAGTGCTGCAGATTTTGCAGAGTACTGAAGTTAGCTGACAGCAGGAAAAGTTTAAGAAAGCAGCTGATATATATTCCTTGTTAATATTCCTATATCATGTTTAGCAACACAAATCCAAATCCATCATAGCAGCCCTGATTTGTCGTTGGAAAACTTAATGGCTTCTGCTGTACAGCAAGGTCAGTTCCAAACCATCAACATCTCTCTTCGTGCAAGCCAAGCAAAAAACCAGTGGGAGACAAATGCGACAAAACCATTCAGACAGAATTAAAAAAGCTTGCTTTAAGTGACAGCTTCTTAAAATCGTTCTGAATCTCAGAGATTAAGACAGCCAACTACTTTTTCATGTGATTTCTTTTAAGACCAAGTTCAAATAAACAAACTATGTAAAAGAAAACAGAAAATTGAAATTACACAAACAATACAGGAGGCTAAGCTACAGTGCAAGGTGCATTTTCAGTTTTATATTAGATTAATATAATGAAGATGCCAGTCTTATCTTGGTGTAAATAGAGTGCTTCAAGCCTAAAAGGTGTTTCAGCTCTTCAGACAGCAGCAATTTAGTATGCTCAATTTTACATCACTGAAGAGCTGCCTGTTCAAGACTTTTTACATCACAACATGATGTGGGAGAGAAAGGATATGGTTATCA
Source organism: Sclerurus mexicanus (assembly GCA_013396755.1). Lineage (NCBI taxonomy): Eukaryota > Metazoa > Chordata > Aves > Passeriformes > Furnariidae > Sclerurus > Sclerurus mexicanus. Next base: position 255,442 of record VWZF01000440.1, read on the forward strand.
AGTTTCTCAGATGCAATTTTCCTATTCCTTTACACAAAATTATACCAAAAAAAAGCATCTGAAATTTTGCTGTGCAGAAGTTCAAGTGTCATATTTGATGTACCGGACAAGATTGAAAAGACATTTTTGGGAAGCCAAAATACTTTGGCTTGTCCCTCCACCAACTTTTGCTCCTCAAATCCCACAAAGTCACCAAATTTTAAATAGCATCTGAATTAAAATAAAATAAAAATATATATAAAGATAGAATATAATCCCAAAATAATTCAACACAAATGAAAATAAGAACTGCATTATGAAGTGACGGTGAGATCCGTATCATAAATCGGCATAGGTTTTTCCAACGAATAGTTTATTTCATCCACGGGCAGCCCGGGAGAGCCAGAAGCATTAGCGCTATCCCAGGATGTGCCGCTGGAGGGGGTGCGGTACCAGCTCCCGGGAAAAGCCAAGTCCTGAGCTCGTCACCGCCTCGCTGCAGCCAAGGGATGCTGCCCTGGCTCCGAGCAGCCCCGCGCTCCGCTCACCCTCACTCCCCTCCGTACAGCACAGGCAGCCTTACCCGCACCTGCTTCTCCACGCATCAACAAGATCAGGGGATTTTCAGGTTGGGGAATTTCTTACCACTGAACAGCGATCAAAACATATTGATTAATGTCATAGCCCGGATTTTCTGAAGCTGTGTGAAAATCTTCATCAGTGTAAGCAACGATTGAGTCTGTTATTTAACATGGAACTGATGAAGACAAGGTGCAAGTGTTCATTCTTATTAATATTACTCTGTTAGTGGGCAGCTTACTTTTTTCTACTCTTTTTTCTACTTTTTTCTTCAACTGCTCTCAATTTCACTGGTTAAGACAAAGTCAGGTTAGACCAATGAAAAACATGAACAATAAACATGGAGATTTTACTGAAAACAGGAGTATTCTTTCCCACTTATGAAAATATATTTTACTAATGAACATATTTACTTTGAGAGAAATCTTCTCCAACACCAAAATGAAGCTCCCTAAAAATAAAACTAGTAGTGTTTCCTGTGGTGCAATACAAGATTTTTCTTGGTAAAAGAAGTACAGGAGGAAAGCTGTAATTCTTTACCAGCCAGATGTGCCAGTGGGACTAATCACAATCCTAAGTCTTTATAGATGTCTGGAATCTGTTGGTAAGGTTTAGTACATTCATAGTCAGCCCGAATTACAACAGTGACTCCTTCAATAATGCCCCTTTCATTTGTGGATCAGTTGTTTTTCCAACTGCAAGGGGGACTTTCAAAGAATTTTTGGCATTTCTGTAATTCAGGTTTGTCTAAAAGCCACCCAGATTCTCTGCCAAGCTGCTATTGGCAACAGGCAGAGCCCTGGATCTGTTAGTGCTGATGGATTTGATGCTGTTCCTTCAATGCTGTCAAGGTGATCGTTATTAGACCCAGAAACTCATCCCCTGTCTTGATCTACAAGAGATTTATCTGTTTGATGCCAGTGCATGTAGCTTTCCTTTGGGAACCAGAAGAGGGAGGGGGGCAGGGTCCAAAGATGGAAAGAGGGAAGCACTGAACATGACACCCATGACACTCTTGGTGGCATTGTGAAATTTGTAACAGGAGAGCTGCTGCCAGGGTAATGGATCTGTGGGCATTCCTCGGGAGAGTGTGAAAGGGACCTAGTGCTTCAGACAGTTGTTCTGTTGGTGTTCAAACATCATGCAATGCTGTAAACACACTGAATTCACTCACTGTATCAAAGGAACGAATGTATTACCGATTTCTAGGTATTTGAGCTAATTTTAAAAAAGGAAAACGTAGTTGTTCTTACCTTACTACCTTTTGTGCTGTCACAAAAGCAGGGACTTTTACCTTTGCATACACAGCTCTGAAAAACAAAAAGACAAAGTTTACAATAAAATTATTTTTCTCATTGTGTTGTTTGGTGAGGGGCAAGTGAAATCTCAGAGGGTTTAGTGAGGTAACTATTTCACAGATAATACAACTTCAAAAAAAATGATTGTGAAGTTGGCAATTCTCAACAGTGGAAAGGAGCTCATTATTCCTCTGTACTGTCTTTGAGACAGAAAAGGGCACTAGTTCCATTTTATAGTTGGGGTAAAAGCCAAGAAGCCTGGCTTGCCACCACCAGGGTTATAATACCAGTAAGAAGTGGAAAATTCAAGTGTTTGGGCTCATAACACTAAACATTGATGATTATTTAGAAGATTTACTACAGAAACAAACACATATATTGCTATTTTTTTAAAATTACAATCATATTCCTTTCATCCTCACCTATTGCTGAGCCAAGCGGTGTGACAGAGGGTGCCCTCACACAGGGATGTCCCCACTTCTGCAGCAAGTCCTGAGCTGTAGCTGCTTCGTGAGTGGCTGAGTCCAGGCGAGCCTGGAGCTCAAAGCCCTCCCTGCAGGGCTGTGTTGCACTGTGCCACTCAAACCTCTGTCTGTGGCCTCTCCTGTGCAGCATGACAGGCCCTTCTGGGAGCACAGGACTGAGGCAAAGAATAGCTGAGATCCTGGGAGAACACGAGGACACTCCACCTTCCTGTGCCCTTCTGCTGCTAGAGCTGTCACACCCTCAGGACCTCAGCTAGCCCAGTCTGGCCAGGAAAGCTCTGCAAAGGACTTCTCTACAGTCGTGTTCACATAGCCTATTCCAGTGGAAAGGAGGGAAATGTTTAATTAAACATTGATTAACTAAATGTTTAATTAAACACTTAATTCTTTAGCATATTTAAAGAAAACTCACTCTTCCCCTGATCTGACAGCTAGAATTCGAGCGGCACTGGAGCAGAAATTTGGAAAGCAAAGGTGTTATGTAAAGCAGAAGCGATGTGGCTGTGCTGCCTTTACTGTAATGTTAATCAATCTAATTACATCACCAGAGACAAAAGCGCAAAATTAACAACAAACAGTATCCTGATTTCTTCTTGTTGAGGTCAAGCATTTTGGTACTGGACAATCTAAACTCACCAAGTCTGTTATATGACAGATATTTTAAGCCTTTAAACAACAATACCAGAGGATAAAGTGATGGATATATGAAAATAAATTTGGAATAGTCTATAGGACAGCCTATTTTCTTGTTCCCTAATCAATGTCAGTACCTTCCATCCCCAAGCACTCTCTTCAAAGCAGCTGACACAGATCACTGGTACAGCTCTGCTGAGCAGTATAAAAAGGGTAGCTGCTCAAGGAAAGATGCATTAGGAGCGCACAATAAATTAGCCTTAAATGGAAGGCACTGTGTTTCACTGCTGTACAGGGCTGGTAGGCAACTCAAGCTACTACATACTTCAGGTTTGCATATGAAAACTGTGAATTAACTACAAGACCTATGAGACCCATTTACCCAGCAATCTCAGCTGCTTATTTAGCTCACAGATTCAGTAGACATATGTTTGAGTCCAGGAAAGGTGCTGTTCAGTGAGGAAAAAATGCTTACAGTATTCTAAATTCTCTGAATTTCTTCAGTGTAACTGGGAGCACATCCTGGCTGACCACAGAGGGCTCTCCTGAGAAGCAGACACAAGTCATTTACCATTATAATTCTATAGATTTCATGGAGCTGAACCTTATTTCTGCCTGTGACAGCAAGGCTAGAAGAAGATTCCTTACAGTATTTGTATGCAAAACACAGTTTTCAGGACACGTAGAGGAATCATGAAATGAAATTACTCTTCTGTGAAAGGAATAATCAGCAGAAGACCAGAGGTGTACAGATACAGAAGAAACCCTTTTCTTTTATCTTTTAATCAAAGACAACCCAGTGTGAAGTTAAATGCATGAACACGTAGAAACTTATGATGCTACACAACTAATCAAGATTAATAAACTATGTAAAGAAAGAGAGCATTTGCTCTTCAAGTTGTCAGAATGCTTAGAATGTGTTTAATTTGCCATTAGTAAGCTTTCAAATCTATTTAAGTCTTTTTGTGTACACATATCGTTTAAACTAAACTGAAAAGACCAAAGATGATTTTACATTACACAGTCAGTTAGCTGGATAATACTACATATTTTGGCATATTTTTTATGTAAGATTACATTATGCCTTCTGTAAAGAAGCTTTGAACCAAAAATCATTGCTCACTTATATTGCTGGATATTTCCACATACTTGCAAGATGCCTGCAGCTCCTTTATCACAGGGTCATAACAAAATGATAGGATGTTGCTAGGTTATAAAATAAGGAAATTGAATATTAGGTATTAATAGTTTATTCAAAACTCTCACAATATCAGTATATCTCACATCAAGACCACACAGGATGAATAACAAAGACATTCAGATGACACCTGAGATGAAATTAAATGTATTCCACAGGAATACAGCAATGTGGCTGCACTGAGGCTTAAGTTTACACTTCTGGCCTGATTGGTCTTTAACTTCATGAGTGAACTCTACTGATGCCCAAAGTTAACATAAATGAAAGATGTGCAACTTGAGGTATTCTAAACTGAATTAAAAGCAGTGCAAGTGATATCCATTAATGACTCTGGACAGTAAAAATAGCCCAGGTGTCTTCTGTCAAGTTGGTGACAAAGCTGTCGCTTTCCTTCCCTGGCTGTTCTAACTGCTGATCAGGCTCAGTTTTAAAAACGCAAGCCTGATATTTCATTTAACCTTGATACTTACTAACATCTCACTTATCCTGTCATTAGGTCTTTATCTTCTAACATCCAGGGTCACTAAATTAGAACTCCATCAATAAGTGGAACAAGACCTACTGGTTAATATCTATTTTGCTGTGATGCCACTTTTTCTTCTTTTCCACCTTTTGGCTCATTAACAATATCCTGAGCAGCCTACAAATATGCAGGCCATCTCAGTGGTGTTTTCTCAGCGGAAGTAAACTATCAGCTAATTTCCAGTTTTCTGTAATTAATCTCTTAAGTTTCAATACTTATTAAAAACTACATGTCAGTGAGCCAGCTCCTTTAAGAGTCTTGATTATGACTTTTCAGGGGCTGCTGACACACTGAGATTTCTGAATTCTTCCTGAGCTGTCTCAGTGCAGAGCAACCACTTTACACAGCCCAGCTGCATCTATAAATCACAACCGAGCACAGAGGACAATCCTGCTCAAACAGTTGATGTTAATACAGTGCCTAAAACTGCAAAAGGCCCATTTCCCTCTTGTTCTACTACATGTTTTCTGTTACATCTAATGAAAGTGGGTGTAATACATTATGATTACAGTAAGTGGAAAGTTTTGCTTTAACATTTATCTACACTACAAACTTGTGTAGATGGGCTGCACAGAGGTGTTAAATGCTGCATTTTCTGAAGGATACTACGGTGGTAGCTAAAGTTTCCACCTTGGACATAGTTATGGGTTTGAAAATTTATCCTAACCTGTTCAAGAAGAGGATCTGAGAGCAGAACTGTACAGAAGAAAGTTCCCACAGGGAAAAAGGCTACGTAAGGAAAGTCTTATTTTCTGATGCACCTGTGTTAGGATACTTAGCTAGACCAGCACAGTCAGTAATTCTAGCTAGACATGGTCAGTAGATACGTGACCCTGGCAGCATAGCCCTCATGTTGCACAACGGCAAATCACCATGCAGTGCACAAGGTACTGGAGAATGAGGTCCCCTCACTCCAAAATACTGCTATCAAAACAAAATACCAGTCTCACAATTACAATCTGTATACTAGAAGTTTTTCATGCATTCTAAGCATCAAACATGAATTCATTAAAATTATCAAAGACCACGAAGGACTTTGTGTTTTTTTAGTGATTGCTGGACCAGTACAACAAAACCAAATTATTAAGCCTTCAATAAGTATAGACAACATAGAGCAGAAATAGGAGATGATGAGATGAAGGAAAATATGTCAGTTCCTAAAGCCTGAAACATTGTTTAGTGATTTGTGAACTGGAAGGCAGCCAGACATTCCTACCTTAGAAGACTCCTGTTAACAGCCATGTATGCTACCAGAATTCACAGCATTTTGCCCACCAGCTGAATACCTAGCACACAATGAAAATTATTTCATTTGGACTTTCCATTATTAAGAAACACACCTGCAATTTAACTAATAAACAACATGGTCAGTAATATCTAACACAGAGAGCCTGGGTCTCAAGGGACACAGTGGGAGACAACTGTTATGGTACAGGCAGTGCAGTTGCTGAATAAGCTCCATTAAACACTTGTAATGGGAACCTTGCTCAGGGAATAACTCCTGAATCAATATTCCCCCTTCGTGACACAGGCCTTGCATTACTGGCTCTGTGTTGCTTTCAGTGTGAGGTGCAGGAGAGAAGTCTTGAACATTTATGATCACAGGAAAATACACAACACAGAAGGAGAATTTTGCATTTAACTTACAGATATACAATCCGTGATCACACAATGTTAACACACGTGTCTATCTGAACTGGGTAAGAATTTCCTTACTTTGTATCGTTAATTTTACACTGCTATGAGTTCTTTTGGAAGGGATTTGCTGTTCCATGTAATATAAAGATATATTTATCTTGGTATTTCAAACCAGCTACAGTAAAGGACATGTAGGAGCTGTATGTGAACATTTAAACAACTTTCCATTATGCCAAGAAAACATGTGTATGAACCCCCTTTTTCACTTCAGAGATGGAAACTATTTTAAAAAGACTTCTCTTACTTTTTAAAGCAAAATCTCTTTGGGTAAGAACTTTGTATAATAACAATTTTGTAGTGTTGGCCAAAACTTGCATAAGTACCCATATCTAGCACAACAAAAAAGCAGTAACTTAAACCTTAATTTAAACAGTATAAACCAGATGGAAAAATATTTCACAGAACTGGTATCTCCTGCCTAAGCTCAGAAAGAATAAATTAATGTCCTTGGGGAAAAAAGCTCTGAACAAAAAAAAAAAAAAAAAGTATAACACTACAATTCTCTTTTTTCTTGAGCTATACTTACTGCACAGCATATCTTTTTTTGTTCTGAATAAGCCTGTCCCTACAGAAGTTCCCAGAAATCACTGTAACACAGTTGTTCATGCCATTCTCATGAAAGCGCACCACTCTGCCATTGGGTGTATGTTCCACATACAACTTCCATGTTGCCAACCATACTCTTCTTCAGGCAGTTACATTAAATTAATGACACTGAGCTTCTCCCTTCTCTCCAGCTCACCATCAGTAAACAGGATGTGTGAGAAGAGTAGGGCTTAGCAATCTGCACTCTGCCTCTGTGGCAGCATCACTGCCTTCGGATAAAAGAGGTGAAATGTTTTAATTCAGAAAAAACCAAACATGCTGAGTTTTCACAAATAAATAATTTTTGAGCTCTGTAGTGAGGACCACTAAGGCCTTGTAGAAGTTGCCTAAAATGACTGAGTATCTATGTAAGCAGAGCTGGCATACCATTTGCAGTTTTGGAAAACTGCAAGTTGAGGCTCTTGAAACTCTTGTTTTGGAGTGGGAGGATTAATTCCTTTTGGTCCTTAAAGAAAAGATACAGAATTACTCTCTCTTTGAACAAAGAGAATGAACCTTTTCCTTCTTCTAAAGCACAGAATATTTTGACAGACTTAAAATGTTTATAATGACCTAACCCTTGCTCTACAAATAATCTAACTAGGGTGGAAGTCACTCTGATGAGGACTATCAGCAATTGAACCAAACTGTTCCTGATATATTCCGATGGGTAAAAACTCCACAGACAGACCCATAAACACCATCTCTGTGGGCTTCTTCTCCTGACCTTGAACAGGACATGGGGACAACAGAAATAAATATTCTTCTTTTCCCCAAGGAAAAAAAGCTTAGGCTGTTCAGGCCACAGAATTTTGTTTTGTGTAGAGAACTCTTAAGGGTGTTTAATCAGCTTATTCATCCGTGTTCCTCCTTTCTAACAGTCACCTTAAAAGAGGAACCTAATAACAAAGAATACACATCATTTAACTAGTGAATTTTTGCTTACCTACCATAATATAGTTAGCATTACAATTTGTATTTCTTCCCAGTTGTTGAGTGTGGGAATAGTATTCACTATAATTTTTGTCTCCTCAGGCCTGTATATTTGTATATTCATAAAATTCCTGGTGTGCATCTTCTGTTAAGTGGTACAAATAGCAATGAAAGCAACAGTAACTTGTTCACAGAAAGCTTATTGCACATGCTTTGGTTTCTCCTCATTTGAAAGGCTTTGTGATTTCACAGGTTTTAAAAAAAAACCAAGAAAACCAAAACAAAAAACTAAAAGGTCACTTTTTCTTGCAGCTTCCTCCAAAATGACACGTGGAAAAATGCAGCATAAAGTCCTAGCTAAAAAGCCTTCACTAAACCAGGCAAAATGGAAAACCTCTAAACCCATGGGACTTGTACCCTATCACTAAATTCCTGAGACAAATAATGCAAATGGAATTAAAAACATACTGGGTGTGACAAAGCGGAACTTTTTCAGTGTGAGTATGACAGACTGGGGCTGTAAACAGTTAAGAAAAAAGCCTTTTTGTATTTCACCTTCCTCCTGGGCTCCTGTAATCCATGCCAACATACTGAGCCTTCTAGTATTACTCTGTTAGGCAGTAGGGTGAGAATGTGACAGTAAAACAGATGACCGGACATCCCATACTAGTTGCACTTAATAGCAAAGGATTTTGTTTCAAAGACCTGTTATGATAAATCAGCACTAGATATTGCAGAAGAGACTGCTAGCAGAGATCACAAAATAAAATGGTTATATCTCTATGAAATGCAAAATAATGGGGAAAGGACCAGGGTCTGCCTGCCTACTCTGACAATTTTAGTGATATTATTCCACTAGCAAATAACCTGAATTACAGATTTTTGGTAAAAGGTGTATTTACCTTGTACATTTGCTAGAAAAGGCTATACACTCTAATGTTCAATTTCCACAGGTGTTTATTAAGGTCACCTAAGAAGGTTCATCTTCCTTCAGTTGTATGACACAGCATACACATAGGCACACTTCACATTTCTTGGCCATCAGATTAAGCCTCCACGTGGTATCAGACAGCAGAACTCCATGAATGTTGATGCACAAACTTTAGGGTAACTGCTAATTTACACTAACTCTCTTGGCCCAGAAGGAAAAGCCTTGCTGTGCAGTGCTCTGACATTGGCCTGTTTCCCTATGGAGGTGATGGCTGAATTACAGCTGATTACAGGGGCAATCAGGATCAGAACAATCTAGTACAAGTTGGGCCCAATTATCAGAGTAACGCTCTCCTTGACTTCAGAGCTGAGATCACATTAACCAAATCAAAGAGAGCACTTCACAAAGGACCTGTTTTTCTAACATGCTCAGTGAACTCTCTTTTGTGTATTCAGGTGCACATCTTCCCCTCTCAGCTGCCCTGTGCAACAAAGAACCTGGGCATTTCCAAAGCCTGGCAGAAGAGGAACATTCTCACTGTGACACTTGGTCCCTTCAACACTTTGATTTCTAGTTAAACTAAGCAATTCATCCTGCATCCCATTCTTATCAGCCCTGGAGATGGTAATGGCTGAGCTAGAACACTATTTTTTCCTTCCAGAGCCATGTATTAAGATCTATTTGTGATGGTGATACGGGCTGCATATACTTAAGAAAAAATATTGCTTAGGGAAGAAAAGAAGACTAGTTTGTAAGTACTGGCATGCAAATTCTAACATTTGTAAGAAATGAAATTAGTTGTGAAATATGAACACTTGCATCTAGTCACAGACAATAAGCATGAGAAAGGGCATGCAAAAAAAAATGTTCCCAAGTCGTACAGCCACCTAGTTTGTTATTTCCCCTCCTGTCCCAGCAGCGCATCATGAAAAATATGAAGTGTAATGATGGAGGCAAATACAGAATAAGGAGCACCTAATTTTATCTCGTGAGCTAACGAAATATTGCAACAGTATTTACAATACAAATTAAAACGTGGTAGTAACATGAGGTTCAGCAAACTTGCAGTCAAGGAATCTTGCTCAAATAGAAGCTCTGTTTTATCCTGTTCTGAACAAATACTGACATGATGCCATCATAGAAATGATCGATGCCACTAAGCAGTAGTATTGATTCAGCACTAATGACCTTGACTGAGGTATTTTTCTTATTAGTGTCATTCACAACAGTAAATTTCAGGGAACATTTTTAAATTAGTGCTTAATTTCAAGATATACAGGAAGTATATAAATGGGACAGGACACACTTAGGAGAAGTAATTGAATTGCATATGTGCATCAACAGCACCAATTCCAGGTGCAGTTAAACAAAACTGAAATGCAAATTTCAGAAATGAAAAGCAAATCCATTTTTTTTTCTGAAAAGAAAAGAAAGAAATGAGGAATAAGAAGGATCTTGTACCCTGTGAAAACATTGATGATGATGGTTATTATTATGATTTATTCAAATGAACAGTGGAAAAAAATCTGAAGAATTATAAAACCAGTATTTGAAGTGAAGGAATACATCAAATGAGCTGAAAAGCCTTTGACATGGGAAGATGCTACTTCTGCTGAGTTTTCAAAAGATTAGAGCATGCCAGTGGCCAGGAATGCAGATAATAATACTCCCTAGCAGGTGCCAGAAAGTTCAGCCTCCTCAGGGCAGGGAAGTCTGGACTCCGCAAAGAGCTGTGAGGACCAAAATTTGCTGTATAAACAGCAGCAGGCATAAATCAGTAATTTTCTTTCTTGTCTTCAGGAATAAACTACACTTAAAATTTTCTATGTTGAAACATTTTTTAATTGATGTAAACAGCAAAAGTATTGCTTGCTGGTCAAACATCAATTTGTGTTCATATGAAAGTGTAGCATGATTTTAAAACATACACAGTACTTATTTTTTTTCAATGAACAGTTTAGCCAAGATGCAATGGTTCTTTCGTCAATCATTTCATGTCAATTACACTAGCCACTAATATTTAATTAGTTTAGGTAAAACTGCTTTTCTATGAGTTCTTGTTTGCTCCATCATCTAGAACATTTTGTTAGATTAGACTTCCTCTTTTGAAAATATCAGCATTTTCATAAAAGAATAGAAATTATGACATCTGGATCTTAAACTGATCTCAATTGGCTGTTGCAAGCCTAGTTTAAACTAAGCTCGGACATTTGAGATCTGCTGAATTTTCAGAGCACCGCTGAATCAATACCTCATGTTCAAACTTTGCTTAAACAGCAAGATTTCTGTAGAAGACACTTCCTACCATCCCAAATCCTGTCTTTGAGACCTAAGTGTAAATGAGAATCCAGTGACAACAAATGCTCTAGAAAACTGGTACCTCAGAGCTTCGTGATTTACCTTAAGCAGAAAGGTTGCTAATGAACTGTGGCACATGAGTCTGTGAGACAGGCAAATATTCCAGGATCACACTGAGGTTGTTAAAAACGGGTTGAAATGCTTTACCGGGTCATATGTGAGGTCTTATTTGCCAATACACATCCTTTTCTCTTCCTTTGTAGATAAAAACATGAGACAGGATGACAAGATTAATACAGCCAGAAGAGAAGCTTAGAGAGAGTGTGTGTTCTGGGAGGGGAGGCGTTCCTGGAACACAGCCCGCACTCACTGCCATCCAGAAGCACAGAGGAGGATGCCCAGCTCTTCAGAGCAACAGGGCAGCAGATGGGAGGTACCAGCAGAGGAAGAGAAGAATGGAACAAAACCCAGCAAACTGGGTAGAAGAGACAGGCAGGTCTTGAGTTTTTTTAATCTTCCACATCTTCCTTTACTGTAAGCATCTGATCTAGGCAGAGGCTGAAACAACTCTGCAGAAAACACGTACTTTGCAAATAGATCTGGTACTTCTGTTCTATGTAAGAACTAAGAGGCATTTTAATTCCATTACAAATACAACAATTACATCTTTTTTGAATGGCTAGACTTGATGGCAAGTACCATAAAAAACCAGAGACATATACCGTGTGAGGTGCTTATCCTGTTTCCAGACACTTTACCCAGAATGGGTGAGTGAAAGAGCTGCATTAGTTCAGAAGAAACATTATTACTGATTAGTCTCCATCAGATAATTATAGCAGAATGTGGCTCTGGTTTAGCAACAGCAAAGTAGATCACATTTTTTCCTTATAAAGGTGAACTCCAAAATGTTTTGATAGACAGTAAAGGATTTTGATGTACCATGTTAGAGCTTTACTCACACATGCAAGGAAAAATTAACACTGGTGACTATTATGGGAGAAAGAGAACTTGAAATTTACCAAACCTGGCAGTTTTATGTGTTTGATGCCTCTCAGAAATTTACTAAAACTGTCAGTTTTCTATTTGGTAACAGCCAGAAATGCTGGAAGCCACACTGGCTTGTGTACCCTCACAGCTGACTGCTCTTCTCCCAGTTGGGAATGTACAACCCAAATCTTATAATCAGACCAGGAGAGCGGAACAGCAAAGACTACAACATGATCTAGGAGAACTTTTTGACTAAACTGCAATGCCCACTCATTGTTAAACCTGAAAGACATCTGTAAAATGAGTTCGTCATGAAGGTGGCACAGGTGGTGCAGGCAGTCAGTGCTGCTCCGGGAGTGTTTCCCTCAGAGACCATCCGCACCCAGCGCCGCTCCGTCCTCACCGTGCGCATCCCCCGTGCCCGCGGGACGGGCCTCCCGGGCGGCTTTTCGGGCTGCGTCCCACACCCCTTCCCGGGAGCCCCCAGCGGGAAGCTCCTGCGCACCTGAGACCCGCGGTGCCCCGTGTGGGGCCTCCATCCCCGCCCGGCAGCGGCGCCCGCAGGTAGCGGTGCGCAGGTAGCGCTGTCCTCAGGTAGCGCTGCCCGCTGGGCGAGGCGTACCACGCCTCACCTCTCACCTCCCCGCACCTCTCCCTGCCCGCACCTGGACGCGGGGGAGGCGCATCACCTCAAAGAGACACCTTTCCCTGCTCGGCCCCCCGTGCCCCCCCAGGTGNGTCCGTCCGCAGCGGGCATGGAGTGAGCGCCGTGTCGGGGCTTCCCCGCCTGGGAGCTCAGGTGAGCGCGGCGGCTCCTGGCGCTGCTCGGGACGGGGCCGGGCAGCCGAGGTGTCCCGGGCCAGCCGGAGGTGTCCCGGATCGCCGGACTGGCTCCGTCCTCCGCCCGCCCCGCCGTGNGCCCGAGCGGCGGCGGGGACCGGGATGGGGACTGAGACTGGGACCGGGAAGGGGACTGGGACGGGAATGGGGACCGGGACCCACTGGGGCACAGCGCGAGCAAGGCACGGCTCGGAGGGCAGAAGGGGCAGTGTAAGCGCGGCGAGGCGGCGGCACCGCGAAGGGCCGGGCCCCTACAGCCATCCCGCCGCTGCCCGGGCGCTCCGGGACCTGTGTTTGCCTTTCGGCTGCGCTTTCCTCTCCCTCAGGCGTTTTCTTAATGCGACAGCGGAGACCAAGAAGTCCCAGAAGGGACACAATGCTGCCCCACTGCATAAATGGAAATCAGCGAGAAGTGTTTCTCTCCGGGCTTTCCGCGTAGTTTAGCATGATATAAAGCTTTTGTGAATGGACTTGGGATTTGTGAAGTGGTGGCTGGCGATGTGTGAAGTTTATCACATGTACGCTATTGACATAAGTACTGCAGGCTCAAGGTAACACCTCGGCAAATAAAGTGCTGTTCTGACATGGTGCAAACTTAGAAAGTATGTTGGTGGTTCCAGCCGCAGCAGCCTTACCTTGTCTGTAGCGTTCATGGATGCTCTACAGGAAATCCCATGTTACAGGTTTTATGAAGCACTAGAAGTGATACAGAAAAAGCAACAGTATAATATATGTATATAGGTATCTAGGACTACTCATGAAATACAAATTGAAAGGCTTTCATAAAAGCTAAAAAAGCAGAAAGCTAACCACAGAACTTCATAAAACAGCTTCTCATATAGGCATGAGAATAGAGCTGGATCTCCTTTTAAGCAGACAGTATTGTCAGCCCCTCATGAAATCTGCTGTGAAAGCGTTAGTAGAGGTTACTTTTCCCCAAAGTTTGGTACTACCAGTAAGAACACATCTCTGGGAGAGCAGAGCACCATGTTCAGTATCCAAGATCTTGTACACAGAACCATGTTAACAACTTGACTCTAAAATACCCAACATCTGTGAGAACAAGCTGGTATAGACAGCAAGGCATAGAGAGAAAGGGGGAGAAAAGCCCCTGTTTTCAAGCCAGATTGATGGTGACCATGTAGAGGAAATAGGGATAAAACTGCTAAATGACACATTTTATTTGTCAGATTTCTAAACCTGTTGACTAACTATGCTACATTTTTTTACACAATAATACTCTAATAAAGACCAAAAAATGGGGTCTACAGTTGTTTATAAGCCGTAAGCACTTATAAATTAGAAGCATCTAAATCCACCACTGGAATTCAACATTATAAAACCTGATGTTAGACAGAAGGTAGCAGACACTCACTCATACAAAAGTAAAATCAGAAGGTGCAAGGTTCTGTGGGACAATGAGGTCAGAGACTACAGTGGAAAAGAGTGGTCAGTCCTCAGAAATGATGCCAATTTCCATGCAGAATGAATAGCATGACTGTCACTGAGTAAAAGAAGATAGTCCTCAAAAGGAGAGCTCCTGAATACTAGGCCAAACAATTACTGGGAGAGGCAGAAGAAAGCAGGCAGACCACTGTTAGGGGCAGTAAATGAACTTATGCAGAATACTGAGTGAATGAAACACTGCTCTAATAAAAAGATGCTGAGTCAGTTTTCAAATGATGAAAACCCTCTGTGGAAATTTTATCTTCTTTTTAATTAGGTAAGTATTCTGTTGAGGTAACTCTTGTGATTGCTTCAAAATATAGAACATGAGATCAGTTTGACACATCAATCTAAGTAACACTTTGTAGTCCTTGTATTATGGCTTTAGCTACTGAACACTTCAGCTTGTTTGGATGGGGTTTAGGTAGCCATGAAAAAATACCAAGCAGAGGGCTGCAAGTCTTCCACTCATGCACTATTATTTTAAACCTCCACAGTGGGCTGGGTCAAAATGGATTTTAATTTGAAAATAAAATGTCATTGCTAATACAAAGCAAACATAATTTTCTTCTTATTTTTCAGAAGCTATTTGAATAATTAAATATTGAGATGGATAGTGGGCATCAGGAACACATTTCTGCAAAGTCTAACACTTTGTGACTGGCTTGGGTTTTCCATTTGAAGGAATCTGTCCCTGCACTATTGTATTACCTCACAATTTTGCTTATATTTTTTATATTCTTAATGTGAAAAAATCAGTGAGAGAGTAATGCTACTGGAATATTATTTTATCATTAGGGGTGTTGTTATTTTTTTCTTTTCTTACAGATGGGGAACTGGGGCACTGAAAGAGACTAAGAATTTGGCAGATGAATGGGGTACTGTACAATACAGTAGGGTGTGATCTTGCAGCATGGATTGGCTGCCTTTAGGCTATTTATTCATCAGTCAGTGCACAGTAGCTTGCAAAGTCTCTTCTTCATACTGTGGGATTTGGATATACTGTGCATACACACAGGAGTCAATATTATTTAGAGATTAGTTCTGGTTAGAAAGATGCCACACTATCCAAATAATAGAAAGCAAAACAGTAATGTTTCAGGAACTGTACACTCATTTGTTTAACAAAGCAAACACAGCTGCTAGTTGAACAGCTCTCAGAGAGCAGCCAGTTTGCTGCAGTTCACGTCCTTGCTCCCTTCTCAGAAACTGATTGTCTTTGCTTCCTCAGACTTCTCCAAAGGAAGTGCACCCCTGTCCATTCACTCTAGTCAGTGTTCAGACTCCTCAAAATTACCTCCCCACATTTGGAAGACTAGAGCACTGAAAAACAGAAGCCTATGATAACCTGTGCTAACCTCTTAAGCCTCTTAAACCCTCAGTTTGAAATAACCAGTGTGAATCATTTGCCAGATGTGCCTTATTACAAAGGATTACAGCTTTTTTCTTTTTGAAACACATAAAGATTTGCAGGAGCTGGCCATTTCTCTGCATTTGTAAAGCTTGAGCTTACAAAAACGTTGGAGCAGCACATTTGGGCATAAAACTGCACATATGCTGTTGGAAATAAACCATAGGTCACAGATGCATCCTCTAGTTAATTTATGTGTGCAAAATTTGACCATGTGGAACTTTAGAGGCCACTGGTCAGTCCTGCACATAGGACTTCCAGTTTCCTAAATCCTGGCAAAAGCTGGGGATAAAACATACTAAAAATAAATCCAAAAACCTCTAGGTAATGTTTCCAATGATTGTCATCTATCCATGCATGTGGGTAGAACTCTTGAGCTGAAAATGCATATGGCTTGTTCTGCATTCAGAGTAGTCCTCCTTTGCTCAGATGCTTAGACTGGTCCAGCCCAGTTTGCAAATGATACTGCGGCTAAGTCTGGTCTTTAAACTGTACCAAATATTTTCTTGATTTTTTTTTTTGAAGTTTATTAGGGTTTTTTAATGTAGATGGGTGTTGCATCTTTTGTTTTAATGCCTTTAACTAAAATGGTGGCTATCATAGCTTTTTAAGAAATAATGATGCATGATGCTCTTTGTTCATTATTTTAAATACTGAATGAGGACTATCTCTTTTCTAGGCTGAAGTCTTGTACCCTCTTTTATGTTGATCTATAATTTCATATATAGTTGCCTTAAATAATTGGATTGCTGGTAAAATAAAATGCAGTCTGAATAGGAATAACATAATGTAGTGCCAACACAAAGATGTGTAGTGTGACATATATATTTTAGGTTATCCAGTAATTATTCATGTTTGTACACTGGATGTATATTTCAACGTAAACAGGTTCAGAGCAGAAAACAACAACAGCATGGAACAGTGTTTATAGACCATCCACAAACAGAAGGAAAGAGAAGACCTGGTGTTTAAAGAAAAAAAAGAAGTGCTGCATATACAGATCCTCCATCAGCGTGAATGGCATTAACAAAGGATTCATTTGAACGGATTAAGTGGCTTATTACAGCTGCCTGGTGAGTTTTACAGATCACTAAATTTTTTAACCAGACTCACTGAGATATATTCTTAGCTATCAATTTAACAGTAATAACAAATCAGCAGTTAAATCATTTGTAGCCTGTCATAAATTTGATAAGCCTAGATGATAATTTATTGTATTTGAGTTTGATTGCTGGTCTATAAGTTTATACCATTTAAATTTCAGGCTCTAAAATAGTAGGAAACAGGAACTATAATTCTGAGTCTGTTTTAAGAGGAAAGGTATCCCTACATTCTAGGAATGAGCATGTTTGGAGAAGAAAAAGCAATGACCAACTGAAGGCTGTAGGCCTGTCCCAAAACAGACTGTTGTATTAACGTGCCTGACCTCTCTCCAGTGTCCTTTTCCACATTTATTTGGGTTGTGCAAACCCAGACTGCTTGTTCTTCAGGTGTTCCCCAAGATTGCAGCCTTCTATCCCAGCCATCTCTCCAAGGCAGCTCTTTTTATTTCGTTATTTGTGACTGACTTACCTCTACCAGTGTCTGCTGACTTGGGTACATAGTAGGAAACATCTGCCTGGCTTCAGGAGGCAGGGATTTTGAAATGACAGGGCATCTGGCAAACACATGCTTGCCATGTATGGCTGGAAAAAGGGGAGACAGCGGCCCCATGTATCGAGAACAGCATCATCAGATTTCTATTTCACGTGTGGGAGGGCTTCATGAAAACTTGGTGTTTTCTTAAATGAAAAATAACTCACACCTGGCCAACTTTGATATGGGAAAAATGTTTACAGAGACTGTCTGCAAGTTCAGAAGGTGAGAAGCAAAAATGGGCTTAAATTAGTAGCAATCACAGAACAAACCAACGCTATTATCTGCTACCTGGTTGAAGTGTTTCTGTGAAGTTAAATCCTTTCTACACACATTATTTGATGCATTAAAGGATGAACCACTGGCATGCATAAGGTTTCTCCACCATTCACTGCTGTAGCTGATGGGCTGGCAGTCACATTGTTTAATTGGTCCTTTGTTTCTTATTTAGAAAGGGACAGTATGAGCTTCTTTCTTCAACTAGTACTGATTATTTGCCTAAATATTTTGTTTCAGTAAAATTTGTGTATTTGAAAGCAAGTATTAGGCAACATAAATGTAAAAAGTATATAGAGTAAATGCAGATAAATGGCTAAAATATGTAAACATTTTCAGTATTGAATTTATCAGTATATATCAGTCACATACAGGTTATATTATTTCCAGTTTTAAACTATGAATAATTAAATATCAGGAAGACTAATCAGTTTGCTGGCACAGTTCTCAGTTCTCCAAAGAGTTGACCATATGACTAACTTAGACAAAATAGAATTTGATCTCAGGATTTGAGATCAGAATTCAATCTCTAGGACTTCAGGAATTTTATTAAATTATTAGATATTTGCCAAGCTGGAGTAATTTTGAAATAGGCTTCACTGTAGCCTGCAGAATAATACACAGCAGTCTATATCTTACGGTTGTATCTAATTTATCTTTTCATATAATGAGTAAGCACCTTAGTTCTCATTAAAAATAGTATTACTATTAATATTAATTGAGAATAATACTTATTGCCTGTATTGCTGCAGAAATGTTGGGCTACCTTTTGATTTTAGTATATTCTCTCTTTTTCTTTTTTTTTTTTTTTTAAAGTGTAGAAATGATAAATGACATGATTTCAACACTCTAATCCAACACTTGCAGTGGCTGGCAGGGAACTGGGCTTCCCCAGCAGCTGCTCTGGAATCCTGTGGCTATTTGGATTGAGGCTTTGCTCTCTACCTTGTCTTGGTCTCTATCTCCTGGCAAAAGAAAACAGTCCCAGCAAACTCACTTTGGGGCAGATGCAGATCACCTCCATCTCTGCTCAGTCTTCATCTCCTGGTGTCCATGGGGAAATCTGTCTGGAATGGTTCCTCTCTGGCCCTTTGTAACTGTGGGATTAGAAATAGGTTACAAGAGAGAGTTACAAGGACTTTTACACAGTCTTCTTCAAGCCTGCCTGTCTGTCCTTGGTCTCACAAATCCAGAAAGAGATATATAGCATGTGCTGACCATTTCTTGATGGTGTGTACCCCTTACAAAAGTATTGTGTAATCACCTCAAACAGGACTTAATCATGTGTACACACTCCTCACTTTCAAGAGGCTAAATTTTTGTGAAGGTTCAATGTTGCAAGTTTAGTTTTAATTTTGTTCTCTTCTTTTAAATCAGGTGTCTGCTGATTGTTATTTCAGCACAAGAAGTTGATGGGGTAAGTGACATTGATGTTTCCTTGAGATAGGGGAGGTAGGATGCTACAGTTCAAACAAGTAACACTATATACACCAAAATGACCTACAGTTCTGTGGGAAAACAGTGATTTTCTTTTCAGTGTTGCTGCAGTTCTAACTTTTCCTTCTGTGCCTGTTGCTCAGCTTAACTATTTTGTAATTTTCTCCTCCGGATTCTCCTAGATTCTAAGTCTGGCATCTTTAGATGCTTTTGGAAAGCTGCATGTTAAAAAACCTCTCTTGTGCTCTGTCTCCTTCCTCATAAAGTCTCTTTGATGGCTCTGCATTATGGCATATGTCACCCTAGCTGTCAAGCTCTGCTCTGTATGTTAGCCTAGATCTTAAACTGGCTTCCCTGGACATTCCCATCTCTCTGAAGCCAAAATTTCACTTACAATATATTTATTTTCCTCTCTGTACTGGCCTTGATGTTAACCTTATGTCTGCAATGCCCTCACTGAAACTTCTTTCAAGTCCATCCTATTTAATTTTTTTGAAAAATTTAAAAGCACTTTTAAAAACTTTTTTATTCCCAAAGACATCCCTTTTTAGTTGAACTGTTGAAAATGGAAATATTTTTAAAAAATAAATGTGTTCAATTAGAACAAAGGGTAACAGCTTACATGTTATTGGAAACATTCATTCCATTGACATTCCAGGAGAGGTAAGTTTTTAATAACTAGAGACTAGTGTGGATTAGATTAGTAATTTCATGGGGAATCCAGTGTGTGAAAGAGAAATAGTCTGTGAGAGAGACCATCATACCCTCTTGTTCTGAGGTTTGGGAGTCCCAGATAATCTAAAAATGTTATAGATAGCAAGAACAGAATCTTCCCCCCTTATCTAATATTTGTCAGTGTTTTCTCCTTGAAGCATTGAAGTAGGAACCTATAGTGTTCTGTTGGGTATTAAAACCAGTAACAAAACAATGTTGACCTTGATAATAATGAAAATCTACATTGAGCAAATATTTTTGTTATCACTATTTATTGTTTGCCTACATTATTCTTAAATCTTTTAACTCCTTGTTATGCTGGAAAAATATTGCTATTTAGTGGACATTCCAACCATCTATGTGAGTTCATAAGTGCATATGATGCGTGTAATTGGCATATATTTGTTACTACATTTTGGGAAATAGAAAAGACTTATGAAATTGCGTTCAGTTACCACACAATAAATCTGCTGAATTTATGTTTTGTTGTGCTTTAGTTTCTCCTTGAATATGCTTTCTTTCCTCACTGTACTTTGATGAAACAAAGTAATCACCTCTTTGCTGTTAAGAAGAGGACAATGACAGAAATTTTTCATACAAGAAATAAGTAAATTAATAGTGGGAAATACATAAATACAGAATGCACATACTTCTTGTTATGTCCAAGAAAGTTAGGAGGATTTTAAATATAGTACTGGTGTGTGCATTCTATTAAGCAAGCATTAGAAAAGTTTCACGTGTCAAGCTGACGACCTACACAGTATTTAGATGTTTGCTCCTAGGCCAAGCTTCTACATCAGAAGGAAATTGCCTTGTGAGTATGCCACATTTTTTGCCTTGAAAATCATCTAATTAGCTAATATGTCCAGGTGACACTGTTTGATGAAGTGATTGTTTTCTGTTGCATATTGATAAATCCACAAACTTTTAACTTTTAGGGAGGATATGTATATATTGACCCATGTGGGGGACAGGATTGTTCAGTTTGTCGGTGCTTTCCAGAAAAAGGATCAAGGGTAAGTGATGATTAGAACTGATGATAATTAATGTGGTAAATACCATTCACTTTGTGCACATTGCTGTTCCCGAAAACCAATATAGTTGACATAAATGAATAAATCAATATTCAGACATAGACACATCTGACTATTGCAAGCTAGCATAATTCTCTGACTGATATGAAGTACAGCTATCATCAAAGACAGTTCAGGCTGGCAATACACACGGTATCTTTCTTTGTGTTACAGGTTCTTTAAGATCAATCTAGTAGTTAGGCAAATGTAATTCCTAATCTATGTTGTTTAGAAATCTATGCTTCTTTTCTACTAAGAGGTTGGTTAAAAGAGGATGTCTGTGCCATTCACTAGTTTTTTGAGAACTTAGTTATTTCTTATTTGGGTTAGGTGACTCTGGAAAAGCTTGCAGACTTTATTTTACTCAGTATACTAAATATAAAAAAATTCCAAATTCTCTTTGTCTTCTAAAGAACTACAAAACACTGAGTGAAGACAAGGCATTTTCATGTTATATGCTGAAATCAATAACTGTGCATGCTGCTGATTGTTAATTGATATATGGCCCAGTGATGAGTAGTTCATGTCAGCTGTTCTTTCTCAAAATACATATCTATGTAGGGGTAGCAAACAACTTAAATGCTGTATGAGGAGAAAACTTTTAATGTATATACATGTCCTGGTTCTAGTGATCGACTGAACAATTGTCAGTGATGGAAACTGTTTTCTACCAAAGCACTAATGTTGAAGTTTAGGTTTAGAAAGCTTGAACGTGATGGATCAGTTTTAGCAGAGCTGTGTGCCCCATTTGTTTGTGTACCACCTGAGTGGCCAGAAAAGCAAGACACACCTTTTCCTTCCTGTGCTTCTGCAGCTGCCTGCAGGCTTTGCTGTGTCATGATCGCTGCCCTGGTGTCCTTGGATCCTACTCTAATCCTGCAGGATTATGTCTATATGAAAGTCCCCCATACTGTAGGATTTTAATAATAGAGGCCTAGGATGGGTATATCTCTGTAACATCGTGTTAACAAAAGGGCATCCCAGGGAAAGTATTTTGACTAGTGTCATTGCAGTGCCTCTCAGAGCTACTGAATAGACTGTTTTGGATACCAAAAACCTGATTTGAAGTGCCATTTAAGAACAACTGATGGAAATTAGGGGAAATTCCTTGATTCTGGCTCTCTCAGCCTAGAAGTTCTGAATTACATGCCCATAATCACTGAATTAAATACTTCCTGTAGTCATTAGGGCTCTTCCCTAAGCTGTCCTCCCCATCACAGGTAAACTGAACTATGATTCATGCATTTGCAGTTAGTTTTCTAAATAATTTCAAGGATCTGGACCTAAGTGCCAAATAGAAGTGCAATAAACATTTCTAAATAAATTCAATGTCATTGTACAAGTCTGCGAATTGTACTGTTTTCTGAAACAGCTCTGAAATAAGGTTGTACGTGTACACTGACGGGTAATGGATAAAGTGTCTCCAGTGTAATATGAATTCACATTGCATGCAATCATTTCTATTAATCAATATGCAAGAAATAGAAGTACTTTTCAGACCCGACATGAAATAGGGCTCAACTAAACACCACTTCAGATAGATTGATGCACATATACTAATGTATGGTGCTGAACAATTTTCTACAGGATTTCTTACATTTTTTTTCAGCCTACAATTATTTTGATTTCTCAACTTTTCTGTGTTCTGCCTTTACACTCTGACACACTAACTTTGCTTTCCTAGCTTTTGTGGAGACTACCCAATACAAAAGATTTTTTTATCTTATTGTTAGCTTTCTAGAATGCAAAACATTGGCTTTATCTACTTTTTTTTTGTCTGAATTCTGCTCCCAGGCTGCTTCCTCAGAGTTTTGCATCTTCCTCAATCCTGTCTTTGAAGTGTAAGAAATAAATGATCACTGAAAGACTCTGTACAGTATACAAGCCTCAAATTTTGGAAGTTTTGGAATGAAAACTTTGCCTTCTAGTTGCCCATTTGGAAATCTTTTAAATTTCAACATCAAAAGACTCCTCCATTACAAGTGGAGAAGATAATTGAGATGTTCGCTAGAGAAAAGATGACTGTGGGCGTAAGAAAAAGAAACTGTCATGGCCATACTTAAATGTATTGAAATTGGGCAAGCTGGAAGAAAAGTTGAAGCAAATAGCTGAACTTCTGTTTAACATTTATATAAAACCAGTTTAATTTTGCAGCAGTTGCCCTGCTGGGTTTTAGGAGAGCTTCTGTACCTATCATTTTTTAAGTCTCTCAACTGAGATAACTCTGCCATAAACAGTGACATTTTGATTTCTGTTTAGTTGGGATTACAGTCTTGTTGGAGTTAGTTTTACATTATTTATTTTTTGATCTCATGTCACAACTCAAAAGGACTCTTTTTTCCATAGGACACCATTAAATGTGCTGTGTGCTACTATATCTATTCATTAAAGAACCGTAGAACAGATAAATGAGAGCAAAACATCACTAGTGAAAGCACATCTGCCAGTAAGTGTTGTACATGATGTTGAGTGCCAGCCTGGAACAACTGAGACTCCTGCCTCTTCTTTCCCAGTCAAGATATGTGGTCTTCCAGTAGGCAGTAGCAGTCAATGGTTTTAATTAGAGGTAAAGAGCAAATTCATTGTTTTAGATTCTTTCCCCCCGCTTTCTTTTTGATATGCCCTAAAGTCTGTGATTTTCATTTTCATTACAGTGAAACCTTTCCACAATTTTCTCCTTTTTTTCTAACTTGGGAAGTTGTTTCCTAAATAACTCCTGCAGCGTTGTATCACAGGCTTCCAAAAATGCTGGTTGCTCTAACAGAATTTAGATAGTTAAAAAAATGTTTGCAGTTAGCACTGACCAATTGTGAACCTGTCCTGTGCCGACCCCGGAGTTTGATCCCATTCAATTCCTTTGGCTTTGTTTATAGCGTTAAGTAGATTTAGAAAGTAAGCATCTATTCATGACCCAACCTGATGTGGCTTCTATGAGATCATGTGAAATGCCTGGATCAAAGTGAATAATAAATATAACTCAGCAGGACCAATGTTCGTTCTTTTGCAGCTGAAGCGAGAGGCCTATTTTTGTCCTGGTGTAGGGGAGAACGTAGCAAACAGAAATCTGAGGGGAAGGATTCACACTTTAGGGTGTTTTGGATATAAGAAGTGAGCATCCCCAAGAGGTGCTGAGTCAGGTGGCTGTCACGGGTAGGTTAGAAAGTCAGCTGCTCTGTGAGTCAGTCAGTGCAGGGCAGGGGGTGAGAATGAGGATATTTACCTGTGCAGTGGGTCAGTCCTCTGGCATCCCTTCTCTTGTAACATCTCCCCAGTGGGTTTTATGATTTACCAACAGGTCCTGTGGGCTAAGTGGGATTTACAACACAGTGTAAACATATTTAAAATGCACTACTGGTGAAATTGTGCAAATTCTGTCTGTTTTGGGAAGTAAGAGGCATTTATTAAATGACACCGTTTTGCGTGTCAGCCTGTCATTCATGTGGAATATCCAGTACTTGTATTTGAACTTCAAGTTGCACACTCGGGAAACAATTATGTAAAATCTGTTTGATCTCAAATACGTGCTCTTAGTTGAACCCGCTATCAGAGGAATATACACAGTAGCATCTGAGGAAATCCAGATTTCTCCCACTATTTGCCTCATACTTGATCAATTTTTCCTTGTACGTTACCTATGGCAAGTTTTAAAATGGAAGATTTCTGAGACCAGCTACACATTTCTGTTGTATTTCTATTGCATTTCACTGGCATTCCCTGAGAACCATAGAAAAACAGTGCCAAAGAAATGAGACCCTCTAAACCTATATCTGAAGCAGACCACTTTTTTTTTTTGTTACTAGGGAGAGGGGCAGGCAGTTCTCTTGTTCCAGAAGTCAGCATTTGAACCAGTAGGTAATAGAACCCACTTACCAGAATGCAGAATAGGAACAGAATCACTCCAGTCCCCTTACGTGAAGGTCCCTTTGAGGTTGTTCTGGGTCCAGCTACAGCATCTGTAAATTAGCATTTTTCATATTAGACATTTTCCCAAGTTTCTCAAAAGTTTTGGTCTTGTTAAATTATCCCTTCTTTTGTTCTTGAGCATCTTCCTTTTCTTAATACTTTTAGTTCCCCTGTCCCACCATACTAAAAATACTGTTTTTCTCAGTTGCTGCAGATTGCCAACATTTAACACATCAGGCAAGATAAAACTCTAAAAAAATCATTCCTTTTTTACAGACTTGAATCAACCAAAATTTGCCAATCTGTTGACTTGTTTCAATAAAATGGTTCAGAGCAAAATTTTATTTTATTAGCTAATCTGATGTTAAATTATTTGTGGTCTACAATGCTCTGTTTGTAGCTCTCTCCTTTCAACCATTAAGAGTTTCAGTGCCAGATGATTTGTTCAGAGTTTGTTTAACACAATAGTGACACCCACTGGCTTATTGGATAGTTTTTCTTTTCATAGTCCCACAGGGTTAAAACACAAAACAAAGTACACTGTGAATAATGTTTTCAGCACTTCACTGTGATTTGTTGTGCTTTTGTGAAGTACCACTGTGAATACTATGCTGCATCATCAGTTATTATGTTCCTGTAGCATATTAGAGCATGGAAAAATATGATAAAAACTCACCAAATTTTCCAGTGGTTTGCAGCATGGTTCAGATGCTTTTTACAGGAAAGGAGAGAGACTATTTACAAGAGCATTTAGTGACAGGCCAAGGGAGAATGGCTTCAAACCGAGAGAGTGTAGGTTTAGGTTAGATATTGGGAAGAAATTCTTTACTGTGAGAGTGGTGAGGCCCCGGCCCAGGTTGCCCAGGGAAGCTGTGAATGTTCCATCCCTGGAAATGTTCAAGGCCAGGTTGGATGGGGCTTTGACCAACCTGATCTAGGGGAAGGTGTCCCTGCCCATGGCAGGGGGGTTGGAACAAGATGATCTTTAAGGTCTCTCCCAATCCAACCCATTCTATTATTCTATCAAAAGTCAAGCTCTAAGAGTTACTATTGCATTTAGTTGGCTCAAAATTGACTATGAAAAAGAGATTATCTAATTTGCTCTATTAAGGACAAGGGAACGGATTTAATGCCAAGTTGTGGGATTTCTCAGATTTAGCTCATCTTTATCAAGTTCATATTTAGAAGAGAGTTTTCTTTATGGAGCCTTGGCTTAAAGTAAAAATGAGTTTAGTCCCAGTCCTACACACTGACAGTGAGGAATGGGATCTTCCCAGGATGGACACCCCTCCAAGCCCTGGAAGCTGCGGCTTTGCTGTGTCGTAGACACGCTCTTCCAAAAGGGGAGAGGACATGGGTGGAGCTTAGAGTAGCAGCAGCTGTGCCCACCTCAGTAAGCAATCACAAAAGAAAACATCTGTCTGCAAATGCTGTCCTGAGCACTCCTCTCTTGCCCACGGACAGTTTCACTGTCCTCCCTTTCTCTGTCCTGCTCTGGGGAAATAAGAAAGGCTGGTTACAGGCCAGAGCCCAGTGCAGAATGGAAAGGGGTGTTGTGTTATTTGCCTGCAATCTGATTGTATGGAGTTGCTGGGCATTTTGGGTTTTGTCCTCATGAACAGAGGTAAGTGCAATTCCTGTATCACTGCTCCATCTCCATAGCCTGGAATACAGGTTACCATCCTAACTGGAGGTGAAAACTGGGCCTCTTTTGTCTTTATCAATACTAAGAAGCAAGACAGAATTCACTCTAATAGCATGAACCTTTTTTTTTTTTTAATTTCCAATTAGGACTCCTTTAAAACATTGTGCTTTCAGACAGTTAAGTCTCAGGGCTCTCTAAAAATCAGGTGCTCTTCAGTCTCAGGCATCCAAAAGAAGTAATTCCAAATAACCTCGGCCATTGCCTTTTCCAAACTGTATTAAATGTTTTGTTGCGTGATCCTGAAGTATTTGCAGTCTTAGTTTTAGGAAGCATACTTAATTAAAAAAAAATATAGCCTTGTTTTGCCAAAAGTCAATTTCTTACTGCAGGTCAAGCCCAGGATATGCTAAAATAACAGACCGTAGTCTTGGCATGGGTAGTTCCTGACCTAGACAATTAACAAGGCATTGAAATCCTAAAGGAATTTATTGGCATCAGATGGCAGAGCAGGCATAATATTCTGTTCATTTTAACTGAGCTAATTTGTCATTTCCACATGAGCATGACTACCTTCATCCTCTTTATTTGTACAGCTGTCCTGAGACTGTAATGCTGTGTAGTCACATTGGATGGGCACAAATAATAGATGTGATAATAGATGTTATGACATGGTATCAGTTTGGTCTTAACAAAGCTCCCAGTCATTATCAGTGTTTGAGCTGAAAGAAAGAGAGACAATCCACCAGCTTCACATGGCATGCTAAAGTTGTATCAGCTGCCAAACCTATTGTGAATTCTGGATTCAGTGACTCTGTTTTATGACTTCACTACCTTCTACTGAAGACATAAACCATGGAGTTAATTAAATTCACAGGGAAGCAACAAAGACAGACATTTTATCAATCTAAAGGACTACATGTCCTGGAAGTGTTTGTTGGTTAATTATGATAGATAATTACTATAGAATGCATACACTGTCTCAACTTTTTTTCTGAATGCAATGAAAATCACGTTTCTTCAACTGTCCAAAGGATATAACATGATTTGAAAATTTTCTTTCAACACTTACTTGAATGCAGAGCATATACACTGTATGTGGAAAATATTGAAGTTGCTGCAGAAACTTGTTGTCAGCAAAATGCATTAAGAGAAAGGCATTAGAACATTATTGAGAAACGTCTTATGCTTTCTTTTCCTGCTGATTTTGCACAGCAATAGCTGGTTCAGAGTACTAAAAAGCCCACACCACTTCCAGTAGAGTTAACAGTTCAAACTGGTATTTTATCATATTATTGGTCTCATTCATTTCACTCAAAATTACGCTTCACTTAAAACAGTTCTTAAGTTTGTTTTTTTTTTAATCAAATATTTAAAGGGCTTAATAGCTGCTTTAAGAGTAGTTCAATGAATAAAAACAGTTTTCTAACAGAGAATGTGCAAAGCACTGCCAGTAGACAGGCTGCAATTGTTCATGCAAGCACATGCTCAAATTAAACACCCAGAATCCTGACTGTCCATTCGCTATTAAAAAGGATGCAGAATCATCAGCTTTTAAAACTAGTAGCCCCTAATTTACATAATATTTTACACTGCTGCAATTATGGCATCAAGAAAAGTGTAACTGTGGTGAAGACAACATGCTCAGCGTGCCTGGAGTTTTTTTCCAGTGACTTCATAGGAAGCAGGCTCAAGGTTGAAATGAGATGAGCCAGTAAATACAAGTGGAACATGAGTCTGTATGAGGATACTTTTTTCAGGTAGTCTTTATTTCTAAGTGTAGGTCTTCTAGGCTCTGGACTAAGGTCCTGTTCATAGCTAAGGGCCAGTGGCCATCCAGTCCTGCTTCCACTATGGCATAAAGCTGCAATATGTTCCTGTCCAAACATGGTAAATTACCTTCTCTGTTTCTTTGCTGACCTGATTGAATGATGTATGCCATACATTTCTTCACTTCATGGCCAAGTGTCAAATCCCACTGACTTCAAAAGACAAATAGATAATAAATAAAAATATAAAGAAGTGTAGGTCCCTGCTTGTAATTCACAAGATGAGATTTTATTCAGACAGACTCAGTCTGCTGAAATGTTTACACTGAGAAACAAGCATTCGTTTCTTTTGCTTCCTGAAGCTACGTATCAGCTTACAATCATCTTTTGTTTCTGTCATGATTTTTCCTTCACTCCATTCATAGAAATAAACATATGGTCTGTTAGTTCTGTGAGTACTGAAATATCTTTTACTGCCCTCAAGTGGTCCTAAAGTCATATATTTTTCTCAGGAATGCATGGTGCTCCATTTTGCTCTCTTTTTTAATAATATGGTATAATTAATCAATGAATTCTAAAAGGAAATCAAAACAGTCTTCAGTTTTGAAACAGAACAAGTAATAGATAAACAAAGATAATGATACAGAACAAAAAAAGATGAGTAAGAGAAATAAAGACCTATAAATATTTAGATTTTGTAGGGTGGAAGTGTAGGCAGCTCACATGTGAAGTCTGATTAGAAAGCTTGCTTTATTCAGCACTTTGAATCTATGATTGCACAATTGTTTAGCAGCACAGCACAAACCCCCCAACAAATCTGAAACAACTGCACAGCAATGCTATAGACTGAAAAATTCAATTGGCATGGGAAGTAATTTTACTTCAGGTGAATATCTATTACCTTGGAAAAGTTAATAGAAATCCATGGAGATGGTCTGTATGGTAATGTAGGTACTGATACTCAATTTAGAGCCATTTATAGATAAATGACATTCTGCAACCTCCAAAATAATTTTAACACAATCTATTAAAATTGATACTTTCTGTAAATATGTTGGCTAATAACTATAATTTTTTTCCTGCAGGAAACTTCACAACTTTTAAAAAAGGCATTAAGATTTGAGAATGATGATGGAAGACATGAGCTAGGAAAACTTAAGATAATTACCATATCTTGACTTACAAGAAAGAGGGAGCTCTCTTGCTTTGTTCTAATTGTGTACAAAATGCCTTTGTCTAAAACGAGTCCTCATTTCTCTGGTAGGAAAACACAATGCTCAGTGAAGTCTTAGGCTTGCAAAAGGTGATACTTATATTGGTAGAGCCAGAAAGACTTGCAGTTTATCCCAGGCATCTCCGAGGTGGTGTTGGAGACCTGATGAAAGTGAAAAGAAGTTGTTAAATTTGAAGATTGTGTTCCTATAGCATGTAATGCATGGACAGTTCTTCAGGCTGTTCTGAATCATGACTACTTACACATTATAAGCCTTGTTTTATCCCTACAGTCATGTCTGAACTGC
This sequence comes from Sclerurus mexicanus, assembly GCA_013396755.1. Classification (NCBI taxonomy): domain Eukaryota; kingdom Metazoa; phylum Chordata; class Aves; order Passeriformes; family Furnariidae; genus Sclerurus; species Sclerurus mexicanus. The sequence goes on from VWZF01000440.1 coordinate 285,235, forward strand.
TGCCTGCTGTGAGGTTTGCAGCACTACTCACTCACTCTTCGGACTCTTTGCAGGGTCAGCCTGGTGAGCTGGGAGCTCAAGGTCCAATTGGGTCCTTGGGATCTACAGGACCAGCTGGTCTGCCAGGGGAAAAAGGACAGAGAGGTGAGAATGGGCAGCCTGGGCCAGCTGGAGAAAAAGGTGATAAGGTAGGAAACCCTCGAGAGTGCTCTTTTAGGTGTTTACATTATGCAATGTTAAATGTTGACAAGTGAAATAGAATGTGAATGGCCAAAAAGCATTTGCCAAACTATACTCTTGCTCACACAAAATTCTCACTGAAATTAATTACAGCATTCTTGAAAAATATTTTTCAGGAGATTTTTTGCTGTGGTTTGCAAAATTAGAATTGTCAGAAGACATAAAATAAGATGAAAGATGCTCAGTCTCTGATTGTTACATACTGTGTCATTCTCCTTAACCTCAAAGAGGTAGAAACGTGGGGCTGGAGGGAGCACTATGGTGCTTTTGAAAATGCTGCACTGAACAGAATTTTATTACCACTTACAAAGTATAAATTGTAGTTCAGATTCACATCTTTCATAGCTCTACAATCCCTGTGCTTGACTCTTGGTACTTTATTTTAGTTTTAATGGTGTAATTCCACTGATCTCAGAGGATGACTGAAATCACTAATGAAATCATGAACTAGCACACCTGAAAATGTAGATGCTATAAATAAAAATTGTGCTGCTGCTAATATAGAAACAGGAGCAGGACTGTGAAATTACCTACAGAATCAATTTATAAGTTAGAGCCAACTTCCCCTTCGCTGTCCTTTGATAATCTTAGGAGAATGAATGAGTGTTAGACATTTGTCCTGTACTGTACCATCTGTTACATGTGTAGCTGTTGGCACTGCTCTTCTGCTAAGCCCATGGAAGTTTTTTTCAGATACTTATTTCTGACAGTTACAGCTTTTGATTAATATTTCAAAGAAGACTTTTTTGTTTCTTGCTATATACTATCACATATTCTTGGTTTTCCTTATTTTGTTTAAGAGTTAATGACTTAAACAACTTTGTTTTTTCATACCACCTGTTTTTAGGGCCCAACTGGAGTCCCAGGATTTCCTGGTTTAGATGGTGTTCCTGTACGTATTAAATGAATATTGCTTTATAAAAATGACAGTTCCTAGAAAGTCATAGAAAGTCCTCTAACAGAACAAGACACTCACTACATTGGCGTTATACCTATTGGTATCAAGTCATGTATGGAATTACATGTCTTGCAAAAAAGGCAAAGTAACCAGGTCATTTATGTATTATATATAAAGATATGTTTTACATATATTTTATATACATATTTTATGTATATCTGCTTATACCAGAAAACATTTCTAATGCAAAGAGTATGAAGCTGGGACTACTGTGAGATGTCCCATGATTGGGATCTGAGATACTGGCTTCTGAACTATTCTGTTCATTTAAAAAGTAATTCCCCATTTACCATGATGTTATTTCTAACAAATGTTAAACTGCCTTTTAGGGATTACCAGGAAGGGAAGGACCCAGAGGCAAGCATGGTTTGGATGGCTGCAATGGCTCCAGGGGAGATCCAGGATTTCCAGGAGAAAATGGTTATATGGGACCAAGAGGTCCTTATGTACGTGAAAGGCATTCCTGCCATCCATGGTCACTGTGCAACTACATTTCCCCTCCACGCTGACAACTCTTAAAATGGAAGGAATTTCAGACTGTGGCACTGCCTTTACACTGCCAGGGATCCCCAGGCATTACTCAGCTTAATGGGAGTCAGAGACACTGCTTTACCAGATTAAGTTCCTATATCTATCCTAGAAGTATATATGGCTACCTTGAGAGTTAAATTCTGCCTTGTGTCCCCAGTGGGCAAGTACACCAGAGCTAATATCACGTCACTGAAGTACAGCTGAGAAGGAGTAGCTTGAAACCATCATACAAATTTATCAGTACTTGAAATTTCATAAAAGCCTCAATAGTAGGGACATTTATGAAATGAATTAGCAATAAGTAGAAGCTTCAGCAAGTCTAAGTCCTGTTACACTCTGAGATTTTGTGACACTTTTTACAAATATCTATCCATGACTGCTCTGCACACCTAGTCTTGCCTGGGTGTTTATCTGCATATGTAGAGAGTAAAAATGTTTAAAATTAGTTCTTTAATATTTGTTTACTTGTGCTGTTAAAATGGAAAGCATTTTAAAATGGCTTAAATAGCTGTGTTAGCAGTACTCTGCTAATGAAGATAAAACAGATTCATGTCAGTAAGGGACAAATTACTGTAGCTCCAAAGAAGTTTTGCTAAACAGGTGTAGTCCCCAGTCTTTGACTTTTCATGGAAACAAGTTTTAATTCTGAATAACAGCTGATTAGTTAGTCTAAGAGCTTCCCTGAAATTTTCTAAGTAAAACAATAAAAACAACTTCAATTTACGTGAAAAATCAAATGTGTTTTGTAGGAGCCAAATAAGATGAAGTCAGCCATTAAAAGAATTGTGCAGAGGGTGCCGAAGTGAAAAGATGTTATTAAAAATTATAGCGATTAGAATAAAATAGTTTTAGTCTTGGACTTGTAATAAATGTTATAAAATACAAAACATGATAAAAATCTTATTGATAACCTCATTTGTTATACCTCTGAAAGTAACTCATTAACCTTCCAAAGGATAAAATTACTTCTGCTCAGACTCTAATTTTACCTGTATTTTCTTACTTATTGTGGCCTTCAAAGCAGAGTTTTACTTTTTGTAATTACCCAAATGACAAAGAGGAAAAATGAGGCATGGGACGAATTACAGTATAAACCCTCCTAATTTCAGGAACATGCTCTTTGGCAGGCTTAGAAAAGTATTTGCAACCTAGAAAAACTGGGAGAGACAATAGGCATGTAGCCTTGGATATGCATACTAAAATTCCAGTGGAAATTAATTTAGCTACCCAGAAAAACAAGGCATAGTAACCATATTTTCTTGTGTACAAGAATACAATTCCAGCCTCTCTATGCAGATTGCCTGTTTTTAAATCAATTTGTTGCTCCAAGTACCAACTTGTCTGTACATTACAGCTAAGATTATGTTATTCTTATTTATGACATTGTCCTGTATAATTTAATCTAACACATGTACATATTCATCAGCTTTACTGCTGGTACTTTGTTGGAAAAGAAATTAGTTTCTATTTGAAAACCCTTACCTAGGTCATGTAGAAGATGACAAACTGAATCTAACAAAGATGTTTTATTACATCTACATATACAGACAAAATAACCAAAGATAAATATAACTTTTGATTTGTTTAATGTGTTCCCTAGCAGCTGTTTACCTGTCATCTGTATCCCATCTACTACAGCTATATCCAGCTGCAGACAGCTGTAACTCTTCTTTCACTGTATCATTCCAGGGATAAATACCTTCCCTGTTTCACTCTTGTTGCAGGATTTGAACAGCCAGGGTACAATACCAGGAAACCAGTACAGTTTTACAGTGGTTAACAGTATCCCATTTTATTGAAATCAATGGTTGAGTGGTTCGCTTAGTTAAATTATATCCACTGCATTTGGATTTCAAATAAGAAGACTTCAGAAAGAAGGTCTTTATATATCTGTTCTTCAGATATGCACATATCATGCTCTTAGCAGTAAACTGAGCACTGCAATTAAATTTTGCAAAAGCAATCACCTGTTCCTGCTAAGTCAGATTGAGTTTTTGAAGGTGCTTAAGTTAGCAAAGTTTGATAAAGGACCCCAGGGCAAGTACCATGGGAAGTTAGTTTTATTTTAAAAAAACAGGGCCTTTAGGCATTAGATTTTTTTTTTAATAGACTGAAACATGTTTCCTAGTGGATGGAAATATTGAATATTATCCATCTAACATAGCCCATACTTTTGTTTTTCTAACTGTATGCAGTATCACTGTAAATTCTTCTACATCATAACATGAACTTTTGGAGAAGACAAACTGCTGATACTTAAAGCCATTGCCTTGCTGAAAGGAAAGGTAGGCATAATGATAGACTTGATAAAGGAAAGACTTATGAAGATTGTAGAATAATCAAGAGCCGAAGGCAAAGGAGCACTTCACAGAGCAGGAGTCCAGAAGCTGTGGGGAGCTGGTTTGCTCAACTGTACAGAAGGTAATTTTAAGGGTCTTGATAGATAAAAGAACTGCAAAAAAAATCAGGTATGATCCTAGTGGATTACTGTGTGATGTAGGGGCACCAGAAGATCACAGTCTGAGGACTTAGCATTCAGTCTCCATGCAAATGTATAATATCAGTAAGTGGATCATGTTTTAAAAGACTTTTTTTCTTTAAAGGGAAATCGAGGGCAAAAAGGAGAGAAAGGAAACTCAGTGTATATTTCACATTTTGGAAAAGGACCTCCAGTAAGTATCTGATTGTAAAGAAAAATCATAACTTACAGGAAAATATATATGGAAAATGTAATTGTTCCATTTCTCCTCACTATTTAATAAAGCTTGGTGCAAGACAAAATTTAAAAACACATATATATCTGTAACAGGCAGCTTGTGATCTTAATATCTATAAAGTTAGAAATACCTACAACAAAGCTTGGTCTGATTCATTTGCTAAATGACTGTCGTTACAGGGAGAGAGAGGTGATCCTGGCCCCCCTGGCATGCCTGTAAGTACAGTCAGTGGGCTCTGTACCTACTTTTTGGCTGGAAGATCTTTAAGATTTTCCTCCTTAGTATAGTACAAATTATTGGGGTTTCTCCCTGCCTGCCTTAAGTAGCAAAATTCCAGAATAAAGTCCAAAAAACATCGAGTCCCTCTAGTTCTGCCCCATGGCCAGTTCATGCTGGCTGAAAAGGAGCAGAAATACACCGTGCCCACCTGCATTAGCAGTTCCTGCCCTGGTACTCACAGTTTGCAGAATATTTGCTTCATGATACGCAACATGCAGAGAGTTGTGACACCTTCTTCTTCTCCAGTATTGTGTGGGTCTCCCAAGAACACGTAGCACACTCCCATTGCCTGGCCATAAGAACATACAAGAAGAGAGACCTTAATTTTGTGGCTCAATCAGGCTCTTAATGGCTTTGGGCTCCTTTTCTTATGCCCTTCACAAACGTGTTCACTGGTGAGCTGTATCAGCTCCCCACACTGTAGCACAATTGCTGACAAAGTATTCTTTCAATTCATTAATAATATATAACTGTGTCCTGTCCTGTATCTGTCCAGTGTTACCCAGAAGCTGGTGCTGAGCTGCTCTGGTCACAGTGAGGTTTCAGGCTTGGTTAAAGCTTCTGGCCATGGGTGGGATCCAGTGACCAATAGACTTGAGTCCATGTGATGGAGGCATTTTGGAAAGTCTGGTTTTGTGGAGAAAAGGGAAACTTCTTGGTGTTTTCACAAACAGACCTTTGCCATCTTTTCCAGGGACCTAGAGGGTCGAGAGGTGCAACGGGCCCAGCTGGATATCCAGGCCACCCAGGCTTGCCTGTAAGATCAACACATGGACTTGATACTTTCTGGATACCCATAAATTCTGATCTACCAGTTTTTAGAACCTGCCTTAATGTGAATCAAAGCCTAGAAGTAGTTTTTGAGAGAGGTGATAAAATAGATGGATTTTTGCTTTACCTTATGAGTTTGGACCTTGAGGAATTGGAGCATATGTTATTTCTTCCCATGGCAGCGTGAACACGTTTCATCCTGGCAGTCTGCGGTCATGGAGGAATGCTGCTAATGCTCTCTCCTTTTCCCCAAGACCACCTATAGGAGACAGGAAAGGGGGAAACCAGAGTTCAGCCATCCTGAAAGTAGTGACCAAGGGAAGTAAATGGCACTTTGGGATGGGTACATGCCAAAAGAAAATTCTGTCTCAGTCCTACTGGCAAGAGGAGGTAATTTTCAAAGCAAAATCTAAATGAGACATATTAACTTGTCTTCATTCTCTTTTAAAGGGTATTCCAGGTTACCCTGGTTTGCCAGGTGAACAGGTAGGCAATGGCTTCTTCTGAACAACTGTTTGAAATGTTCCTTATGTTTATTTATTACCAAGTTTTTCAAAATGGATGAAATTCTATTGCCAGCATTTTCTGAGCATGTGCAAACCGTGTACATTCTTTTTCAATTAGGGAAATCCAGGTATTGGAGTGGATGGACAAAAGGGGGAACCGGTAAGAAAACAAATAATATTAAATATATTATTGCTGTAGAATAGAAGTATAATAGAGTCTTGTTGGGTTCCCTGGAGCCCATTCATTTGTGGCTTTGTGCTCCTGCTAATCATGTTAGAATGGAAGAAGTAATACAAGTTATTGAATCCATTAATTCTGTGCAGGAGTGATTCCTTCCTTCAGTGAGCTGCATGCAGGAATCCAGTATATTCTGAGAGTCTGAAAAGCAACAGTCAATGTGTTAGTTAGCATTTAGAGAGCAGTTACCTGCTCTACAGACACTGCCTAAACAATCACGGGGTACCCTCCAGTGACTATGCCTGTACCAGATTAGTCACTGTTACTCATCTCTCCCTGTGTCCAGCAACAGATGCAAAGGAAAGGGTGTAAGAAAAGGACAAGCACATAATAATAGTTCCTCTATCAGTCTCCACCTATACTAGCATACTCAGGATTTATAGAACCAGTGGGGAATATTTGACTTTGCTTCTATGAATTTGTCCAGTCAGTTCTTAGAATTGGTGCAAGTGTCTAACATGCACAACTTCCCTTAGCAAATCAATAATTTAATTTTACAATCACAAAACCTTGTGCTTAAAGGCTTTGGTCCGGAATATGAGACTGTGTGTACACACAAGAGATTTGACAGTCCTGCAATTATGTCCACAGCAGATTTGGAGCAGGAGCCATGAGTTCTCATTTATTTCTTTAGCCATAACATTATTTTCAAAGACTGAGGAGAATAGGACGTTAGATTGTCAACCTTACCCATCTGAGAAAATGGCAGAGATTTACAAATCTCAGTGCAAACCTGTATTTGTCTGCACTTAATTAGTACAAGTAGCTTTACAATGAGTACAGAAATATGTAGTGCTGTAGTACAGCAGGAGAACAAACTGAATCTCACTGAAACAGTTCATGGCCCAGAATGTCTCTGCTGTTCCTTTGGTTTCCACAGGGTGACATCGGACTTCCTGGGCCACCTGGATTACCACTGTTAGTTGGACCTCCTGGAGCTCAGCTGTTCAAAGGAGAAAAGGTGTTAATTTGTCATCGTATTTAACAGTGCTCAACTTGGCAAGTACAATCCTGCGATGTAATTTTTGCAAGGGTGGTGTAAGACAAATCTAGCTTTCTGTAAGAAGCCATCAGCTTCAGCAGAAATCCTGAAGGGCCTCCAGCACCCTTCCTACAAACTTTCAGGAGACGAAACCCCATGTGTACTTTAGCTCATGTCCTTGAGGGAAGACTGTCTTGATGCAGAAAGGAGATACTGCCCTTGCTTTGGTTTTCTTCACTTTTTGTCATTAGCAAATCATATTTCAGGCATCTCAGGTAGAGTTCATTACTGTGCTATTGAATCTCTTTTTTGGCTCTTCTCTAACCCGTTCAGTTTTGCGTATTTTTGCTCAACTATACTCCAGTGTGCAGTTTTGAAGTATCAACCCTAAACCTACTAACGTAAAAAATTACGTGTGATTTTGTTGTCAAGTTTTATTCCAAGTTCCTGTTATTTATCATAGAATCATAGATTTTTTTGTGTTGGAATATACCTTAAAGATCATCTAGTTCCAATCCCCCCCCTGCCATGGACAAGGACACCTTCCACTAGAGACCATGTTGCTCAAAACCTCATCCAACCTGCCCTTGAACACCAAGAATGGGGCACCCAAAACTTTCCTGGGCAACCTATACTTCTTCAATATCACACCTACTATAGCCACAGTTGTGTGGCTTAAGCATTAGAATGTTTGTAACCCCTGTTATTGTTAAACAAAAGCTGCATTACAGAGCCCTATATAGGAGCCACTACGTCCTCAAGTCTGATTTGCTCAAAGACACAAATGAAAAGGTGAAGTTGGCATTGCCAGTTCCTGCAGCCTCAACTCAGGGAACTGGGAGATTTCACAAACTGCATTTTAGGCTTTGATTATGCAAATGGTTGCTATGTGCAGGTGTACAGGGGAAAGGGAAAGGAGCAGGAAAACCTTCACAAACTCCCCCCATTACTGGGAAGTGTGACATATGCTGCTGTGCAGCACATGACATGATTATGCAACCAGCCCTGCATCCCAGTCACACTGGGGCTGTGCACAGAAGTGTAGATTCACGCTTGTGAATACTTGCATCCAACAAGGGAGAGCAGCAAACAAAAAGGAACTGCTGTCATGCCTGACTGTAGGAACAAAGCCCCGACTTACAGGTCCTTGCAAGTGAAAAGATACATTTGTCTCACTCCACAGTCATTATGCTGGTTTGACAGTGTTAACAGAAATAAAGATAAGTGCATGAGTGTTTTTCTTGTGCCTAAGACACCTAGAGAAACAGATCCAGTGCTTAACAAAATACTGTTTAACAGTTCTAATCCAGACCAGGACTTTAAAACAAAGTTAACCAGCACAAAGGCATATCCTGCATATTAATAGACACAAAAACTTTCCTTTTATACATAGGGCCAAAAAGGATTACCTGGGGTAACAGGATACAGAGGGCCACGTGGACCCAAAGTAAGTAATGGGACCTTTTTTTTTTCCTCACAATACTGGCAAAGTCCTTCTGTGGTTATTATGTTAATCTTTTAAAGCACAGCATTTTTCCTGTGAAATTTAATCACCACCTAAATCAGTGTGAAAGCAAAAATATTTCAAAACCCTTTGGAAAATCTTTCTGAGGCTGTTTTCTACATACCTATTGAATGCTGCCTGGTAGCAAAGGGTTGGTGGTTTCCAGCTGGGCTGTTGACACATAATGGATTGGAACTGTGAAGAAAGTAGAAGCACAGATTATTTTTCCCTCAAGAAGAGACACAGACATGATCTGAATGTGTTCTTAATGGGGCATGATGTATGTTTACCTCCATATGTTAGGGAAAGACCTTAACTTCACATTATGGATGTCCTCAAGGGTAGAGAAGGCAGAGCCACCTGTTTGGAGAAAGAGTTACTCTTTACTATCTCTTCTGTGTTTTTTCTTTCCCTCAACATGATTAATTTAAACATTCATGTACTAGTATGGTGTTCCAGGATGCTGAGCAGAAGCAGCCAGAGAAAAGATTTCAGAGTCTTCATTGCTGATACATTTGGAGGGGTAAAATCCACAGGCAGGAATCTACCCGATCTCAGAAAAATGGGGGCAAAAGAATGAGTCTGGTTTATGTTAAAAACTTACTTAGCTTTGTAGACAGAGGAGAAGAAATGAGAAGCCTGAACATCACATTCATGAGTTGTAAGCCCAGTGCTTTTTCAGAAGTTCATTTTCCATCCCTAAAAGACCACTATTACTTAGCACTAGAAAAGAAGACAAAGCAGATCTTTTTGTATCAGATTTACATGGACAAAGATGGGGTTTAGATACTTACTCCAGTACTAGTGGTCTATGTAGATGACAATACACTTGTTAGTCATAAGCAGGGCCTGAGAAATCAACTGATACAGCTCAAAAGATGCCCAGAAATTAAAAGAAAAGAATAATTTAAAAAATCATTTAACTGCTGAAAGCAAATGAAGCTTGGAGAAGAGACCAGAGCAGGTTCCTCAAATAGGTGGAGTTACTTAGGCACTGCTTAGTGATGCTGTATGAAGTAACTCCCAGTGACTGAGCCTAGCAAGTGAAACAGGATTCATCAACCTAATATATATATAATCTAATAAAACTGCACAAAAATTGAAATTTATGGCACACTTCAGTGAGCATCTTGTTTAAACAAACTATTTTGAATGCTCCAGGGTATACTTGGGAGAGGAGAAAAGGGTGAAAAAGGCCTTCCTGGATTCCCTGGATTGCGGGTAAGAAAGTCACAGAATAAATTCCGTCACAAATTCACTATAATTAGCTTCAGAATATATTTGGCAGTTTAAGTTTTCAATAAAGATTTTAAGGATTTTTTTCTTTTTAAACTAATCTGTTGTGCTTCCTGTATAGAATATTTAGGAATCCTGCCCTGGGACTCACCCTGTCTCAAACAAACATAAGCTCATACAGACTTTCTGTCCTTGGAAAGAAAGTAAATCTCTGGGGTTATCCTCTAAATATTTAGAGCTGCACAAAGCTGCTCTGGAGTAGCACAGTCCTAACACAGTAATTTTAATGTTTTCCATACATGTTGATGGCAATTTTTTACAACAGCTTGTGCTTGATTTGCCCAACAGTGCTCACAGGGAGCAACATGTCCACTACTGTGCTTGGTGCAATATGATAAAAAATTAAGTGAAAACCTGACTGGTTTGCATTGGTCTATAGTTCCAAGTCATGTCTCTTTCTCATATAAACTATTTGCAAAATCTTTGCAAAGTTTTTGGGAAATATCCCAAGCAGTATTTATCTAAGCAACATTGACTGCTCAGCAATTCGGAATAGGTTTAATTTTGAATAAGCTTTACTGTTTTAGTTCACATTCTACTTGCTTTCATCAGGGTCATCCTGGTTCTTATGGACCTGCGGGATTTCCTGGAATGAAGGTATGAAGCGTAAAGTGTAAGCAGCTCCCTGAACAGTGGGATCAGTGAGATTTGGTTCTCTGTGGATTTGCGCAGATTTGGAATTTCCACATTCTTCATAGCTCACATGGCATTCCTTCCTTTCTCTTCTGCTACCTGTTGGCACAGAATTTGCATGATCTCTGTGTCTTTGAATTTATGCCACTCTGAAATTTCCTAATGGAATCTGAGGTTGCAAGGAGAAGTCAGTGGGACAGACGTACAGCATGAGAGAAGAGTTATGCAGCATGTTAACTTAGTTTGCCATGGTGACATTGTATAATTTTGTGTTACATGCATGTTTTGTTCATCTTTCTGACTCAAGAAATTCCAGTTGTGATGTTAAGTCTGCTAAATTTCACTTAGGAACTGACAGCATCTTACTGGATAAAGACCAATAGATGTATGTATATAGATCTACATCTTGCCCTTTTTTTGTCTCCTCTCTCCAGCTAATTTTCAAATCTAGTTAAGATAATGATCATGCTATTCATAAATCACATTAATGTAACAGATATTTCCCTCTAGAGTTATGTTCCAAGTGACTGTTTTATCTGCAAAATTGCTTTTTACTTTGTTTCTTACACTTGCCCACCTAAGGAGTTTGAATACTGGATGAATGAGTCTATTAGTAAATCATAAAAAGAAAAGAGAAGCTGATATGCAGCTGCTTTCCATGCAGGAATAGTTTAAGAGCGCCATTCAGCAGGCAGCTAACCCATTTCAGCTGTATAAAGCAGACAGTCTGTTAGAGTCTGCTGGTATGGATTCCAGCTAGTTCTGTGCCCCAGCTCTGCTGAATCTGCTGACCACTGTCTAAATAACCTGGCAATACAAGCTGGGTGTTTTTAACACAGGAGATTCCATGAAATGTGCCATCTCTTGTACAAACCCAGGGAATTTTTTGAAACAAACTGGGGGTGCAGTTAAAACTTGACAGTATTGTATGACTGCCTTACAGGTTTTTAATTAATTTGATTACTCTGTTAAGGCATTAAAATATGTGATTCTTTCCAGGGTGAAACAGGATTTACTGGTTTTCCTGGACAACCCGGCTATCCAGGCATACAGGTAAAAAAAACACCACACATGCACACAGATTCGTCTACATAAACCCTAACAGTTCCTCCCAAATTGTACCCAATTATCAGACCATTTCCTTTTACATAGTCATAGTTTCTTTTTAAAATTTTCTGTTTTCATGATGGCCATAGTTACTCAATACCGTGGTGGTAAATAACAGTGTAAGTAAACATTCCTATTTGGGGCACATGAGAGTGGGAATTCTATTTTGCCTGCCATAGGAATTGTTAGTCCCAATTGCCAGCAGTCCCCTTTACCAGCATAGCTGTCTGATCCATGAATTGTAGTACTCTGCAAGGTATTCCTGGCTGAGCTGCATTCCCCAGAGAGCTATGGGAGGTAAAGGAACCTGCTATTTAGAAGAGTAAGATCCTATAAACTAGGATGAAAACTGGCCCAAACTGAGGTGACGGCATTCCATTCAGATGGGCTGTTTGCACGATTTACCAAAATCTCACTGCCTGTGTTCAACCTGTCACTTAAGTAGCTGCTCCAAGATGCTTACCAGAATGGAAATTGGACTCCTTCACACCAGCTGTGTTTAAACAGTCCATACTTTTCCTTACTTAGATTACACTATTTTTTATTTTACAATACATGCTGCTTTCCATTAGGGATTAGAAGTAGCTGTTACATCCCAGGGCCAAGCAGTAGAAGAGGAAAATATTAATCTCTAAAGTGTGGAAGAGATGCTTAAAATCATTTCAGAAGAGCCAGGTACCAGTCTAGTGACATTTCAGGACATAAGTTTATGGAATTGTCTTCTGCAGGCTGCAGAACCAATGATACTGAAATTCTGACTGCTGGATCATATTGTAGTTCTGGTAACAACAAAAACTTGAATGAAGGGAACTGTTGTATTTCCTATGGAATCTACAATGCTAAAGCACACTTAGAGAGAAAAAGCAGTTGTGGATGCTACTCTAGAGGGAGCAAAGCAGCAGTGAGTCTAGCCAGAGGGGAGGGTCTAGGGAGTGGCTGGGATAGGATCCAAGTGGTCAGCAGGGTATGAGCAAGAGAAGTGAAATGCTGCAACACAGAAAGGGGATGACAGAATCATCAGCAGAGACAGCAAGGCTGAAAAAGGTCATCGGTTATTACCACAGTAAAGAGGACAAAAACAGTATTGCGGAAATTGTGACACTAATAAACCTGGCTCTAAATATTCTGAAATACAAAAGTCAAGGAGTGTTTATTTCCCTCTGAAATAATCCTTGGAAAGCTGCATATAAAACATATAAATTTCCTTAAAGAGGCTTGCACAAGAATCACCTCTGTTATAAACTGAAGGTTAAGATTGGAACACACTCTACATAATCTGTGATGACACAAGGAAGCAAACTGAGGCTGCTCCAATCTTGTCATAAGCAACAAACAAGTGCTCAAGAAGCGTGTTTACAAATGAGAAATGAAAAACACAGGAAGTAAATAAGTAAAAGTACAATAAAAACATCTGGTTTAGTCACAGACTTACTTGTTTCAAAGTTAGGCCTGCCAAGAGAATGCTGAATCAGCTTCTTCAGCCAAGATCTCATTTATGTGATCGTACTTAGGGGGAAATAATTGCCCATGGATGTTACTTTTTCTCCCATTTTCCCGTTTTCAGCTTCACAACAATGTGGGATCATTTAGATCCTAATTAGACAGAAACAATGCATGTTTGAACAGAAAATTCACTACTCCTAAAAAGTAGAATCAACTTTAAGTGTTTTGTTTTTCAGAAGTTCTCACTCTCATGTGCATATTGTTTTAGTTTGGGGCATCATTAACAAACCTGAGACAAGTGGTTTTGTAGACAGAATGGGGCATTCTCCAGACTCCACTGATTACCCACAGCCTGAGTAGCCATCAATGAACTCTACAAACAGTAAACAAAAAATAATGAATTGGTAGATTATTCTGGGGAAAAGTTTGAAGTCCTGCAGTAATGAATCAGAAAGATGAAATTACAATTGCTAATGCAAGGAGAAAACAAATCAAGTATAGGCACAATAGAAAGCAGGTGTACTCATACAGATATGCAGAATTCTGGGTGATTGCACAGATGCTTTAGTTTTGCTTGGGAAACAATTGGAGAAATCTGATTATTCCTGAAAGGAGCAGATCTGTCTAGACTGCATCAGCTATTCATCTGGCCTCACCAGCTGTTGCTTGTGACCCACTAAAAATCACATACGCTGGAGGAACAAGAATATGATTAAAAACCCTCCTGGGAAGAGTCTGTCCTCACATAGATTTTTCTGAAACAAACATATTCAAAGCGAATCTAAGATGCATTCAGATTTAAGATATAGAGACTCAGGAAAAAAACCCTGTTGCATTCAAAGTAGATTTCATCTTTAAAATATGTTCACTGTTGCTAAAAGCAAAGAATGGACTTCGAGGAATTGTTGTCACACCTTTTGATCCCTAAGTCTGGACACTGACAACACCATTTTTTTAAAAATAAACTGTTGGTAAGTTGAGTCTCCTAAAATTTTTATGGGAAAACAGTATCAGTCAACAAAATAATCCAAACATGTGTGTGCCATTATGTAGGAGTGTACCAACAGTGAAAACACAGCAGATACTGAGCTGCCATCCAGAGAGGGTCATCAGAGCTAAGAGCCTAAAACCAGACCACAAGGAGAATTTGTCACTTAAGGAGATACCAAGAATAGAAATGTTTGACCATGTTTCACTGATTCCTCACTATGTTCTTGTGCTTTGCTATGTTCTGGTTGTGTCATTTTAAAATATCAGTATGAAAATCATATAAGACTTGGGCCAAACACATCTATTGTATAAATCTTTGATACTTTTATCATCACTAAATTAATTTTAAATCGCAAAATACTTTGTAAATTTATCAAAAGAAGAAAAATGCTAGGTTTGCTCTTTCTTTCCTGCCACACAAAAGGCTCTTCTATGTCATTAGGGAAGACAAATTTATGTTCCTGTTTAGAAGAGGTAAAGATGATACAAGGATATTTTTCATTTTGCAAAGTACAGCCAAAGGAAAAAGGCCAGAGGTCAAGGGGAAAGCAGTCAGTGACAGCTCCAGAACTGTGTAATTAATGGAGATACCAGTTTTTTTCTTAAAAAGCCCCAAGAGGCATGGACTCCTTGTTTTCCCTTGTGTAAGAGTGGGTATCCAGTTCTCCTTGCCTGTGTCCTGAGAGGCCCAACCTGCAGTCCCAGGAATGCAGCCTCACTCCGCAGTTCCCACACTGACACTCTTGTTTTCTCCGCTCCCATTTGCTGGAAGAGCAGGGTTGATTCCTAAGCTACAAAGCAAAAAGCCTAATACAATTTGCCACATAAAAGCCTTCCCTAAAGTTCACTTCACTTGCAATTCTAAGTATCAAAATCCAAGCTAATTTAGAAATCCTCCAAGCAGAAGTGATTCTCCTCGCCATTAGTAGGCACTTTTATGTTTCCCTAATGCAGATGTTTTATACTTCTTAAAAGAGTTTTGAGTATTCCTTCCCATTGATATCTGTTAGACTGTGAAACCGTTTTTCTTAATGCTTATCTGTCATCCTAGAAGTAATTTCCTAATTCCGGTACAGAATTTTAAGGCAAAAAATTGCCGCTTGGTTCTTAAATCAAAATCTCTCAATTAAATGGGTACTGATCTACTGTAATCGAGTCATCTTTACAATAAATGAATGAAATCAAAAAGAGCAGCCACATGTTCTGAAGAGTCCAATAGATACGTGTGATAGGCATATTGCTGTTTTGTCACTGGGATCCTGAAAGATAATTATTATTTTAAGTCTTTTTGCTTGGTTTTAAATGCTATAAGGTGTCAAAATCAAGCTTTCCAGGTGATGTATGTCACATCCTCACCATCGTTGAACTTTTCAGTTACATGCTGGTACATTTTATGTTTGTATTTATCAGTAAAATTTATTGTTGGACTCTTACAGGGGGATCCAGGAGACAAAGGGCCCCCAGGTCCTCCTGGAGCTGTTGGAACTCCAGTGCTTCCTATAAAAGGTTATATCTAGTTTTAACTAATCTTTCTGCCGTGTCAAGTGTAGGACCTGTTTTGCAGAGGTGTGTCAAAGTGGTCACCAGGGGTTCAGGGGACAGGATCCTAAACCACCAACTTCTTGGTGGCCACACGCTGTGGTTGTTTGTCTCACTGATCTTACTGGAACTGTGTTAAGTGCACCAGTTTCAGATTGTCTGGAAGATCTTTGCATACAGCCCCAGCTGGATCTGAAGGACTCTCTCTAGTTGTTGAACCTAATCATATTTAAGAAAAAACTATGAAAAATGAGCCCATAATGGACCTCATATAAGAAAACCTGCCTACCCACTGTAATTTAGAACTCCTATTTTCAGAATTGTCACAACACACAGATTTTTGACGACAATTAAGCTTCCTGTTTCATAGAAGGGGCAAAATCCTGGTACTGATACCCCCAACAGAATGCCCATCAATCTTTATGACATTCCTCCTAAACCTCAGGCTGGGTATTTATATCCCAGCTCCCTCTATCTCCACCTTTATCATCTAATCAGTGAAAAGAGGTGTGGAAATTTCATTTCATAGCGGGAAGCAGTGGGGAACAGCCAAGTTTGCTGCCCGGAAGGTTTTGCCTTTGCATCAAACACCTGGGGAATCTGTATCATGAGAATGTTTCAGCAGAGAACTCATCATAAATTGCATTCCTAGTGCAGCAAGTGCTGTCCGTGAATACAGCAGTAAGTTACAACAAAACCCCAGTTCAGCAAAGCTCTCCCATTAGTCAGAGGCCTCATCCAAATATCCATTAATTTTTTTCCCATCGACTTTCCAGCCCAAAAGACTTAAGCCCATGCTTAATATCTCAAGGAACATCTAATCATGCGCATGGTGTATGAGTGGATACAATCTTCAGAGAAAGAGGCCTGGAGCAGAATTGAGAACAGACCTAATACCAATATTTTTTGTTTTTCTAATTTAATGAAGCTATTTATATCTGATTCAGGGTTTTTTTATCAGTATGTAATTGAAATTTTAAATTGTATCAATTGTAGCAATTTTGAAAATACACTTTTAAAAATTTCAGCTAAGATGATCCTGAAATGACCTCCCTGTGTGCACTGTCAAATGAGGATAACATGAGATGCACATTTATTTTAAATGCCAAGTGTTTTTATTTTGGGCAAACATTTCTCCCAGCATTCTGAAATACGTAGCACAAAGATCTTACTACAGAGCGAAGAAAAGTGAAAAATGTGCCCACAAAATGGGCTGGAATCCATAGAAAAGTAACCAAATCCTCCCACCTTAAAATTAAATTGTTACACACTTAAAAAGGTTTCATAAATTATTTTACCCTTATGTAGTTTCCAGATTATAATTTTGGTTTCAGTTTAATTTAGATTTAAGCTGCCAGTTGCATAAGGTGTTCAACTCACATGTGTTTATAATTCTCCGTAGGTCCACGAGGAGATCCCGGATTTCCAGGTCCGGTTGGTGATATGGGGTCAGTTGGACCAAGGGGTCCTGCAGGCCTGCTAGGAAGACCAGGACAGGACAGGACAAGTAAGAGAAGTAGGAGATCCTGGGAAACCTAAAGATCCAGCTTTAAGTCTTTGTTATACAGAAGCTCTTTTTCAGGACAGTTCCGAATGCTCTGTTTTCTCCCTGGTATCCCACAGTAATCACCTCTGTGATGCTGTATGGGCTTTACACCTTTCTTTTCTTACAGGTCTGCCTGGCCTGCCAGGACTAAGTGGGGCACCAGGACCTCAAGGCTTTCAAGGTGACCCTGGTTTGCCTGGAACAGGTGAATTAATCCCAGGAAGACCTGGAATTCCTGGACCACCAGGCCTACCAGGCCAGCCAGGAAGACAAGGCTTACCTGGACTACCCAGTAGGTTCAACAGCAATTTGTGTAGTAATATAATTCTGCAGGTGAATAGAACCATTGCTTTTGTTGCTCCTACAAAAAACATAAAAGTGATAAGTGCATTTTGACAGGTATATCAAACTTTACATGGGATGTTAAATCATGCTTTTCCTATTAGCTGTTGATCAGTGAGATTTCAAGATTTTCATTGTTTTCTCGGTGATTTAAGCCCACAAAAGTTACATATATAAAAAATTGTCTAAAAATATGTCACCTGAAGTCAAAAATACAGCAAAGTAAGGAGGAAACCCAAACCAGCATCCTTTAGAAAAGAAACAAGTAAAATTCTAAGTGGGAAAAAGTAGTAGCGGCAATGAAAATCCATGTGTCAACATCAAAGCCATACTAACTCTTACAGTATAATCTATAAGCAACAACTTGTAAAGCATTTAACAAGATCTCTAACCTCTCACCTGAGAGTAACAAGGTAAGGGAGAGGAGAACTCGTGACCTAAGCTGTGGAAACACTACACCTGATTTATACTAGCTGTACAATTTGCTTTTCCAAAGGTGTCATCTGTACTGACAGAGGGATCCCTGGAGAACCTGGAGCAAAAGGTCAGATCGGCCTTCCAGGAAGAAAAGGTGCAAAAGGAGAAAAGGGTAAGTATGCCTGGATAACAAAAAATCTGAATATGAGACCTTTGCCACAGACGTCAGATCTAAACATGCAAGAAGTTCATCTGGTGAACCTGGTGGGTGAGGCCCATCAAAGTGCAGAGATAAATATACTGTTGGCACTGGGGCTTCTGAGTCAGCAGAGTCCCAGGAGTGCAGCAAAGAAAAAAGGGCAGTGTTATCTTCTGGGTATTCATTTCGCAACTTTTCCAATGCAATTTTGACACATCCATGTAGGAAATCAAGGCCTCTGCTCATGCAGTGCTGGTCCTCCTGGTCCCCGTGGTGTGCAAGGACCTCCAGGTACCCCAGGGAAGAAAGGACAAATGGGATACCCTGGAAGACATGGAGAAAAGGGCGACCCAGGCTTGTCTGGTGCAATGGGATCACCGGGGCTCCCTGTGAGTAGTTTCCATGAGCTTCAGTAAATAAATGACATCAAGTTACCTCTCAACTCAGGAGACATTTCAGCAGAGTAGTGGAGAAAGTGCCCTGGAAAACTATCTGAAACTTTCATCTACTTTTGCTTATTATAGTCTAGTCAAACTAGCTATTACTTTTGCAAACACACTTCTTTTCTTTACCGTGCTTCAAATAGTTTATTTTATTCCCCACAGCGAGCAGTAATTCAAAGCACCACTTAGTCCAACTGCTTTAGAAATACATGATAAGATAATTTATTGGGCTTGCTGTGATTTTAATCCACTTGTTCTGGTCTGCCACGTGGAATGTACATCCAGGATGCTGCATACCAAAGTGATGCCAAATAGAGGGGGTTTTTAATTGCCTTTCCTGTATGTGAGAGGAATTCCTTGTTTTTTGACTGTTGCATTATGGTTGGGGTTTTTTGTTTGTTTGTTTAGTGGGGAGTGTTTTAGTTTTGGTTTTTTTCACCCTCTTTGTTTGGTTTTTTTCACCCTCTTTGTTTGGTTTTTGTTGTTTTGTTTGGGTTTTGGTGAGGTTTTTTGAGGTTTTGTTTTGCTTTAATACCAGAACTCTCTTGCACATAAGGAATTGCTTAAAAATTTCCAGAGCATTTTCTTTCAAAAGAAGGAAAAAAAAAAAGCAAACAAAACCATTGTGAATCTGAAGGAAGGATGTGGAAGGGCTCTTTCATTCTAGTTCCTGTGATTCCATTACAAGCTTTACATTTACTCTTTTTTTTTTTTCTTTTTGATTCTTAAAAGCCTATTACCTGAGTGGATTATGTGAGATTTTTATCTTTCTGTTACTTTTGATTTACTCCTTGTCGTTCTGAAGTAAAGCTTGAAGCCCTGTTCTGAACATTTTGCTATTCTCAGGTTACCTAAGTGAGAAACAAGGCCAATATAATCACTTTAGAAGGAAATAATTCACTTCAGTGCAGAAGTGTTTGGTTTAACGGAGCATTTTTCTCCATTTTTTTGCTCTCTTTTCTTCAAAAATATCTCATTTTGCTTTTCAAACACTAATAACTGATCACTGCCTACTTGAAGATGTAGGCATTGTAAGAAATAGCCACTGCTGCTTTCAGATACATGTTTTTTACGAGTCTCCTGCCTGACTTACAGTTGTCATGATTTACAATCACATTCTATTGTCTCCCCCTATTTTTAAGTGAAAGTTCTTGAATAACAGAGGAAGCTGGCTAAATAATACCCCAGTTTTTGCACCTTAGTGGCCCTCAACTTCTGTGTAAATTTCCCATGGTAAAATATATTTACCCATGTGTACTGTTGCAAGATGACCAATGATGATATGAAAACTGCTTGGAGAGCCGAGAGCACAAATGAACATAAAAATACACAGAAGTACTTCTTTTCTTCTCTAAATCTGCCAAGTCATAGATTCTTCTGACATCAGATACCTAACTTAGATGTAAATGAAATTACTGGCAGCTTTGTGGGTTTTCATTCAGGAAAAAAAAAGGGCATCACTTACCTGCTGCAAGAGAGAGATATCTGATTTTGCCCCCAGTTGCCACACTGGTTCCTTGCTGGAGATAACTGACACCTCTTCTTTTCCTTGTCAATGATAAGGGCATCCCTGGTTCTGCTGGAGAGCATGGTGAGAAAGGAGAGAAGGGTGATCCAGGAAGAGTTAGAATAAAAGGTAACCACATGTTTTATCATTAGCCTTTTTGTTTCCTCTACCAAGTTGAGGCGATAGTGTGAGAAAAACATTCACCTACTCTTTAATAAATTGATGAGTTCAGTAAGTTTCTGAAACCTAAGGGCATTTATATCCAAGCTGCTTTCTTGCTACCACCTCTTCTTGCTAAACACAAGATCAACACAGTGTTTTGTGGTTTTTATTCTGTAGTTGAGCCATAAAACAGTTTTAACAGCACGTTATTAATGTTAACAAATGGTTTTTCATGTCATGTGATTGATAGTCAGGCTCTTAAAGAGGTCTGAGTAGCAAAGACTAAGCAGAACACAAAGCATGAAGAAATATTGTTGTACAGAAGCCACCTCCTGAAGGGTCCTACATCAGGATTGCAGCTGTTCCCTCGGCTTAAGCCACCAACATCCTTCTTGGGAAAAACACAGAGTTTCAATGACTATTCAGATTCCTGCTCCTATTTCTAAAAATTACTCTTGACCAGGCATTGAAGGGAAACAATAGGCCACTAGTTGCACAACTGAAATTCTTGTAATTAAATAGATCAAAACCTCACCACAGTTATGGTTATGATTTGCAAAAGCAAAAGAAACAGAGAACAATAAATTACAGCAATCTGAAGGCAAAGCTTAGTTAGAAATGCTAAACTAATTATCCAAACAAAAGATTGTCCATCTTATTGTTTATAAAAACTTAACTTAGCTTTGGATGCCTGTGGATTTTTTACAGATGTTGGAGCAGGGGAGAACATTTTCTTTCATTTGCAAAGGATTTCTTGACACAGCAAAAGTTGCATTTTCATAAATATCAATGCAAGAGAAATCTAGGGGGAAAATAAAATCTTTGGGAGATATTGATGCGAATATTCTGCATCATATAACATTGCTATATCCTGATTTCACTGAAGAATGAAACTCAGTCTGATTTCAATAGCAAAATATTTTAACTCAATGTATAGCACGACTAAAAGCCACGTTCTTTTACAGAGAGGCCAAGGTGTTCCAAGAGGTGTCCAGCTATATACTGCCTTACTAAACCTAAAATACTTCACCAAGGAAATGGGGATTCAAGGACTGAGAATTATCATGCAGATATGATGAATGGATACTTAGAATTTACCTAAGCAGAAGTAACCTCCACTCACCCCCCAAAAAATTACTGCAAATATTATACTTTTTTTTTTCCCCCAAATATTTTAAGGATTAAAAGGTGAAAGAGGACCTACCGGGATTCCAGGATTTCCAGGCCAAAGAGGTCTTGATGGCAGAGATGGGGAACTAGGATTGCCTGGGGAAAAAGGAGTTGAGGTATGTTTGACTTTCCCAGAATTTTTTTCCATGTCAATTGGTATATTATCTTACGAAAGGTTATGAAATTGAAAAATTATTTTCCTGTAAGTATTACTGTTTATTTTGGTATCCCTGAATATAATTTCTGCATCTATGTCCCAATATTATGGGATCAGGAAACAAAAAATCCAAACCCCCTTTGTTCCTATTGCCCTTGAATACTTAAAAATACTAATACCACCCATGTAGTCTCTTCCTTGTGGAGAGTGGTTTCTCCAGATAATTCTCTAACATGCTTTTTCATAATCAAAGAGAGGAGAGAAATTATTTCTTGCTACTTCTTACCTACAATTTTTATTTCAGGGCGATTCTGGAGTTTCACTTCCAGGTGATAAAGGGTTCCCTGGGCTCCCGGGACCTCCTGGGGTGAAGGGACAGATGGGCTTGCCTGGCTTGGGCTTTCCTGGCCCTCCAGGGGTCAGAGGTAGTCCCGGAGACTTTGGTGATACTGGTGATGTTGGGCCACCTGGTCCTAAAGGCCAGAAAGGTAATTTTGAATGTGTACCTCAAGAATAGAATAACAAAATACATGTTTGGTAGTATCCATTACAGTTTCATATGTATTACATATAGTGTTACTCATTTATAGGAAAATACAATTTATACTTAAGGTCTGGTCTGTTTTTTTGGTTATAAAAAGTGCTTAGCAAAACAAAAGATGTCTTCACTGATAGCAGTGTGTATGAACCAGAACTATACATAGAATTGAAATGAAAATATTATTTCTTGCACTAGAGACTGTCGTAAAGACAAATTTCCATAACAAGTAAAAAAAAAATAAAACTTTTGTCTTTACAAAATACAACTGTATTACAACAATTTGAAATATAACCAATGTTCTATAGAAAGTAAGTGTCAAGAAAAAATATTTTAAGGTTTTCCATCAAAACTTAAGTAATGCGGAACTAAAAACAATCATGAGCAGTCACTTCACATTTGCAAACCTAGTTGGTTAGTCCTGCAGAAATATTACAGTAAGTGTTCGCAGTCCATTTATCCTAAAATCAAATAGGCCAGTTTCCTCTCTCTCTTGCTTCAGGTGAAACTGTCTGCATTACATCACCATACCCTGGATATCCAGGTCCCCCAGGTTTTAAAGGTGTTCAAGGTATGATTAGACACAGAATGTTTCATTTTAACTTAAATGGAGTTTTAAGTTGCTAATTTAAAAAAAGAAGCTGTCCTAAAAAGCGACAGCATTCTACTTTTTCAACAGATATGAGTCTCAAAGTGTAAAACTGCAAATACAGGGGAATGCACTCATCTGACAGAATCAAGGGCCAGACAGCTGCAGTTTGCATGGTCAGAAGGTGTGCAGGCTGCCTCCATAGGAATAATTAAATGAAGGGAGCTGCAAACTCTGTCCTGCCTCAATTAAAATGCATGGGAGAGTCTGTAAAATATGCAAATGGCTGGAGTTGGACAAGACCTTGAGTTCATACCTCTGGACAGCGGGAAAAAGAGATGTGCAAGGCAAAGATATGCTGCAAGTCTCTAAATTCTAAAACTATATTGCTCCTGGCAAGTTGAAATTGAGCCCTAAAATGTGAATACTTATTACCATTATTTCAACTTGTTAAACTTAATTTAAATAACTCATCTAAGACCTGGCAAAATGTTTCTTGTGATCACCTCCAAAACATTTCAAATATCTCAGAAAATCCTGATCAGAAGAAATGAAGATAGTGGATTTTCAAGCTGCTTAATACAGTATTACACAGCTTCCTGACACCAGTATTGTGAGTGGGAGCAAAAATTTATACCGACATGAAAGAACAGGGATTAGTGTATTGAGGTCCTCTGCACCATTCCTGAAGCATCCAGGATGTCTCACAGGAGAACATAAGAACTTGAGTTGGCACCTGTCATTCAGGAGGTTAATACTCTTGATGTCCTGTAACATTAAAATGTTTTTTCTAATTGACTCTGCTGATTTGAAATCTGCTGTTTATGGAATAGGGAACCAGTCAATTTAGAAAAGCAGCAACCAGGCATTTGTTCATGAAATGGGTGGTGGCTCTTGCCCAAAGACTTAGAAACTAATGAGGTCCACTTGTTTTCAAAGTAAATGAACTTGCATGGGATAAAGATACAATGCTTATATCACACATTTTAGTGTGACACTCTGTCAGTTTATATATTTCCTTTTTTTTATTTCCAGGGCCAAAGGGTTTAAAAGGACTCCCTGGGCATCCTGGTCCAAATGGCTTTGAAGGGCAAAAAGGGCATCGAGGCAGGCCAGGAGCAGGAATCCCTGGGCCAGAAGGTGAATTGTGCTTCTCTTAATCCAAGAGACCTGCTGGTCAAGTTGAAATGCATACATGCAGGGAAAGGTAGCTACCATGGTAGAATAGAACAGCATAGAACAGAATAGAATGCACACTTCAACAAAAGCTAGTGCAAGAGGAATCTTCACCAGGATCTCATTCTTTCCTCCAGCTTTGCAGGTGCTCCAATAACCTAAAGTCCAGTGCCCAGAGAGGAAATATTCTCAGAAAACTGAGAACAATTAGTATCATTTTAGTAAAGGGGCTGGACAACAGTGACAGTACTCAAGACAGATGATGCCCCAAAGGAAACCCCTGTCACTTCCCACAGGAATTGCCTCCTTCAATCCTCATGTATCATTAGTTATAAATTAGAAACCTGAAATCTAATCTATGATGCTATTATCTTTGCAAAGTAATAATTTAAATCTACTTAAATTTAGATTATATTTCATAGGTTGGGGAGGAAAACCCCAACCAAACACCTCCTGAATTATGCCCTATTTGAATTTTAAAATCTTGTCAACAGGCTTTCGAGGCACAGCTGGTGATCCTGGTGATCAAGGTGAAAGAGGATCTACAGTTGATGGTAAAAACGGCCCTCCAGGCCCACCTGGCATAGATGGTCAGAAAGGTCTTCCAGGCGACACCACATATGGCCCTCCAGGATTCCCAGGCAACAGGGGACTGCCAGGACCCCCTGGTGCACAAGGAGCAAGGGGTAATCCAGGCATTCCAGGACTTCAAGGTATGGGCCAGCTTTTATGAAGCATTTATAAATGTTCAAAGAACAAAATCTGAGCAAAGGTGGTCCTAATTCAGATAAAACTTCACCTTACCTGGGTCTGTAATGGTGGCTGTGAACAACAGACCCTGTTTTTACATTTACATTTTCACAGGTGAGGTTGATCAGCCACTGAGGGGATCTGCACTGCAGGAAGAGAAAGATTCCTTTACCCAGCCCATGGAGAGCAGTGCAGCTTCCTATTCTTACCACTATTACTTGCTGCTGAATGCCCATCTGGGCGTGGGGCTTCCTGCCCTGCCACACAGACAGCCCTCACCCCAGATTGTTTAGTCAAATCTGAACAGCCCAGCAAAAGGCAGGAGAACATTCAGGGAGAGGGGGGTGAAGTTCTTTGCCCAGAGTTACACAATAAAATCCTCAATACCCTGTGCCCTACACTCCTCATTTCTGCTGGGGGGTGTTGCTGGTTGCTGTGGAGATGTCTCCACAGTGCCACTTCCTTCCCACTTCACAGGGGGTATCGCTGGTTCCTTTTATAGGTCTCCCTTTTGTCTGGCCCTAAGCTGATGCACGCATCCTTCTGTGCAGGGAACACGTGTAGAGCTGACCCCAATGCAGGCCAGTGAGCTCCTACACATCAGAAACCATCATCCTTATCTAGAAATGAGGCTTGCATTTGTATTTGTTCCTCCAAGAAATAAGCTTTCCACAACAGCCAATTCTGAACTGCAGAAAAGCATCAGTTTTTCACAAACTGCAAAAACTGGAGGACAAGTAAGACACCACAGTAACTGAACATGTACATTTCAAAATTAAAACTAGGAATTCTGAGGGATGGTGAGGAATGGAACTGAAACATTCTACAATGATGTTTTTTCTCAGGACAACCTGGCACACCAGGATTTCCAGGTGCCAAAGGTTTTAGAGGCCCAGAAGGTGATATAGGAGCACCAGGCTGTCCAGGCGTCCCTGGTCCACCATGTGTCACAGGCTTACCAGGGCCACCAGGACTCAGAGGTGGCATGGGCCTGCCAGGACCTCAAGGTATGCAACATCCATGGGGTTGCCTCACAGCACTAAGCTTTGCACGTATTTTCTGGCAGATTTCATCACGTGATTTTTGTAGCTGACGTGACAAATATTTCCATGGGGGCTGCTCATTACTGGAGGTGTACATTATGTTTTGCACATTTCTTTGAACTGAAGGAATGTAGAAGGTGCATCTCAGATGTTTCTCAACTTACTTTCCCTTCCCAATCTGTTTCTTTAACTGGCCAAACCAGAGTATGTTCACTATCAATTAATATATGGAAGAGTTATCTCTTATTCTGTTGTCCTGAGTAACTTAACTGAGCTCCTCTCATTACTATGATACTTTTATCTTCCTTATTCTTAAATGGAATTGTTATTAGGAAAGCTAGGAGACATAAATCAAAAGCATTTACAAATTAGTGGAGATTTTTCACAGTGCTGTTCTACTGATGTGTCTGTCATTAAAGAAACACAAGAAAACAAACACTCCTAGTAAAAAATCTAGACAGGGCCAAGACTACAACTTGGTAACAAAGTCTCCAAGTTACTTTGGCATGTTTGCTGATACTTAAATTTATAACAAATCTATGACTTTCTACTTTTTAGATACAATTGCTAAACTTTTTCCTGTATTTACACACATAGATTAAAGCTCGTTTTCTCAGGCTTACCAGGCTTTAAAGGTCAGAGGGGAGACAGGGGCATAGCTGGGCCACCTGGCATCAAAGGTCTGAAAGGTTCTCCAGGCTCACAAGGTCCCCCAGGTCCTCCAGGCTCACGAGGACTTCCAGGACTTCCAGGCAATAAAGGACCCGCTGGTTTCCCAGGTGAAACAGGTATGTTGAACATCCTGCAAACCACCTCAGCTATCACATCTCTTGTAGAGGGAGCTATTTTTACTGCTGCTAAAGCTAGGAAGTACTTTGCACCCTCCTTTCTTTCCAGATTCAAGACTGAGACCCTGCAGCAGGGTAGCGTCAATAACCATAGCATCACTTGTTCTTTCTCTTATGATAAAAACAAAGGGATGGAAATAGTTTGATGCATCTTGGTACTTCCTGGTGCTTTAGTTGTTTAACAACACTGGCCTATTTCTATGTATTATTTCCTGACTGTAGTAGGTTCTAATGTGCTATAATAAGAATATGTTTAGACATTGGCCCATTTAGCAGACTGCTTAACAGTGCCTTGGGAACCAGTCCTGAAGGGCACAGAAGGCCAGGAAGGCTGAACATTCTTCAAGAGGGAAATCTTAAAGACAGGGGAACAGGCAATCCCTATGTGCTGAAAGATAAACAACAGGGAAGACAACCAGTTTGGCTGAACAGAGAGCTCTGGCTGGAACTCAGGAAAAAAGGGAGAGTTTATGAAGCTTAGAAGAATGGATAGGCAACTCAGAAGGACAAGGGTGGCTTGAGGTTACCCAGGGACAAAATTAGAAGGGCCAAAGCACAACTAAGACCTCCATCTGGCTACTGCTGTAAAGACAATTAAAATATGTCTCTATTTACACTGGCAACAAAAGGAGGGCTAAGGAGAATGTCCATCCTTTATTGGATGGGAGGGGGGAAACAGTGATAAAGGCTGAGGTACTTAATGCCTTCTTTGCCTCAGTCTTTAATGGTAAGACCAATTGCTCTCTGGGTACCAGGTCCCTGAGCTGGAACACAGGGACAGGGAGCAGAATGAAGCCCCCTAATCCAGGAGCCACACACAAGGTCTGGTGGTGTGTTGGGGATAACTAGTAAGTGTAGCCTAAATCTCCAGGGGGTGGCAGCAGGTGGTGGGGAGAATGTTTGTTTCAAGGCAATGTGGATTTTAAGAGAAGTGTGATCTTGGCATGAAGTCAAGCTCCAACTGTTGGTTCTCTGGCTTTACTGATTTCCTACAGAGTCCTTCTAAATGTCCTGCTTTTGCTTTATACTCTTCATTAGAATATGACAGCAACAGTATAAGCAGACTGAATGTGTAAATAAAGCATTTCATATTACCAGGAAGCAAAGGGATTCAGGGACCCCAAGGATTCCCAGGACTCCCAGGAATACAAGGCACAATGGGAATCTCTGGTGTAAAAGGCGAAGAAGGAAAAATGGGTCCACCTGGGCCTGGTGGAGAATGTGGGGATATAGGAATAAAAGGTTTGTAAAAATTCACTTCACTCTGTAGTTATGTTGCTGCTTTGTTTAGTTTTGTTGCTACTCTTTTAGGAATATATTTACTTTTCATAGGAAAGAAAATAACCATCTCCAAGGTGCAATCACAGGCAGTACTCAATTGCCATATTTCATAATTCTTCTGATTTAACATCACCTGGGCTACTACTAAATTAACTAAAAAGCAAGAGAAGTGTGATAAATTCTGTTAGCAGTGAGCCTGGTGAAACAACTGAGAACCACATTAGTATTTGAAGGCTTTTTCTATTAGGGAAATCATCACTAAAATTAATTTTCAGGACACCTCACAAGGATATACTTACATTCTGCATTTTTGGTTCAAAGGTGAAAGAGGGCCTCCAGGAGACAGTGGCTGCATTAACATCCGTTTAGAGAAAGGACAAATGGGAGACCCAGGGTTTCCTGGAGAGAGTGGATTTAGAGGTGAAAGAGGTAAGTTCATAAAGTAAAGCTCTGCATAGACACACATTCATCTGATATAAATCCCTGGTTTTCACAGGTATGGACTCATGGCTGCAGAAACATCCAGCAACCTTATCGTGTTTAGAGGTTTTTGAAACTTGTAGGATAGTTTCTTTGGACAATTACTACAGCAATACACAAAGTGTGAATGCATTGCCATATTCAAAATAAGTGTCAAATAATGGCTTAACTTTATTGGTCATTATTTTGATCCGCAATTAATTTCAGGTGAAAAAGGCAATACTGGTTTCAGAGGCATCCGAGGATATCCAGGGAAGCACGGTGTTCCAGGACTGCCAGGTGACCAAGGTGACACTGGAGTGATGGGGTTTCCAGGATCATGGGGTTTCCCAGGACCAAAAGGCTTTAAAGGAATTACAGGTTTTCAAGGAGAACCAGGCGACCAGGTAAAGAGTGGTATTGAAAAGTCCTGCACTTTCCAGTCATCTCCTGCCTCTAAGAAATAGAATGAAGGGTTACATGAGTTGTACTCACCCATTAGATCTTCCTCCTCAGAAGAGACTGTCAGTAGAGCAGAAAATGTAAATTTCCTAATGCAACACCTAAATGCTTTGATTACACTGTAGCAGGATTGCATTTTAGTCAGCAAAGGGCCTCTCCCATCTGCATGCTCTGATTTTGTTCTCTTTCCACTTGGTGAAAGTCCAGGCTACACTACACTGATTAGGGAGGGAAAAACCAGATGCATCATCAGCTCTTTCCCATTATTCTAAGGACAGATTGACACACCACTTACCACAGAGGTCATAACACAGCAGCAGCACAATTAGGAAATGAATGTGTAGCTGCTCCTTCGTATCTCACTGCGGGGAGCGGCCAAGCCAAGAGCCGAGGCAAAGCAAGTTGTCTCTGCCGGTAGTGACAGTTCACCCAGGCAGAAGCCAGGCAAGCAGCATTGCTCAAGAACAAATATACAAACCTACACATACTTCCTCTATGGATATATGGTACAATTCTTCACTTCTTGTGTGCTAGTTACAATGAGATTACATGAATCATAAAGCACAGTTGGTTTTTTGGTAAAGGGACATATTTTTGCTTGTATTTTATGAAATTTCTTTGAAGATGTTATCTGTGATTTGTTGATTGTAGGTCATTATTCAAAAGAAAAATAGGGAAATATGCATTTTTATTGTTACATCACAACATATTGCTGGTTAATGTTTATAGTAAATTTTGGGTAACATACAACAATATTTGGTGTATTTTTATGATACCTTTTAAATCAAATTACTAAAGCCATCTGTGGGGAATTCAAGCTGTTTGAGCCAAGGGTTAGAATAAGTTATAAAAACACAAATTCAAAATTATTAGTAAGTCTAATCTACAGATTCTTGGAAGTGTAAGTGGTCAGTGTTAAACAGGTGACAAAGACAACATGCTTTGCCGTTGAGCTTAAGATATAGTTTTGCTAAAGAGAACATAGATCAGTCCTGCTACACATACCATATGTCAAACATTTTTGTTTTTCAAAAAAATCAGGGTGACATTGGCTTACCAGGAATCCCTGGACATCCAGGACTGAGTGGCCCAAAAGGATGTAAAGGTAATGAGTTTATACATACAGGCTTTCAAAAGAGCAATATTTTTAGGATGTGTGTGCAATAAATGGCAAGGACTCAGTAGAAAATTTATTTTCACTTCTGTCCTGTTTTTCCTTAAAACAAGAATGTAATTAGAAACAAGTCTGACTTACCTGAAGGCAAAAATTGATTTCAGTATATCCTTTTATCAGTTTACTCCTTTAAAAGATGATCCTAATTTAGAAAATAAATTCATGTCAAATTTCAGAGAGTTTAAAAATTCCACAAAAGACACGTGCAAATCCATTCTTATGGATATGAAAAGTTTGTCAAATCAAATAAGAGAAAATACAGTCAGGGGGAACTGTCATAATTTGCATGCGCCAGGCAATTTTCATTCTTTGTTCCCTCAGTCCCTTAGATAATATCTATTAGTAAATTTTCTGCTCTTACAAAGTTGTCCAGCTTTGATTGTGTGCATGGAAAGGACACTTGGATGACGTGGAAGTCATTGTACCTCCACAGGCGAGAGAGGTGACCCGACCCCTCTGCTCGGCACACGCGGTCGGAAAGGGCCTCCCGGGGATCCAGGATTACCAGGTACCTCTGGCTCACTGAAAAAGGAGTTGGACTTCAGAACTTACTGCCTCTGTTTTCTTAGCAGAGAGGAAGCTCTGCTTCCTCTGAGTGGTTCTCTAGGGAAAAATCCAGGGACTGAGGAGCCATCCCAGTGTGCAATAAGCCTGACTCGAGTGTGGGAGGTGGAGGCTGCTGCTGTCCAGTACAGCACTGATGGACACACCAACACTTCGAGAATCAAACCTGGCCTGGCTCTCTCGTGCTGGCCATTTCTGCTCTGTCAGGTGTCACCAGTGAGATATGGGCAATTCATTGCTAATAGACATGCAAAAATCTGAAGTATTTGAATGAGATTCTCTTTCTAGTCAAGAAACGCCTCACTGAATTTTAGTTTTTGACTTACCCTGAAATCAAGAATGGGCAGCTTTTAACAAATGCTAGATTAATCTTTTATTTTTCTTTAAGGGCTCTGTGGATTCCCAGGGGAGAAGGGATTCCCAGGAATCCAAGGACAACCTGGAAGGCCAGGATCCAAGGGTGACCCTGGATATCCAGGAATACCTGGATTACCAGGTAATACCAAAATTGTAATGTAATAAATGTAATAGCTTAAAAGACAGGAGGAACAGGAAAATGCAGTTGAGGAGGCTGGAGAAATGTGAGATCATGTGCAGGGGTGTATTGAAAGCTATTTCTGTGCCTACAGACAGCAGCAATTGTCTGCTCAGTCTCAGAGGGCACAGTCCATCAATTCCTCCCACAGACACTCCCAGGTACCACAGACTAATGCTGCATAGAATGGAGGGAAAATCTTCAGTTTAATAAATTTGCATATTCACAGATTTTTTTTTTCCCCACTCTCAGGAGCTACAGGTCCTCAGGGATTACCAGGAGAACCTGGAGAAAGAGGGAGACATGGGATTTTGGGACCTCCAGGATTGCAAGGGTTACCTGGATCCCAAGGCAGAAAAGGTAAGCAATATGCAGTGCCATTCTGGTAATGTAACAGTACCAGACATAAAGAGCCTTTCAGGAGCAAAAATGGAAAAGGCCTAACTGTGACCATGACTTGGATTCTGTGATCTCAAACTACGAGAATTAAGCCAATTCCCATCACCTTTGAATAGTAACATAAATGCAACCTCAGAAAATTGGGATACAGTTTAAAAGCAGAAAGGTAGAAACAGAGTGTGACTCAGCTGATATAACTAATAGAAGAACTTAAGAAAAAGAAGTCTGCAGTAATGCAGTTGTTTCACTCTCACTTCAGTTATGCTGTGTTCTACATTTTCACCATGGAGGGCCACTGTTACTCTACAAACCCAGCAGACTGCTATGGACAGCTTTGTCTTACAGATTTGTTTTAACAAATTATGATAACTTAAGCTGGTTTTTGTTGTTGGTTTTCTTGTTGCATTGTTTTCTCCCAAAACTGAATTTTGATGAATTTAATATTGAAGTGTTTCCTCCAAATCCTAATTTACACTTCTCACAATGATTATTGTGTTTAGATTGGACAGTAGTTCATCTATACAGTTGTTTTTGTTGGAGAACATTATTAACATTTACCGTTCCCAAAATTGAAATTTTAAGTTACATTAATAGTTCATGAAGAAAGTTATCAACTCTGTGGTTTATATCCTCTCTCTGTTATAATGTGCTTCATAACCAGTTCCTGAACAGGAAGAATATTAGTGACCCATATACAGAAACCACAGTAAAGCAACACTTGGGGCTGTGATAAATGGTTGGAGAGAACAACAGATCCACTTCTTCAAATTCGGCCTAAGGAAAAATCAAGAAGGTTTCTTACCAACTACTGAAATTGTAAATGAAAAATGGAAACCATTTATGATTGCTTGCAGTAAATAAGTGGTGCTGATTTAAGCTGTCATGACAGATTCCCTGCTGGTGCATAATGTGCAAGTGAACATTTCAGTGTTGCAAACAATATTTGTTGTAACAAAGGCCGAGATCTGCTGTGGCAGGGATGTCTGAACTGAGAAGGGTCAAAAAAAAACCACCCCAAAACATTCTTCTGCTGACTTCTTCACAGCAGATGGACTCCTTCCTTCCTGCCATAAGTGGTAAGACACTTCCTTTCTGTATTGTGCAGAAGTTATTCCATGTCCTGCACAGGAACATAAATTAACACATGTGCTGCAGAGGGAAAAGTTCAGTTCCAAAGGGTAGTTCATTGGAGACAGAGTTGCCTATTAAGCCTGAGGATTCTGTATATTGCCAGCAAAGCTGAGAAGAAGGTTAACACCTTTGAAAGCATACCCAGTAATGAAAATGGTATGGTATTTCTATTCCAATTCAATTGGAGAATATAAATCTTGGTGCTGTTTTGAACAATTGCCACCATTAAAAAATGAGAGGGATAATTGGCTGTTCATAGCTGAGTACACGGCCTTGTCAGTCTCAGTGGTTCTCATTTACATTAAAGGTCCTGTGCCTAACGGACTTCAAGATGTTTAAAAAAATTAGTTAAACAGCATCTACCAAAGCATAATCCCATTTTCTTTATTACAGTAGCTTTACTAGTTAAGGACTTAGTCTGGCAAGCCTTACTTGTGTGAGTAATCCTTGATGAAGCAAGTAATATTAAGAACATCAGCAGAATTATTTGTATAAGTAGAAGCTGAATTGGGCTGTCCAATACAGACACAGTGGTTCACGCATGGGTCAGCCAATTCAGCTGTACCTAGAAATATGGAGCTATAGCAATCCAAAAATCTAGAATTACAAGTGCTGATATTATAATGGATTGTTGGCAAAGGTGTCAGAAATTCCCTGGAAAGCAAGTAAACCAAGCCATCAATCTTGCCTGAAAGAGCCAAAGATCAAAAAAGTTTTAAATGGTGATGGGGGGCCAAAATTAGTTAGGAGTTCCTCATAATTTTAAAATACCACTGTTAAAATCCCCAAATGCAATTCGTACAAAAATTTGAAAATGGGAAAAATGGGAACATGTCCAAAGCACAAGGAGGCAACAGAAAGCAGGACTGGAACTCAGAATGTCATGAAAAGTTAAAGAACAGTTAATTAAGGGCATAGAAGATATTACAAGTTGGATTACTAGTATCCCACATTATAAAGTGGATTACATAGAGAGTATATTATCAATGTCTTTCAGGTTTTCAAACAATCTTCTGGATTTACATTTTTTCCTGTCTGATGTTTGCCACAGGCTGGATTTTTTCTTTCAATTCATTCATTGCTAAATTTTAACTAAAATAATTCAACAGTTTCTGAGAGCAGAGCTATGTGATTATAATTTTTCTTGTGCCTGTTCAAGAGCTCTAGTGCTTTTTTGTTTCTCCTTTCTCAGATAACCCATCTGTGGACTAGGGAAGTTTAAATTTGGCAGGTGAAACAGTTGATGAAGGGCATTTGTGGTGCTGTTCCTACAGCAATTTGTCTCTGCCAGATTTGACCAGTTTATAAACTTTAAAAAATATGTCCATTTATATGTGCTTAAGTAAAGCAGTAAATTCTCCCAAGATTCATGCTCTGGTTACATGGCAGATGGTTGTGCTGGGATCGAGCACAGGCACCAAAACACAGAACCTACATATCTTCTATGCCAGGAAGAAGATAGACAGGGAAGGAAACAGACAGAAAGATAATTCAGACTTGTGGGAAAAAACCCCACTGCAACTGGACTGGGAATCCTGCATGGCAGGGAGAGGAATTGGTGGGGAAAGAAACGCGACAGAGATGAGCAGCAGAGGGGGAACAGAGACAGGAGTAGGCGCTGACAGTCTTATTCAACTTCTTGGTGATCCCTGTCCGCTTAATGTGCCGGCTCTGGAGCAACAGGCATCCCAAGTCTGTCCCTCTGTCTGAAACCTGTTCCCAAATGACCCATCAGTTTTGCCAGATCTGTCCCTATCCCCAGGTGACAGACTGCTGTGTATCTTTTCACATTTGTTTATATGTACAACATAGGAAACTATAAAGTGCTGAAGACATGGAGATATTTTTACATTCCACTGCAAACAACACAATCTCAGATCAACTTTAAAAACTGGATAAAAAACTGCAGTCTATGTTTTTACTTACTGTGTTCTAGCAATTTTCAAAAAAGCACAGATTATAAAGCAAAAGTTACATCTGACTATCACAAACAGCCTGTGATCTGGTCATCTAGTGAACATCACCAGTGACAAAGCTGCTCTTTATGCTATCGTGTGCCATCATACATCACAATGACAGATTGCTGTCTTCAAAAACTTTGTGCTGTTCAGTTCTGAAAATTTTTGTAGTAGTGCGATG
The DNA here is from genome assembly GCA_013396755.1 of Sclerurus mexicanus. Lineage (NCBI taxonomy): Eukaryota > Metazoa > Chordata > Aves > Passeriformes > Furnariidae > Sclerurus > Sclerurus mexicanus. Next base: position 320,000 of record VWZF01000440.1, read on the forward strand.
CAAACTAGCATACGTTTCTGGGTGAAATCTGCAGGACCTGAGAAAAGAAGCCAGGTGAAAATGTAGTCTCTTTTTAGTGCAGCTAGATTAAATTGCACTTACCTTTTGAACAGAAGCTGTAAAGAGGTTCCAGCTTTACAGCTACTTCAGGTGGTGTCTGCATGGCAGGGTAACACAGCTAACTCTGGACTGGGTAACCACATGGAGCAGTAGCAGTCCAGCCACAGATCCACTATAAATTAGCTCCTATTGCTGACTGCAGTATGGAAATACCTGCAGGATTAAAAGGTATGTTTTCTGCTTTGATGGGAAACTGTATTTTGATTGCTGTTTTCAAACTTTTCATGTTTTCAAAGAGACTGCACTCAGGTGCAGTGTGATCTCATCTTCAGTTGCCAATAAAAATCAAATTCAGCAAATGCATTGTCTTGATACAGAATGGGTTGTCAGATAAGAAAAAAAATGGTATAGCTTTACATTGTGACTTTAAAAAATTACTGTGGCACCCAGTCATTCCTGTAATACCCCTCAGGTCTTCCTGGACTGCCTGGACTGGATGGCTTGGATGGACTAAAAGGTCAAAAAGGTTCTGCAGGAGCTCCAGGTAAAGAAGGCAAATAGCTATGTGGAACAGAAAATCTTCTCTTCAGTTACTGAAGGTGCAAGGAGTGGTGCATGTTATTTTGATGTTTGCCTTGCCCAGAAGGTATCATTAAGGCTCAGATGAAACTTTCAAACAATCTAAAGTATGCCTAACGACACACGTGCAGTTGTTTGTGGGGAAAACTTTCAAACTTCCATTACTCACATAGTCTTGTTGGAACGGTTCAAGGCTGTTTATAAAATTAAAATGTTCAGTGCAGATGATTCAAAGGAGAGCCAAGTCTCCTCTTTTTTTTTTTATATGTAAAAGATAAAACTAACAAATTAAAAGGAGACTTGTGAAATCCCAGCCCCATTCCTTAAAGGGAGTTGTGCCACAAACTTAAGGGGAACCTGGATTTCACTCATGCTGATGTATTGGCAACTTTCACAATGTGCTTTTGAAGCACTATCAAGCAAACAATGCTTACCATCTACCTAGAGTTTACAAATATGTGCTGATAGAAAATTAAATTTAGAACCACATAAGCAGTTTACATTTCAAGTTACAGACAATAATGATACCATATAAAATAACCCCTGAAGAAGAGCATTAAAGCAAAGAAATTACTTTCTTTGAAAGAAATTAATTAGGGCCAGTTTCAACAAAACTCTATCCAGCTTCCAAGAGAGAACCAGAAAAACAGCACTAGGCAACCCGTGCAAGGAGGAACATCTGCAGCTGGTATTTCTATTCTGCACATCTGTATTTGTACTCACTGTAAGCTTTATGTACATAATTGTTTTCTTATAAAGGTCAAAGTGAAACAGGGCCCCCAGGATACTCAGGAGAAATTGGACCAAAAGGAGACAGAGGTGAACCTGGATGGCCTGGTATTTCTATTCCAGGCCCCCCTGGAGAAAGGGGATTCCCAGGATTCCCAGGTGAGAAAGGGTTTTCTCCTCAGTGCTGCCTTGCAGAATTGAAATTAAGCTCATACAGGCTCTTACCCTGCTTAAGATGAACATTATACATACCCAGAAGATTCCCTCCCTATAAACATTTCTGTTGTAAAAACAAGCCGATGTTTCCTGAGTAGAGATACAGAGACCCCAGAATTTCCTTATTGTGTTGCAGGAGAAGAAAGAATGAAAATAGAAAACTATGGGCTTGCACAGACTCGTGGAATTGCTAGGTAGTGTTGCCTCTTGGGAAGAAATTCCTGAAGAAAAAGAGCACAGAAGATCTGGTAGTCACAGAACTATTGTCAATCTATCAACTATTGTGATGTAAATGCAAGATGGAACTGCATCACAAGATTGCAAGGAGTATTTAAGAGCTTGGTGATGTAGGAATTGCATAGAAATAGGAAAAAGGAAGTGCTTGAGGAAGGGCCACTGAGAAAGTTAAGAGATTTGGGCATCTGTCCTATGAGGAGAGGCTGAGGGAGGGGGAATTGCTGAGCCTGCAGAAGAGAGAGCTCAGGGGGGAATTTATCTGTGTGTGTCTACCTGATGAAGAGACAGTTTCTTCACAGTGGTGTCCAGTGACTGGACAAGAGGTAATGGGGACAACCTGACGTACGGGAAATTCTACTTACATAGAAGGAAAAGTTTTATTTTTCCTATGAACGTAATTGAAGCCAGGAACAGCTTTCCTGGAGAAGTTATAAACGTCTGTCATCAGAGATACTCAAACCCCAGCTGGACAGTCCAAGGCAACCTGCTCTAGCTGATCCTGCTTTGAGGAGAGAGTTGCACTCAAGGCCCACTCAAGCCTCAGCAATTCTGTGACTAGAAGTGACATGAGCTTTATGCTGCCAAACCTCTCCACAGTGTCACATGACACACAGAGTTAAAATAGCAGGAGGTGAATTCTGGTGAGGTGAATTATTCCACAATGAAGACACAATTTTTCCCAGTTTGGTTACTAGTTTGTGAACTGGGGGAGTCAACAGAATGGTGCTGTTGAGCAAAAAAGAGAAAAAGTTTAATTCTGAGATGTATTAGCACTGCTTGACATAGGATAGGCAAGGCCTCCCATGGAGTACCATGACCAGCTTTGGCAAATTAGGGAGAACTCACTGGAGAGCAAATGGAAGGACAGGGTCAAAAGCAAGACTGAAGAAACTAGATTTGGATTTTTGTAGAAAAGAGAAGGCAACAGAATGTAACATGCATGTTAACAAGCTGTGAGCGTTCCAAAGTGTTATGCAGAGGATAGTAACCTGTAACTCTTTCTGCCTGTCACATGTTAGGGCATTACTGCCTTATTTTGCAAAAATCCATTCTACAAATTAGGAAAAAAAAATGCATTTAAAGCTAGTAAGCTCATTTTGTTCACTGAGGTTTTTAGGAAGCAGCTGAACTCCCTTATGCCAGCAGAAGTCCATGAATGCTCCTCCTGTTCCAGGCAGAATGATTTCACAGGCCCCACTCACCTTACACTGGTACCATTCCTCCCATTGTCAGAACTCAGAAGAATGTGTCTGTCTGTGGCAACATGCCAACATGTGAGGGTTCCTTTTTAGATTACAGAGATTTTATAGGAAGAATTAAAACATTTAAAAAGATAACAAATGTTTTCACTTTGACAAAATGGCTTCATTAGCCTGATCACTGGTATGTTTGATATACAAGTGAGAGCATACGTTACCTCCATGACTTCCGATGCCAGCATTCTTTCACTGAGCAACATCTGTCTGTAACCTAGAAAAACACAGATTTTTTTTTTTTATTTTCTTACTCTTTTTTTAAAAACCATGATCCTTTAGGTAGAAGAGGACCTGTTGGACCAACTGGACCTATGGGAAGATGTCCTGATAGTGCTTCTCCTGGTCCTCCAGGTGATCAAGGACCACCTGGTTTAGATGGCATCAGAGGTATTAAAACTAAAAATATCAATTTTTATCACATAAAAACCCCTCAAGGCTACTAGGAATCACAGGGCTGCTGTCTGGAACAGTGTATAAGAGTACATAAGGAACAAAGAAACCCATCAATACCTCAGTGAATACATAGAGAAGCTCACCAGATAGCTCACCAGAGCAAAGACAAAATACAGATCTCCAGATTGAGCAACACAGTAATAATTTCTATAATATAAAAAATAAATATAGAGAAATAGTGTTTCAATGCAGGTACTGTTAACTTGCTGCCTTTTTGCTTGCACAGAGTCTAAACAGCTTTGGGACTTACCCCTATTATTGTCTTAGTAACAAAGGCTAATGCTAGCATTTCCAAAAACATGCAAGGGCTCTCCTATATCCA